>JANAVB010021796.1:22992510-23023428 GCA_029216955.1 Iris pallida | reverse complement strand
CGTTTGGTAACTTGCAATAAATTATGTTGAGACAATTATGTCGATTCTGATAGGTTTGTCATCAACGGACGGAGTTACCGAGACTTGAGTGGGAATGACTTGAGAGAAGTCGATACAAGTATGCTTCGATGAATTGAGTCGAACAATGTGTGAAGTCATATCTACGGAGGATACGTCAGACGAGAGTTCGTTAAGTATAAGTTGAACGATAAGCTGAGTATAGTAGAGAAATATTGCATCGAGGAAATAATGACTCGGTCGAATTTGCGTTGAGTTAAGTCAGTACGAAAGCTTGTTCGAAACGTGTTGAGTAGGTACAAAAAAATCGTACGAACGAATTTGGGTTAGCGCGATGAGTCGGTAGCACGATTGAAAGTACGAGTTAGGAATATGAGAATGGATATGTGAATTGGAAATTGTATCACAATGATGATAGTTAGTTACAGCTGAATGAATCTTGATGTGCAAGACTTGATTCGTATTCGAGTTTGGATAATGACAGTGATTGCAACGAATTGGAGCTTATAAGAAAGGAAGATATTCAAGTTATGCATATTGACGATGGTATTGAGGCGTATCAAAGACGATATACAATAACTCGGGGATACTCTGATCGAATGAACGAAAATTGTGTTGAGCATTATTGTTGGATGAATAAGATGCAAGTTAAGTTATGACAATTGGGATGATAACAATAGGAATGCTTCGGAAGAACTTAAGATGGATGGATATTACTTGGACGAAAACGAAAGTGTCTGGATTGCTTTGTGGATAACCACTATGTTGACGTTCTTGTCTTGTGCGAGCGCAACACCAGTCTCGTACATGCGTCACGTCGAATTTGGAGTGATCGTTCTGCGTGAGCGCGGACATGGTGATTTATGTCGCAGGAATGGTTGAACTCGGAAAATCGGGACGTGGCACTTTGTATGTTTCGACTTGTGGTTTGATATGAAGGTGAATTTGAGGATTGTGTGATAAGCCTAGAAGTGCATCAGATATGGGCCGTGAGTGGATAGACTCGTACAAAGGCGAACAAATATTGCTAGGTTGCGATATTGGTGACGGTAGTGCGTAAGTGATTCAAGTAGTAACGGCGTATCAGTTGCGCGGGGGGTAGATAAACTATGGATTGGTAAATTTTGTCGGATTGGATAAAGTCCCATAGGAAGTGTCGGGAATTGATTTGGCTCCGCGATAAGATATAGCATGGTTCATTGTAACTGTCCCTCGTTGATGATCTTCAATTATCGAGCATAGTTTCGGGGCAGATGACCCTAGAAGACTTGACCCCCAAATAAAGTGAATATTGAAGTCCTATAGGATGACCCAATGAAGTCGCATAAAAATTTTATCGAGGAGGAGGAAATGTAGTGCATGTTGAGGATAAGTCTAAGCGAGTGAGTATCGTGTTTTGTAAGTTAGTGAGTAGCCTTCGACTAGAACGATACGGTCAGGAAAGAAAATTTGATCGATCGAATAAGTACGTAAGTAGACTTGGTTGGTCGATGATCGAATAGATGTCGAGGAACGTGCTTAGCATAGCGATGCGGTAAGGCGATTACAAGAATCCTACAATACATGAGAGCGACGGATAGTAGAACGACCCTAAGAGTTGTGTCGTAGATCGACTTGAGTAACGGTTAGGCTATGTGCGTTGAGCGCGCTGTCTATATTACGAAACGAACTAGTCGGGATTGATTCAAGAATTGAGTAAAGGATTCGTACTCGGTCGAGAATAGGAGATGGACGTACCGTAAGAGACCTTGGGTCAGAAAGATTATTGCCTTGAGCATCGTAGACTCAAGTGGACCTCTTGTGTCGGAAGAGATTAAGCATGATATCTGGATAAGTTACTAGCGGGGGTAGCCCCACGATGCGTAGACAGTTCAAGAACGTGGGTCGTGTTGGGATAGTGGTGTGCAAGACTTAGTACGGATTGTAAGCAAAGGAATTTGTGACATGTTGGACTTAGTCCATGTCATTAAGGCCAAATGTTATGAATGATTGGAAGAAGACTTGAGTTATGTGAGAGATAGGAAACGATTGGACGAGTAGGCATTGCAGAAAATTGTTGCGATCGGATGCGCAACGGCTTAATGCAATGCATGCGTTAGATGGCCGTCGAGAAACTTATAAGATCGAAGTTTGGTTTGGATCAAGTTATATGTGAAGATGTTTGCGAGCAGGACTTTAGGAATCTGTGTTAAGGTCTGACTAAGTCGAGTACGGACTGATTGGTGTTTGAGATTTAAGTTGAGCTTGTTAGTTGTTCCGATATCCTACAACTGAGCTTGGCTGAAATGCATATATTGGTGGGACGCCTAAAATATGTGTATGATCCAAACTAAGTTGTATGATTCCAACGGTAGTAGCACGAGATCGTGAAACGATCTAACGAGACACTTGGATTAAGTGTTGGTTTCGGTTCGAGGACGAACCTTGTTTTGAGTGGTATATTATGTAATGCCCCGCTCCGCACGGTGCAATATGATGAGTCGTTGACTCGAAGAGTTGCGTCGACCCGATGAGGTATCGATGCGAATCGATGCAAGTGTTACGTTGGCCAAAGGTAAGCCTTGATTCGATTGGAACCTATGGATCGAATCGATGCAAAGGATAAGTCCCGTTGAGCAAGTGCTGCTTTTAGTTGATCTGGTGTGCAGGCTATGCTTTTACGCTGGACGATAAGAGGTCAGCATTTTGCCTTATTCAACAAAGTGTCCGCAAAACCAAATGGTGGCCTTACAACGGATTGTGGCATGGGCGCGATCGGCCAAATCAACCGAGTAGTGTAAAGGAATGGCTAATTCTGAGAGTTAGCTATGCGACAAAGTTATAGAAGCGAGCCGCTTCAGCTCGGTGAAACTGTCACGACCCGCACCCTAGAGTAAGGGCACGAGACGTGGGTACGTCCAGCTTACGCCGCAGTGTCGGCGGTAGAACGTTGTCCTAGGTCAACATACATCTAATAATATATATCTATACAGTTTATACTCCCCGAATGGGGGTGACATAGTAGTAATAAAATCAATCACAACTAAGGAAGAGATAGCACGATATGAAATAGAAATCAAGGAAATAATAGGTGATAAAGTAGTCTAAGATAATTCCAGCAAATATCCAGAAGTAAATGGTCTCAGATACAGAAATGAAAGAATATAACAACTCAGAACTCAGAATAAAGTCTAGCTAAACATGTCTCAAGACTGCATAAAGTAAGATAAGCCTAACTAATCTAGTCTAGGCAATCGGGGTGATATCCTCAGCTAGAGCTGGGTCCTCCTGAGGGTCCAGCTCGCAAGTATCATCTAAGACTGCCCGTAGAAAGTATCCAGACAGGCCTCCTCCTCGTCCTCTGTAATATTTTCAACAGGTCCAGCCAGGACAGGAGCGAGTACAGTACATCTCAACAGTTCATAGCAGGTTAGAAAATATAATCATGCAGTAAAGTAAGATACAAGTACTGAAAGAAATGTTGTATGTAAACAGAGAGAGATGTAATAGAAATATCTACTATAAATAGAGACTAACAGTGGCTAGTGAGACAGAGTACAATATAGACATGTAAATGGCATAGAAGATTCTGATAAGACACTATGGAAGAGATTCTGATAAGATACTACTTGGGTATTATTCACATGTCTACTTCTACTCCCCGTACCCCCAATCAGTACACAAGGATCCAACCAAGTTATGTTATGATTCCACGCAAAGCCCCCGAAGAGTGATACATGGATGTCCCAAAAATGGGGATTCTAGGAGATTCTAGGATACCCAGTAAATGGGATAAGAGATTCTAGGAGACTCTGTGATCATAAGGGTATATGTCACAAGTGATCAAAGAACCTGTGAAGCATAGTGATACGTCATGTAAGTGAAACGCACAGAACATATAGTACCCGATGCTCCCTAAGGATAACATCTCAAGAAGGGATCCGTATAGTACCAATCAGTGTGACCAACGTGACAGTAACAAGTAAAGTAATTTAATGTAGGAAATAATTCTAAGCAGGATATGAAATGATCAGAGAATGTACTCGCCTGGTGTCTGAATGTCCAAAGTAAATATAATATCCGAGGAGAGGTGTCTGGCTCCTAATCAGAACATCACAAGTCACAACAAGTCCAAAATAGCAATATGAAGTTCTATTATGCATTCTACATGATTCTAGGTCAATCTAGACCAAAGTCAACTCTTGGTCAACTTGGTCAACCCTGAAAGTCAAACCTAGGTCAACTATGGTCAAACTAGGTCTAACAAGTCTAAATTAGGTCAAACAAGTTATTCTAGGTCTAAACAAACTAAGTATATGCAAATCAAGTATCCAAGATAGCTACTAACTCATAGCCTAAGTCACTTGCTAAACCAAGCACAAAACTAAACCATAAGCTAACAAGGCAGACAAACTTAGTCATATATATATATATATATATATTATTCACATTCACATATTCATATACATAGATATATATAGGAAAGCTATATATATAGGCACATACATATATATGAGAGAGAAAGAGAGGTAAAAGAGTAAGTAAGTATGTGTGTGTTTGGCATGTGTGTGAAAGGATATGTGTTAATGTTCTAAAATTTAGTGATAGGTAGGTGTATGTGACATGAGATACATGATGTCAAAGGGTGTATGAATGCATGTGTGTAAAAGGTTATAGGTTAACTCAGTTTATAGAAATACATACATACATACTTACCTTGTATACATGCATACATACATATCATGTATATTATATTTACATGATACATACATGTATACTTGTATTATATTATACTTACATTCATGCATATTAGATACTTGTATTTATATTAACATATTGCAAATATTTATTTCATTCATGCATCTATGCATTACCTACATGTTTTATACATATGATACATTGTATATTCATATCATTTCATACATTAACATAGAGACATACAAACATACACACATCATATATTTCATACCTTGCATTACCTTACATATCATGTTATATTATCATTCATTCATTTCATATATTATATTATCTTCAAGTTGAATACATCATATATGGATACAATACATTATCTTGCATGCTTGCATTCATATATTACATTCTATATTACATATATACATGTATTTCCTCCATTCATTCATGCTTGCATCATATACTCTACATTACCATACATGTTATCATTATATATTGCATTACAATATTTATACATTATGCATTCATATCTATTATTACATATATATCTTGCATTCATATCTAGCATTCATTATATACTTTCATGCATACATTGTATCATTCTTTTATTCATGCATTGCTTATATATTATATTAATTGCATTTCTACATGCTTACATTCAACCATATATATATTAATGTAAAGAGAATATATATCATATATATATCATTTCATTCATCTAACATATCATGCTATATACTCTATATTCATTTAATATCCATACTACATAGGCTCATAGGTTACACAAAATACATATATCGTATAATCACTCTTCTACTTAAAACCAATACTGTACCAATTATGTATTCACTAAATTCTAGGATTAAAATATGTTATATATATTTGTGTTAGATTTCCGAAACTTTAAACGGATCGCATTTTCGTGTCCGGAAGCTCCCGGAATCGCAAAAACACCAAAACGCGTTCGTCTTTCATACAGCTGACACTCAAATAATTTTACAGAAAGTTTTAGAACGAATTTGGCTTATTAAATATATATTTGGAAAGCTAACTTCGATACGCTTCTTTTAAAAAAACGGACGGTTAATTGGAGTTATGAGCTAAAAGTTATGGCATTTCTAAGTTGCTCTAGCTACTAAAAACGTGGATAAAATTATGATGAATTTAGGTAGTTTGAGACAAAAGAAACACAAGTATATAACATAATATCAAGAACTCACTCTCTACACTAATATATATATATATGAGACACTATAGAACACATCTCCAATACAAAAATATGAGATTAAACATGTAATAATTCATTCATACATAACAACAACACATAGTGTGTCCAAATTTGGGGTTTTCCCACATGGACACAACCACAACACAAAGGACACTCCTATGACCTCCAAATGGACACGAAATGGACATAAATGGAGATACAACCATGGGGGTCATTCCTATGGATTCAAAATATTTCTATATGCATGTAGGGATGGATTAAGGAGATTATACCTTCCGGGAGAGAGATTCAAAGGAAAAGCCTTCTGATACGGCACCGACACGTAGAGATTCCAAAAGGACACGAACGAGCTCCGAATCCTCCCAAACTTGGCTAGCACCCTCTAACCATGGAGTAGAAGAGAATAAAGAAGATTTGGTGGAAGAAGGGGTTAATTTGGAGATAAAATCAATGGAGGTTCATCTCTAAATTAATTTGGGGAAGAACAAGAGAGAGAAAGTGGATGAAAACAAATGAATGAAGGAGTGACTCATTCCTTATCCCCCCCCCCTAAGTGGCTGCCCAAAAAGGGTGAGGTGTCCCCTATTTGAATGTCCAAAATTCCCTCCACTAATCTATTTGATTTAAATTAGGAATGGGTTAAAGGTTGAGGTCAATTTAGTCTAGTTTTAAGTCTCTAATTAAACTAAACCTATCCGTAAATAATTAGTCTAACTACTAACTAAAATTAATATCATGTGGACTAAAATTAATATCATGTGGGCCATTCCTAACTAGTGTGTGGGTCCCACTATAGTCAAACTACCCCCGGGTCCCCGTTTCAAGTCGGATTGAGTTGAAATTCGAACCCGACTCAAATAGCCCCAAAACAATATCATAAATAATAAAATAAATTTCAACCCCAAAATAATATCATAAATAATAAAATAAATTTTAAAAAAATTCAAAAATATAAAATGACAAAAATACTCATGTTTCTGAAAACTGGGGATGACAAATCTATCCACCTTAAAAAAAAATTTGTCCTCGAAATTAAAACAAAGCAATCACAGGAAACACATGAAGAAAACAATCTCATTCAAATACTTTTCAAAAAAAATAGCAATAAAAAATCTCTTTGAGGCACATCAAATTTGTAAATAAAAACTGACGTGTCCGCTACGGACACAAAATCATCATAAAATCACACCTATCAAAGGTCAAAATCAACAATCACCAACGCAATAAATATCAAAATAATTTAAAGAGGTCAAATGCAAAATATTCTTAGGCCAGAAATGACATTAAAATATCCTAATCACATGGTTAGGCTCTAGGTCAAACAGTCTCTAGGGTTTCACTAGCAAAACATCAAAATCACAAGTCATGATTTTAAATAGTTTTAAAATATTTAAAAATTACCAAAAATCATATCATGATTTAAATGTCAAATCAATAAATGATTAAAATTACAAAATTTCAAAATTACCCTCATTTTAGAAAACTGGGTGTTACAGAAATGATAAGGCGTATCGGCTTAAGGTGGGCAGGTTCTTGACTCTCTCTCTCTACTCTTTCACGTCTAATAAAATATATCATCGTATACGTAAGTTGCTATTGAGTTAGCGAGCGTGGCTCGACGATTAAGTGTCTTAGTATGTGTTGAACATTAAGATAGAACATTGAACAATTGAAGCAACATGTACCAAGTGTACGGGTCGCGGTAGGGCGGTGGTGGTAGAACATTGAAAGACAATATCGAGATGTGCACTACGTGCACAGCTCCGAGAACATTAACACTAAGTCTAGGACATTGATTATGGCATTAAGCGTGCCCTCGTGCACGAAAGCTACGAAGTGACTAAGTAACTATAGAACCACGGTTATGTGAACAACTATGAATGAAACGCGTTGAGTATGAGTACGAGGAGTCTAAGCCGTTGGGCGTCGTACATCAATATGGATATGTTGGGGCATAACGCCGAAGGGACTTAAGAAAGAGATGGATATGTTTATATTTATGGAACGTGAGATTGGTTGGAATGTATGACTTGTATGCTATGGCGCGTATTGCATGGTCAATGGACTCGGATTGCCCGTGCACGGGTGCGGCTTCCCTCGACGGTTACGACCGGGGCACCGGGACCGTTCGGCCTAGGAGGAAATTATGTGTGGTATTTATGGTGCACATCATTCGGGCGGTTTGCGACCGGGCAGTGTTGTGATAGCTATAATATCAGTAAGTTTGGGATCCTTCAGATATTAGGCTCGCAACCCGTATCGAAGTGATCATAGGCTTACACATAAGAGATGCCAAGTCCATTACGGTGCAAAACACCGTGACCTTCATATAGATAGGGCGGTGGGCTGAGATGAGAGTTGGGTGCAGGCGCAGGGCCTGCGACCCTTATGCATTGTCTAAGTTTATGATTGGAATGTTACGTGAGTTGTATGATTTCTTATGTAAAGTTCTAACCCTTGCAGGCTGGGCAACATGGGACGGAGAGGAGCACGCACTATGTTTATATTCATATTATGGCTAACTGTATCTGCCGTAGGAACACGGTATCGGACACATTTATAATAAGTTGCTATGCATGAGTATTGCCATAAACTACCCTAAGGCTAAATAGAAAGATCACAAATTAAGATGCATGTTTCACTAAATATATTTAGTGTTTGGTTTGGGTGTTAGCGGGTCTTGATCAGTGCGAAGCGAGGACGAAAGCACTAATCCCCCACTAGTTTGCCTGCAGGTTCAGGTATGTTTGGCTCGGGGCGGAGCTTGGCTTGGACGTACCGAGGCATGGAGTCCTTGGCGTTCAGGAGGAGCTACCGCAAGGCGTTCGGACTTGCGACATGGAGATGTTCGGCCGAAGACTACTTGGTGGCTATAAAGAGGTATAATGTATGGAAAATGAAATTCTTTGAGCTAGAGAGATCATGAGCGTTGTAGCCAATTGGCATATTTGTTGGGCTATTCAGAGCCTTTGTAATCTTTTGTTATCAATAAAAGAGATTTTTATGTTACACTTTGTTTCCTTCCGCTGCTTATGTTATCAATTTGAGATAAATACTATATGAACCTGTTATCTTGCCTTGCGAGCGCAACTCCAGCTCGTACGATATTACACCCCAGCGAGGACGATGATTCGGGTAAAATCTAGCGAGGACGAGCGATTTCCCTGATCGGGGCATGACACCACCAAGGTGGGAGCAAATCGACTAAGCCTAGAAAACTCGGCCGCATATCCATCAACCGTCCTTTCCATCTGCTTGAGATTTCTGAATCTGGTCTGCAAATCATACCGAGCTACTGCATTAAAGTACTTCGTCTGGAACTTATCGCTGAATACCGCCCATAAGACAGTCGTCGCCAATCCAACTGCTTTTATCGCCCACCAGCTGCGGGCTAAGTCTAATAACTGCAGGTGCATGACGGCCACCTTCTCACCCTCAGAATCATAGCTACTTCCAGGATAACCTCTGTGTCGTAAGCCATGCATCAGCAGAAATAGCATCTTCAGTTCTATCAAAGAAAGGAGGGTTCAGACGCTTGAAGCTGTTAGCCGTATTATTCCCTTGATAACCAACTCTGTCCATGGCATCTTGTACTATCTGGTGCAGGGCATCGCCCCAACGATCCTGAGATGCAAGCAATTCCCTGATGAGACCCACCAGGGTTCCATTATCAGGGTCTGTAGGCTGAACTGGGGGCTCTAGATCCCCAGAATATATGACTCAGGAGGCCGTTCTAGAGTGCTGGGCTTGGTCCCCAGGTTGCTGCTGGTCCACTGGAGGTGCTCCGCCTTGCTGATCGGTAGGACCAGGAATAATGTCGCTGAAGAAACGACATAAGGAACAATAAGGAAGGACCATGATAGATCGAGGATATAAACATGTGATCAGGTCAAGATTTCGGAAAGATTAGAAGACACGAGTAGAGGTCAAGGGCGAGTGCTGATTGAGACATCTATTCAGTGAAACCCTCACACATCTTGATTTACAAGCCCTGCATGGGCCACCACTTTAACCGTATCACATTCCAGAACCAGAATACTGGAGAGCGGGGGACAGACACAGCCAGCTACGTACATCGAAGTACAATCCACCTCGATATACAGTTATGGCTGTCTAGATGCATGAGGATTTATCTACAAGCCAATAGTCTCTTATGGTCATGAACAAGCCTAGTATCTCAATCTCAACAAGCAAGTAATTATTACAAGATATAAGATCATCAGACATACAAAATAAGGCGTCACAAATATTACATATTCAGATGATCATGAAGCTAGTCATACAAAATGCGAGACTAGCAAGAGTTAAGTCATACATGATTAACCCTAGGATTTGTCAATCATGTTACAGCCCTTAGGCAAACAAAAATTAAGTTTCAACACGAGCTAACACTTGCTCGACGGCTAAACACCTCAAAAGAATAATTTACAATAGAGTGGGAGAGCAAAATAAGAAACCCACTCGTTGCCAGGATTACGTCTGGTGTTCACTATTTGGCTAATAAGCAGGAAGATCCTCGGGTATCACTCCGAAATCTGGCCATACAAAACCAGCTGGGTCAGACCCCAGAAAGAGCAAGTGCCACAAAGGAGGCTTCAGTTAGGAACTAAAACCAGCATATAATGAAAGAAGAACTGATAAAAGAGCATAGTTAAATAACATTAGGGACCGAGTTAACATAAAACATTAGCTGTCGTAGGAGGAACAAGAGGTAGAATATAATTCCCATATTAATCATGAGATAATTCTTTCAAGCACGGCCAATCAAGTCATACGGTTTGCTATTGTTAGCTAACTAGGATTATCACAAGCTTAGTTACTAACAAGATGCAATTGAGATGTTCTCGCAGTCACAAGCCCTGGAGACTATCCAGGTTATCCAGGCGAGGAAATTTATTAGAGTTACGAGAGTTATCAAGCTTACTGGTGTACTTTCAGTACTTATGTTTTCAAGAAATTCCCCACTTGACAGTGGGCTAGAAATGTACCCTACTCGTCGGCAGGCTACAAGTCCTTCTGGTGTGGCCAGGATAACGGGATCGCCAGTAACTGAGAAAATCTCTCTATATGAACTACTTGATCAATCTAGTCATTAACCTAGTCAGATTCATTATGAATCCCTGACCGTGGTAACTAGGAATCCATGTCCTAGACATGATACAAGACGAGACATGTAGCTTATACAGACACAAACAAGAAAATTATCCACGGTGTCAAGACAAGAGTTACTTAGCAAGTCAGGGTAGCTGTTGCAACAACGTTAAGATTATCATGTCATGTCAGGTTACTTGTTACTTGTCAAGATTGCTTGCCAGGAGTACACCTCGACGGGACACTATCAAGATTATACATGCCATATCAAGTTACTTATCATGTCAAGAGTGCTTGTTAAGAGTGCGCCTCGACGGGCCACTATCCAGATTTTTATGTCACGTCCATGCCAACATTAATACTGGCAAGTCATGCTATGCTCAACAAGTTATCGAGTCGGGTCGTCACAAGATAGGTCAAGTACAAGTCACATGCAAGATCACAGGCATATACAACGAGAACTATGATAACATGATGGGGCAAGGGGAAAGGGGTATCATAGCAACAAGTGGCGCTGGTCAAGTGGCGCCAGGGAAATGACAGGTGGCGCCAAGGGGGACAGGGGCGCTTAAGTTAGGTTGCGCCATGTTGGGGTGCGCTAGGCACTTGGGTGCGCCAGGTCAGGTTGCGCCGGGGCCCAAGGGGCGCTGGGCTAGGTTGCGCCAGGGCCAAAGGCGGCACTGGGCTAGGTTGTGCCAGACTGAGCTGCACGAGGTCGGGTTGCGCCCGACTGGGGGTGCGTCATGTCAGGTTACGCCAGGGCCCAAGGGGGCGCTGGCCTAGGTTGCGCCAGGGCCAAAGGCGGCGCTGGGCTAGGTTGCGCCAGACTGAGCTGCACAAGGTCGGGTTGCGCCTGACTGGGGTGCGACAAGCTAGTTTGTGCACGCTAGGTTGCGCCAGAACCCACGCAACCTGATGGTGCGGCACTAAAAAGTGCGCGCAACCACTGTTCATCTTCTCCAACCAGCATAAAAATGCTTGGTTGGACCCATGAACTTCAAAAGTCCATAATTCCTTCAAAATAAATTAAAATCTAACTTTTCAAAGGTCAAAATTGGGTAGAACGAAATTTCCTACAACATGAAGCAACTAGTTTTCAAAAATACCAAGTTTTAGTAGATCAAAACCAAGAAGAATGAGAAAAGATCAAACTTAGATCTACAAAAATCCATCCATCAAAACCAAAAATGACAAGTTCTAAAAAGGCTTAGAATCAAATAAGGAAGACAATAGAAAAGTAAAATTTGAGATCCATCATGAAGCAAGTTGCACTTGCCCAGGGCTTGGGTGTAGGTAGGAGGAGTAAATGAAGAAGATGAAGAAGTAAATAAAAGTTATGGATGAGAGAGAGAAGTTGACTTATATATCAACCCCTTCTCATCTCAAACCAAACCAAGCCAAGCCAAGTCATGTTGAACCAAACCAAATAAACCAAGGCAAGATTAAACCAAGATTAGGCTAAGCAAGACAAGTCTAACTACGATCCACCTGACAAATATCAGAAATCCGTACACGTATAATGAAAATACGTATAACGGGAAACGAGAGTGACAACTGTCCCCTGTTGTCTGCGGTTGTCAAGTCACATAGACCCACGATCTCAAGGCTCGTCATATAAAGTATGTGACTTAAGTGATAGTGTCGCCTAGCGAACAAGGTCTGTCTAAGGCACGATGCCACAGTTGGTTTAAGGAAAAGCATGCCACGGTCAAAGGAACACGTTCTGTTCAAGTTAAGATGGAAGGCTACTTAGTTGTCGTTCACTAGATTTCAAACGATAGAAGTTCATGCGACTTGTTGTCCCCGAGATCGGTCCCGCTACTTAAGAGTCTCAATAAGGAAGTTCACGAGATCGATTCCACTACTTGGGAGTCTCGATAAGGAAGTCCACATGACTGGTTGTCGTCGAGATTGGTCCCGCTACTTGGGAGTCTCGATAGAAAGTTGGAAAGCATGGTCATGATTAAGGAAGGACTTGGTAGATCGAGTTGAATCTTGCATGGTCATTGGACAACTTGTGCGCAAGGAGAATTCCTTGAACGATCCCGGGGCACCAGGTTCATGTCGGCCTAGGAGGAATTGCAGATATTATACGACCTTCATCGATGGTACGACTCGATTGAAATGAACCGTTACAATATAAGCTACGGGCCATTCGGTAGGAGCTCGTACCTCGCACGCGAATGGTCACCGTATGCAAAGATTCAGTATAGCTTGATATTGCTAATGCCGCTCATATAGATGTGTAGGCATAAGAGCGGCTATCCGTATATATGCCTTTGGATTGCGTCGAGTACTAGCAAGTTACGAGTTGGGTTAACAAGGTATAATTATAGCAAGCGCTATCCTTGAATCAATGCAGGCTAGGTGTGCACGGTTGCAACACCATTCTGAAGCCTAAGAGTTGGCTATAGTAAAGATAAGTGCTTCAGCACAAAATGAGGCGTCGGGTTTGAGTTGTATATGCAAGTTTCATAAGTTGGGTTGGTCAGTCCGAGTTAAGTCTGGTTGATCCTTGGAAGGCACGACCTCGATCTTAAGGCACGATCAAGTCTATTGGCACGACCAGTACGAGTTGTCCCCTTGACGTCGTTGGTACAAGAATGGTCTAGAGGTACATAAAAATAAGTGAAAGTTTTGGCACGGCCGAGTTTGCATAAGTTTCTACTTGGTGAGGCATTAACTCGAATATGTATTGAAGTCATAAATAAAGTATAGCACGACCCTGTCATTGCGTTGCCAAGTATAGACCAAGGCGTCTTTATCCTAAAATTGATCATAAGGCAAGACTAGAAAAACAATCAAAAGGGATTAAGCTGCATAAAGTACATGAACATGTCGGTTTCGTATGGGTGGGCGAGGAGCTCACTCCACCAGTATAGTTGAGTACTGACACCCACACAGTTTTTATGTGCAGGCATAGGTAGAAGCTCGATGGCACGGAGCTCACTTGGATGCGTCGAAGCACGGAGTTCCTTGGCATTTCGAGGCATACGGCCGCATGGAGTCAAAACTTATACATGACATAATGTATGGACATCGACATTCCGAAGAATCTGCCACTCGTCGCCTTGAAGCTTGTATTGAGAAATAAGAGAGAGCAGAGCGACTTGTAATATAAGAGAAAAATGAGCTTGAAAGACTTATAATTTGGCCTCGTGCCCACATTGTAATCTTTGTTCAATATTAATAAAAGAGTCTTTTGTATGACTTGTGTTTTGCTTCAAATTTCTGCTGCTGACTATTCAATATTTCTGCTTGGAACTTCTGTGCGACGATCCCCGACGCTTAGCCTATAATCGACCGTTATGGACCTACCTTACGTGAGCGTAATCTAGGCTCACGCGGCATCACGTCTTAGCGAGGACGATCGCTCCTACGGGAGAGGGGCATGACATAATGGTATCAGAGCACGACTTTACGTCCTTCGACTTTCGATTGAATTCTTTAACACCAATATTCCATAAACTCTGATGTTGTTCCACAAATCGGTATCGTTGGTGCGCTCTCTCTCAAATGTCCTACGGTATGTCCATAAAATAAGTCTAAATATTTTATAAAATTGTACGAAAGAAATTTGGTTGAACAAAAGTTCAAGTAAAGAACGGTTGGCTAAGTCGGACTGGGCATATACACTAAGAATCGTGACGACCTTAGCAAAGTCGCGTACGAAATACAAATTGTGTCGAACAAGAATGAGTTAGACTCGATTCATAGAATGTGGGATGACTATAGAAGTGCTATCGAACGATATTATCGTCGATGCGACATAGGCAAATCGTGCTCGAATTTTTGAGGAATGGCTCGAACAAAAATTCGAAGTAATTATTTATGATTCGAAACTTATTTTGAGGATTGATCGAATGACTTCATCCCTGAGTGGTGTATCGGATAGCCTCGAGGATGTTGATTGATTGAGGATGCGGGGTGCCAATGAGTCTATCAGCAAGCATCGCATGTATGCAAAGCCTTAGATCGAGTATCATTGAGTAAGTTATAATCTTTAAGATTTTGACGAGTTGATTCGAACGAAATTATAATCGACGCGCACGGGATTGGAATTTGCATTAAGCGCGAAATGTAAGTGATAAAGAAAAAGATAGATTGAATCGAAAAAAGTTAAGGTGTACGAACGGATGACTTGATCGAGAAAATCGATATGAATCGTATATAAAAAGTTAGCACGATTGGACGATAATGTGCATGAAAGTGATTCGAATATTTGAGAATGACTCTAAGGATTGGAATTGATGTTGCTCGATGGTTTGAGTTAGCAATGATTGAGGCAAATTGATAAAATTCGTTGTTCGATGACTTAAAATAGTCGAATGAATGTACGTGATTTTGGATTTAAACGAATTGAACATGTAGCTAGTTCGAGGGATAATAATTGAACTTGATCTTGAATGTGGAGGAGATTATCCAGTTCGTACGATAACATCAGTCTCACGACTCAAAATTTGTTGCAAATAAAGATCGTTAGGTTGCGTATATCATCGATGGTATTGAGGCATATCAAAGATCGATATGCGATAACTCGGGGGTACTCTAATTCGAAGAATGACGATCGTACAAAATATTATTGTTCAGATGGATACTATGCTTAGGATTTTGATGAAATGAATGTTGGATGAAAATGATCGTGTCTTGATGGTTACGCCGATAACCATAATGTCGACGCTTTTGTCTCACGCGAGCGTAACTCCAGCCTCGTCCATACATCACGTCGAATTTGGGGACGATCGTTCCGCGTAAGCACGGACATAGTGATTTATGTCAGGGGAACGATCGAACTCGGAAATCAAGATGTGGCAATTTAGATTGCTTCGACTTGTGGTTTGAGGCGAAGGTGGATTCGAGGATTGATCAGACTTGTGATTGATGATTGAGTAAACTTGAGGATTGAGGACATCCAATCTGCATATCGAGAATGATTTAGTCTGGACTCAAGTAAGAGTTACGTCCGATGACGATGATTATCCCGCTGGAGCGTGCATGGTGATTTTATGCCCACCGTAGATAATCAAACTTGCGTGAGATTGAGACGTGACATATTGTTAAAGTCAAACGACCTTGTGATCGATTACATGAATTGGGATAAATGACTTAAGGAATATGAAATAAGAAATATAGTTTAGTGACAAGTCGTGTCGTAGCGTGCTTGACTTGGGAGGAATAGATAGGCGGATTATATCGAATATGTTTGAAAAGATTGACTATGCAAGTTGCATGTTGGATGAACGATATTGATATGTCGAGGAAATGGTTGAACATAACTCAACGTAGGATGGCTTTGCTGAATGACTCGGACCCCTTGGACTAAGTGTTGCAAGTGCGAATAGAATATATATATATATATATATATATATATATATATATATATATATATATATATATATATATATATACTCGATGTTTAGAAATCTGAGATGCGAGCTTGGGTAGAAAATCCCGTACTATCAACTTGGTTTGACCCTAGGATTGGGGTCAGTGTTGGCATTATTGTTGGAGAACTATGATTCCAATCCTGACAATTGACGTTAGTCTAGCGAGATGGCCTAGCGAGTTAGGCGAGATGTCTATGTTTTGAGGTAGAATATCGGTATTGATGAATGGAATGGTTCAAGAATATGAAATATCCACTCACGAGACTCGACTGACATGCATATATTTCAAGGACGCCTGAATATGTGCACGATGCGACTCGAGTGAGAATGATGAATTCTCTATCATGCGGTTTGGCTAAAATGCATGTATTTTGGGGACGCCTGGGATATTTGCACGATCCAACCAAGTGATATGTTGAATTCAAGTAAGACTTGAGGATGGAAAAGTGTCGAAGATTTTGAAATCGTATTTTAAAGGAAAGATCGATGGTAGAGCGAGCGTGGCTTGGATTGAAAAAATACATAGATGTAGTATATGCGAGAGTTATGAATATTGAATAAAGTGATAAGTCGATGAGTAAGTACTCAGTTAGTTTCGAGGACGAAACTTTTTCTGAGTGGTGTATGATGTAGTGCCCCATCCCGTTCAGTCAATCGGAGGAATCGAAATATCGATGGCGTTCGGACTTAGCCACACAACGGCTTGCTCGAAGACTCGCTCAGGTGGGTGGCTTTGGTGAACTTGCCTCAGCTTAGACTTCATACTAATAAAACAAAAGTTTTTAAATGCAAAGTAGGCTTGATAATAAAAGAGATGCATCAACATAGCTAAGAGAATAATCCCAAGTCGGGTCGAAATGTGTTAGAACATGAAAAAATATCCCACGGTCGGCTTAGATGTTTGCTCAGCGTGCTTTTAAAATGACACTCGATCCTTCGTTCCGTGGCCTGGGAGAAGAAAAGTTGGTTTAACTTGCCACGAAGTTAAGAATTAGCCTAAGTCATAGGCGTCGCCCGCATGAATGCTTAATAAGCATGCACGGTCCCATCGTCCAAGGCTTGGCATAGCCTTCGCCTGTCCCGTGGTTTAAGTCGTATTGCACGGCTTGTGGCTTAAGTTTAGGCACCCAAAGAACTTGGCTGTTTAAGTCGAACACATGCACGACACTTTTCCACGATGCGAGGCTTGGCATAGCCTTTGTTCGTCAAGTCGTTGCACGAATAAGTTAGACAAGAGTTTGGCTGGACTATCAAAGTCGTAGCAAGCACTATCCCCTATTGTCTACGATTGTCAAGTCACATAGCCCCACGATCTCAAGACTCGTCATATAAAGTATGTGACTTAAGTGATAGTTTTGTCTAGCTAACAAGGTCTGTCTAAGGCATGATGCCACAGTTGGTTTAAGGAAAAGCATGCCACGGTCAAAGGAACACGTTATGTTCAAGTTAAGATGGAAGACTACTTAGTAGTCGTTCCCTGGATTTTAAACGATATAAGTTCACGCGACTGGTTGTCCCCGAGATTGGTCCCGCTACTTGGGAGTCTCGATAAGGAAGTTCACGAGATCGGTCCCGTTACTTGGGAGTCTCGATAAGGAAGTCCACGCGACTGGTTGTCGTCGAGATCGGTCCCGCTACTTGGGAGTCTCGATAAAAAGTTGGAAAACATGGTCATGATTAAGGAAGTACTTGGTAGATCGAGTTGAGTCTTGCATGGTCATTGGACAACTTGCACGCAAGGGGAATTTCTCAAACAATCCTGGGGTACCGGGTTCGTGTCGGCCTAGGAGGAATTGCAGATATTGTACGACCTTCATCGACGGTATGAATCGATTGAAGTGAACCATTATAATATAAGCTACGGGTCATTCGGTGGGAGCTCGTACCTCGCACATGAATGGTCACCGGATGCAAAGATCCAGTATAGCTTGACATTGCTAGTAACCGCTCATATAGATGTGTCGACATAAGAGCGGCTATCCGCGTGTATGCCTTTAGATTGCGTCGAGTACTAGAAAGTTACGAGTTGGGTTAACATGGTATAATTATAGCAAGCACTATCCTTAAATCGATACGGGCTAGGTGTACATAGTTGCAACACCATTCTGGAGGCTAAGAGTTGGCTATAGTAAAGACAAGTGCTTCAGCAAGAAATGAGGCGTCGGGTTTGAGTTGTCCACGCAAGTTTCATAAGTTGGGTTGGTCAGTCCGAGTTAAGTCTAGTTGATCCTTGGGAGACACGACCTCGATCTTAAGGCACGATCAAGTCTATTGGCACGAACAGCATGAGTCGTCCCCTTGACGTCGTGGCACAAGAATGGTCTAGAGGCACATAAAAACAAGTTAAAGTCTTGGCACGGCCGAGTTTACATAAGTTTCTACCTGGTGAGGCATTACCTCGAATATGTATTGAAGTCACGAATAGAGTATAGCACGACCCTGTCGTTGCGTTTCCAAGTATAGGCCGAGGCATCTTTGTCCTAAAATTGATCCTAAAGCTAGATTAAAAAACAATCAAAAGGGATTAAGTTGCACAAAGTAATTGAATGTGTCGGTTTTGTTTGGGTGGGCGAGGAACTCACTCCACCAGTATAGTTGAGTACTGACACCCATACAGTTTTCATGTACAGGCATAGGTAGAAGTTCGATGGCACGGAGCTCACTTGGATGCGTCGAGGCATGGTGTTCCTTGGCGTTTCGAGGCATACGGCCGTATGGAGTCAAAACTTATACATGACATAATGTATGGACATCGCCATTTCGAAGAGTCTGCCACTCGTCGCCTTGAAGCTTGTATTGAGAAATGAGAGAGAGCAGAGCGACTTGTAATATGAGAGAAAAGTAAGCTTGAAAGACTTGTAATTTGGCCTCGTGCCCACATTGTAATCTTTGTTCAATATCAATAAAAGAGTATTTTGCATGACTTGTGTTTTGCTTCAAATTTTTGCTACTGACTATTCAATGTTTCTGCTTGGGACTTCTATGTGACGACCCCTGTCGCTTAGCCTGTAATCAGTCGTTATGGACCTACCTTGCGTGAGTGCACTCTAGGCTCACGCGGTATCACGCCTTAGCGAGGACGATCGCTCCTACGGGAGCGGGACGTGACAATCACTATAGTATGATACTTAAACTTAGCATAGTCCTAATGAGCATTAAAATTATCATACTTGCTACTATGTATATTATTTTGTCATGCTTCAGTCCCAAAATATACGGGACCGAGACACGTGGCATTGGCCAGCTATGTATTCAACCAGACTCTAGTCCGACTAGAATACGTATAAGTTGTTCGAAATGGTATAACTATTACTACATCAATTATATATCTCAATCCAAGTAACAAAAACATAAGAAAGGAAAATATGAATACTAGTCTGCAGCCCAATAATCATACTTGCCCGAATAGACTCTAAATGAATAATATGAGTCGATAAATACTAGGCTACTAAGCAGATACAAATAACAGTAAATGAAACATGTAACTCTGAAAGATTGAATACCTGTAATAAAATGAATATCATCAACAATCAAGCATGATGCTCAATAAAATCTACTCAGCCAACCTAGAAGGAAACTAGGTCCTCAGAGGAACGCAACAAGGTACATAATATGTCATGACCTGCATCCTGTTTAGAGGCACGAGAACGTGGGTACGTCCAGCCTACGCCGCAGTGTCGATGGTAGAACGCTGTATAGGTCATCTATAACATCTAACATCTAATAACAAGATATATAAACCTGTCATCTCCGTATGGAGGTATAATATAACATCTCAACTCTATATCTCAATCACAAGTATAGGAAAGATAGAGCACGATATGGAATAAGATAAAAAGAAAGAACTGAATATACAAGTAAAGTCATCACAACACACATATAGATATCCAACCCAAATAAATACAAGTCCTGAATATAACTAAGTCTCAACTAACAATCGGAACAATCCGATACAAACTGAAAGCTATAAGTACTAGACTAAACTAGGCACCCTTTACTGAGCTAGATGCTCCTTATGCTCCTGAATGTCACCCTCATATGCCCCATAGAAGGTAGGGCAGTCACCATCATCATCTGTATATTTTTAACAAGTCCAGTCAGGACAGGAACGAGCACAATACATCTTACGCAGTTCATATCATGTTAGGAAATATAAAGCATGCAAAAGAGTAAGATATATGGACTGTAAGGAAATATATATAAAAACGAGAGAGATTTGATAACTGAAAATATCTATATACATGATAAGTAAGAACTGTAAGTAACCTGTGATTTAGAGCATGAGATGGTTATATAAACGGGTTAGGATAATGCAAGGGTAACTCCATCATATGTGAGTGTACAATGGATATATACAAGATTTTCACAAGATTTCACAAGATAGAATTTTGATCACATAACCATTTCCTACTCACCCTCCCTAATCAATACACAAGGATCCAGTCAAGTTACGTTACCTTGTACAAGAGATTTTTATCATGTTTGCTCACGTGATCATGAGAGTACAAGATTGCACAAGAGTATATATGAATAGAGGTGTACATAAAATACAAGATGTTCATGAAAAGCACATGACAACTATATTTGATACATTCCGAGGGGGATAACATCGCATGACAAGATCCATAGGGTACCAATCCATGATAATAATGTGACAGCATCATGTAAAGTAATCTAGAGCAAGAATATAAATTCTAGCAACTATGAAACAGTCAGAGAATATACTCGCATGATATCGAATGTTCGAAAAAAATATACTGTCCGAGATGAGGTATCTGACTCCTATTTAGAGCAACACAAGTCATGATGTATACAAGGGATTTATAAATGAAGTGTACAATACATCTACATGATTTCTAGGTCAATCTAGGTCAAAGTCAACTCTGGTCAACAATCTAGTCAACTAGGTCAAACTCTTGTCAATCTTGGTCGACTAAGTCAACACTAGTCAAGCTAGGTCAATTGGTCACATATTGACTCAATATTGACTTTTGGTCAACTCTAGTCAAGCTATATAGTCAAACTAGGTCTACTAGTCCAAGCTAGTCCAATTTAGTCTAGGTTGTCAACTCTAGGTTTAGCCAAGCCTATACGAATACTCTACCAATACCATATATCAATACCATATAGATAGTATATATATACAATCAATATATATATATATATATAAGTATGTATACAAATCAAAAGTATTATACATAGATATTCATACAAGTCAAAATATATATATATAGATATACCTCAAATCTAGGTAAAAACCACATCTATATATTACCTATATACATACATATCTCATGCAATTATATGTATCCCATACATTGTATACAATATATATACAAACCAAAATGTTACATATATACCTACATACATACATATATATATAGAACATATATATGTATATAGAGAGGGGAAAGGGAAGGCAAAGAAAGAGTATGTGTGTGTGTGTGTGAGTGAAACAGTGAGTGATAGGGGTGTGAGACAGTGGGGGGGAGAATTTCAGTGAGGAACTGTGAAGTGAAGAAAAAAAAATCAGATTTCATATCATTTCAAAATTCTAGTTCAAGTTCTCAGTTTTATCTCAACATTCAAATCCAAGTTCTCATATCAGTAAGTAAAAAATAACATATATATATATATATACATCTATACATTAATAGCTAATGACACAGTAAATATATATTTACATACATACATCATCTCAGGTTTTCATAAATACAATTGATTTCCATGTTTTGACACATAGGGAATCTCAGTTTTAGGCATGAACTATCACTGTTCAGTTAACACATTAATGAAGTTCGAATACAATCCAAGGTATCAGTAATCAAATTCGAAACTAACCAACCTATATCACAGTGAGAAATACAAATATTAACCAAGACAAAAATCAAAATCAAAATCAAAATCCCCAATTCAGTTTTCATTCTTTCAATCAAATTCCCCTTTTCTCATACAACTCAGTTTTCAACTGATAACCCAAATTAACCAAACAAATTCGTAGTAAAATACTGAAACAAGGTGTATAGGTGTCTAGCATTTTGTGTCAACCTATAGACGTGTCCTCATGTCCAAAACCCGAGCAAAAACAGTGTCAAACCAACAACATATAAGTATCAGAAAACAGTGAAACATACGGCCTCGTGCGGCCATGTCGCGCACGATTGCACACAACACAGGGCACGAATACCCACGAGCTCATGCACACACGTAGAGGGGGTATAGGGCTAAGGTTTCAAGTCCATGATTCGTGTCCAAGTCGTGTCAGGACAGGACACGAAGCCCGTGTCAGTGAGCCCTGTTCGCGCGGGTGCAGCAGTATAAGACCAGTACGGGCGAGTTTTTGTGTCTGACATGACACAAACTCGCCCCAAACTTTAGGGGTGACCTGTCAGTATCAGCCCCCACCCTCGTGCCAAGTGGCACGAGTCCACGTGTCCAATTCGTGGAGAAAACAGTGTGTGTCATCAGGGCACTGAGACACAGTCTCGTGCACAGGTTCGTGTCCAGTTTTGGACACGAATCTGACTCAAAAATGTGCTCAGTCAGTGGGGGTATTAAAACACACATAAAGGGCTATAAATTTGTGAGATTAGTTTTAGAAATTATCAATAAAAGTTTCTTTGTGGCATTTCATCAAACATAAAATAAAGAACACTGATACGTATCCGATACGAACACTAAATGGACACGGTTTCTTACCAAACTTGGGATACACCTAGGGGAACCCTAAATGAATGCATCTATGGAAAGAAATTGGGAATTTAAGGGTGTTTGATAGGTTTTACCTATTGAGGGTGAAACCTCAATGTAAAGGCCTTGAAATGAGAGCTTCTTCCCAACTTGCAATGATCCCAAGGCCTAGTATCCTTGCTAGCTAGTCCTCAATAGCCTCCACACCAGGAATAGAGTCCAATGCAATTGGTTTGGTCCAATTTGGAGGAGAAATGGAGAATTAGTGAAGGTTTGGGGAAGAACACAAGTAGGGTTCTTTGTAGAGATGAAAAAGAGGCAAGAAATTGTGAAGGAGTGATTTAATAGGGAGGGAATGGGCTTGATGGCTGTGGTAAATGATTAGGGTTAGTGTTTTAGATGAGTGGCTAAGGTTTCTCCACCAATTTCTAGCTCAATCAAGGGCTCTCATCAAAAGTAGGTTTCTAACATAATATCTAACCAAAATATCTCCTAACATAATATCTAGATGTTAATCTAACTTAGTCATTAAGTCTCTAACCTTCTAACTAAGCTTCCATGAACATCATTAACATCTAGGTTAGGGCAAAACTAGGTTAGTCTCTAATAAAAAGATTAGCACCACAATAATCAATCAAAATTCATTTTCATTAAAAAGTCCAAAATGACCAAAATATCCCTAGGCTAAAAAGTCACAATTAGTCATCCTAATCACATGGTTAGGTCCCCATGGTCATGGTTAGTCTCTAGGTCATGCAGTCTCTTGGGTTGTATTAACAAAACATCAAAATCACAAGTCATGGTTTTAAATAGTTTTAAGTTGATTAAAAGTCACCATAAATCATATCATAATTTAAATAACATTATTAAATAATAAAAAAATACAAAAGTTCAAAATTACTCTCATTTTAGAAACTAGGTGCTACATAATATACATGCCAAGTATACGATGATAATGAATGAATAAATAAAGTATAGTAAGACTAATATAGTGGGTGAATCTAACATAACCAACTAATATAAAAATACAATTTGAAAACATCATTCGAACATGCGGGCTGTAACGGTGTACCTGAGCGACCTAATAGGCACTCCAACAAACTATAAAATACCCTACAGTTCTGATAAGGAAGTTGTGGCAAACTATGAAAACCCCGAGGCTCTGGTAATGAGGCAACGACATAATCTGTGGG
Organism: Iris pallida; assembly: GCA_029216955.1. Classification (NCBI taxonomy): domain Eukaryota; kingdom Viridiplantae; phylum Streptophyta; class Magnoliopsida; order Asparagales; family Iridaceae; genus Iris; species Iris pallida. The sequence goes on along the minus strand of JANAVB010021796.1, from coordinate 22,999,153 downwards.
AAAGTAGCCCAAGCGCACGGTGTATGTTCTCCCCTCCCATGTGACTTCACGAATCGTATCCACGAGATGCTTGGCCAGATCCTCTAGCTAGGACATCGAGTCATAATAGTAAATACAATGTAAGAATCTCATGTCATCATCCTAGTATAAATACGAACTTTCGTATAACAAGATGCAATCAAGTATGAGAATCCATTAGTATGTAAAATCACATGCACATGTCCTAGGGTCAGAGTGTACCCCGCAACGATTTATCGCGGTAACACAAATGTGAATATCTAGTATCGAGACCTGATGGTGCTAATGTCCATTGGCACTCGAATGTGATTCGGACACAAAGTATTGTACCTGGTCCTAGGTGTTATAATAATAAAATTAAGTAGATATATAAAAGCCAAACATTGTAAATTGAAGTACAATATTGGTAAGGTACACTTGCCTGGAGTTGTCCGAACTATGCTGAGGCTGTAGTACCAAAGTCTATCCCACTATCCATATGTCAATGAACCATACTCCATGCAATATCTATCAACCCAAATCACAAACAAATATATGTCACACACTAAAGCACGCGTATAACTCATAACTCCCACCTACAGAGCTTGGATTGTTCTAGTCACCTATTACCCTTTATTATCTAAGACACTTGTAATCATATCGCCTAGTACTAGGTCACACTAGTCTCTATAATCAATATTGCCAATAGTAGGTATTGCAAGTTGTAGGTTATTAAAAATATCAAGTTTGCATCTCGTTATTCGTTTAGCAAAACCTACGACACACAAATCGAGACAAGATAATCAACTGCAAGATCAACAATCTTATCTTGACGATCCACATGGTCATCTAGTCAATTTCAGCGATGTGAGACCACTGGAATCGACTGATCTCAGTTTCGACGTACGGATTCTGAAATACTAACATGGATAGGAATTAATTATAATTAATGGCAATACATTAAGAAAAAATCTACAGACGTTATTAGATGATGAAACAAACATCACCAACATATCCAGAATGGTTAAATTAGCTAGGATAGCCTATCCATAAAAATTTTGATACAAGGGCAAAACGGTAATTTTGGATCAAAACGATGTCCGCCGTTGGGACCCGTTTTTGTACCGAAAAATGTACCAGGATACAAGTCCACCAAACCTAGCAAATTATATATCCACGAGTCTAGAATGACGATACGAACCCAACGGTATATTCGAAATAGGAGTCCGATGATCCGATCTCAAAATGACCCGTTGACCCGGACGTTGGGATCCGGTTTGTATAGAAATACGTATCAGAGTCAAAGTCCTCTACATCTAGAAAAATATATGTCAACGAGTCCAAAATGATGATACAAACCTAATAGCATATCCAGAATTAGATTTCGATGAACCAAACTCAAAATAACTCGTTAACTTGGACAAAACGACCTGATTTTGCTCGAAAATGCATGTCGGGGCCACGTTGCTCCAAACTCAGCAAATTATATATGAATTTATGCCATAACAATGCCACGAGTCCACTGTTGGTGTCGAAATTGGAATCTGGAGTCACAGGTCCAAAATTAAAATTTTATAAGTTGGAAATTACGGTTTTGAGAGGCCAACTTTGGTGGAGAAACAAATCTACGAAGTTGGCTTCATAAAACAGTCCAAAAATAATATAATTTAAATGGTCAACTTGATGGTCAGTTTTGTATCAAACTATTGAATTAGCTGTTGAAATTCAAGGTGAGCGAAGAGGTATATACCGAGATTGAGACGGAACAATCGGATCGACGATCCACGGTCGGATTGTCCCATAAATATGCCTAAAGTTGCTGCGATGAAACTCAATTCTAGACTCAAATTTGCACGTGTCACGACAGGATCTTGTATGAAACATACGAATAGCCTCTGTTATGCGTCGGGAAGGAGGGTGGCTACCACAAGGGAGTTTGCAGGGATCACACGCCTGAGTGGAAGGTGGTTACAGTGTCGTGTGGCGTGTGGCTACTGATGCTAACGTCGCTTGCTGCTTACGTGTGCGACTGTTGTGCTCGCTGCTTGCTGCCAAGCTCGTACGATGGTGCACGAGGCTACCAAGCGGCTCGTGCAGGTGGCATACGAGGCTGCCACGCGATGGTAGCCGATTGGTATTCGCCTAAGATGACACTGGCAGCAGTAATAGCTGTTGTAATGGTAGGAAGAAAAAGAAAAAGAAATAATAGGAAGGAGGATGAGGAGATGAAAAAAAAGATGGAAGGGGTATGTTTTCATACATTGGAAATAGATAGGTCTAGACGAGCTGGCAGAGGCCTTACAAGCATAGGGTGTGCTTGGCATGCCTGTTCTCTACAGAGAGGGACAGCACGCGCGAGGAGGCTTTTTTTATCTTTACTGTAGTAGCTGGCACATGAAGAGGGGTTATAGGGTTAATAGATTATTGGGTCGAACTTGTTGCCTCTCACCCAATAAGTTTGAACACACAACATGAGTGTTGGTCTTGGGCTGGCCTTAGGGGAGGACAAATAGGTTTCAGTAGGATTTCTAGTTGGGCTATTCCTTAAGGAAGGATTTGAGTTATTTAAGCCAACTATCCATTAACTATATAAACATTAATACTACAAGTGAATTAGTAAGGATATACTAATTTTCTAGACCCTAAATCATCACTACCATTTGAAATAGTTAAAAAATAGAAAAATAAAATAATAATAATAATAATAACCCTTATCCTTACGTGATTCAAGCCTAGCTACGAATATAGTAATACTAACATTATTGTATATGCCTATATCTATTTACGTGGTAAAATATCAAATTTTAATTTGGTAACAATAATATATAAAATAATTATAATATATATAATTTTAAAATAGGGGGCTCAAAATCCATCCTATATAGAAAAATTTTGTTCCCGAAATTAAAATATTGGCACGAATAGAAATAACGAGAATTTTAAAGAATAAAGCATTGAAGTAGATTATTATATCTGCCTCTCTCTGACATCACTCCAACATACAGAAGATCGACACTTTTCCCATAAAGTGCCTCGAAATATGCCATATGAATGGCCGCATGAAATTGGATTGGGTGTTTGGGTTCGATTGGGTTAAGTTTGGGCTTGGTGCGATCATGACTACAATTTAAGTCATTTATGATCATTGATGAAATAATAGCATGCGGGAGCTCAATTGGATGGCATACAAGTAGCATGTGTGTAGTAGACTCAAAATAGGTCAAAAGCATATATTGAATCGATTAGGTTGGATTGATGTGTCGAGTCCCGAAATTAAATTGAAAGTTAGATCAAGTTTTTCAGTAGATGGTCAAATAGCCTAAATTGACCAGAAAGTTATGTGAAATAAATATAATATAAGGGAACAAGTCAGAGTGGGACATGATATACCAAAATGAAGATAATATTATCTACTACAAAATATAAGAAGGAAGTTTCGATAGTTTGACATCCCTGGCGCTCCAAACATCAAAGTCACGGAAAGGTACATTTAATGATCAAAACTAATTATAATAAAATTATATTGTTAAAATAATTCATAAATTTTTTTTAAACAAGCCCCAAAATTCAGGGGGCTCACAATTTGTTCATCTAACATGTACATGCAGAAAAGTAATAAGCAAGATCAATGTGGACATATGCAATGAAGAAATCATGGTGGGGCAAAGACGAGGGTATTCCACAAGATTTCTCTGAACCACCCGACGACATCTCCGGAGCCACACATTTGAGGGTTTCGCTGCCCAGTTAGTGGATGGGGTCGAGGGGCCAGCATCCCCCTCCCTCTCCCTCCTTCCGTGGGGGTTCGGGGGCGAAGCCCCCGAAAGGTATTCAGATTTCATAATCTAGATATCTTTGGACAGGTACCGCCAAACAAAAAAGCTATCATCTATTAAAAGAAGAAGTCAAGTCATGTCATCATCATTTCAAGACTCTGAAGAAGCATGCACCTGCTTGACTATATCTGAAGTCTGTAATAAGTCTTATAAATAATTGTAAACACAAAAAATAGATGGAAAACTCAAAAGCTATGGTAGAAATAACCCTGGATTACTTTTTGGACAAGCATAAGGATAATCCTAAGGATTTTCGTAGAAATTCAAAGGATAATCCGAATTATTGCCATTTGATTCCAACGGTCAGATCCTGTCTCATCGATGATCCCAACAGCTATATTTATAGGCGTTGCACTATGCATGAGGATAATCTGAAGGATTTTCGAGAAAATTCGAAGAATTTTCCTCCTATTGACAGAAAGTTGCTATTTAGCTCTTTCCAATGCTTTGGTTATAAATAGCTTTGAACTCCTTCATTTAAGGTAGATGCTTTGAGCATACAAATTTCCAATATACCAAAGCTTATCCATAAACACTCCACCAAGCTTTTATTTGCCAATCCACAAATTATGTTAGAGTGTTATTAAGTTGTAAACTTTAGATCTTCATCTTTGTTGTAAGGAGATCAAAACTTTCTTATGAAAGGGTAAAGTTGGAGAGTCCTTCGGATAAAAGCTCTCGTGTATTGGAGTTAGAGAGGCCTTCGGATAAAAGCTCTCGTGTAAGAAGTTGGTGATCCTTTGGATGAAAACTCATGTTGTACTATTTGTGATAATAGTGGATTAAAGTCGAAGAGAGTTCCGGGACTGGAGTGCCCCTCGGAAGGATACCGGGATACATTGGGTGTCGGTATTGTTGTTGTTTCTTCTCTTGTACTCTTAATCTTTAAATTGCCTATTAGTAATCATTTAGTGCTTGATTAGTTAGCTTGACCCTATTCACCCTCCCTCTAGGGTGCTTTCAATTGGTATCAGAGCAAGGACTCTATGGTTAGGCTTAACATCCTTATAGTATATCCTGTTATTTTTCTATGACATCTTATTCCTCCTCCTCTGATAAAGATGGTTCTAATTCTAGTAGCATGGACAATCATGGTTCTTTTAAATGCAAAAAAATGCTCTAAGTGGAAAGCCATAGCTAAACAATCCTTAGAGATTCCTGGTAACCTTCATTCTACAAATAAAGAACTTTCGAAAAAGGTTATTCATTTAGAAGAATCCAATGAGTTGTTGAGAAATAAAAATAATGATTTATTATCTAGACTTGATTCTCAAAACTCATCTTGTATTTCTTTAAAGAGTTTAAATAAGGGTTTAATTTTGAAAATTAAATCTCTTTCTTCATCTATAGAAGATCTCAAGACACAATCACATGAGTTATCTCATTTGCATGATTCTTCTATTGATGTTTTAAAGAAACAAAATGATGTTTTTATTTCTAAAATTGCTTTATTTGAAAAAGATAATGATTTATTAAATGCTAAATTTGATTCTCTTACTTGCATGCATGATGATTTATTATTAGAACATGATATTCTTAAAACCAAATCTTCTCACACTTACTCTAGAAATATCCATTATTCTAGTATGTAACATGATCACAACCATGCTCATTCTGATATATGTGCACACATTAGCATTAGGTGCTTCTATTGCTCTCGTATTGGACACATGAGCTTACATGCCCTATTCATAGGACCTTTATTACCAATGCTAGAGTAAATGTTATATGGGTCCCTAAAGCTAACAAATGTGGATCCAAGTTTATTTGGATACCAAAGTCTTTGCCTAATATTGTATGTGGAGTTTCTTGTATCGGAACATAGCACCGAGCAGCGTGTTAGTGGTTGCAAAGCTACAAAAGTCATCATCCAAGCAATTGTACCAACACAAATGTGGCCACTAGAGCCACTTTGGTAACATGCTAAACGATTCTTCCTAAACGGTTATATTTCTATAATCTAGCATATTTCTTTTGATGTCGCGGTACTAGCTCTCATTGATATCATTTAGTTGCTTATCATTTAAATCAATATGAGATATGATACTAGCATGTTTATTTAATTTTCTTGTTATTTCTTATCTAGCATGACTAGTTGTTTAGCTTAAATGATTAGTTCACACTATGTAGTTTATCACTCATTTTCTATTAAGTGTAACACATTTATATATGCATGCTCTTTATTCTTAGTCTTTATTTATGAAGCATCATATCACTCTAATCCATAGGAGCTTGGGTTTTGATTTGAGTTAATGTGATTTTAACTCTCCGTCTTTAGAGTTATTGAGATAGTTACTTCTTACAAATTTGTCTTTAATATGACATATTTATTTAAACGGTATTTATGAATATATCTGTTTAGCACAAGCTTTTTACTACTTGAAAAGTATACACTTATACTTATATTTTAACCTTGTGCTTGTATAATATATTCACTATTGATTCTCATACCTTACCTTGATTAACTTCTTGTGAATCAATTATGTCTTTGCCTAATACAACATATTTATACATGTTTTTGATTTTATGATAGCTTCTCAATTTTTCATTAAGAATATAAGACTATATAATTAATTTTCTATTTATATGTGGTTCATGTATTTCTTATATAGTTTCGTATAAATATCTTTATGGAGGCGAGTAAAGCTCAAGTTTTATATTGATTTGAAGAGTATTTAATTATACTTGTTATCTTCAAACTTGTGCTTACCTCACATTTTAGCTATTGATTCTTTTGACCAATATGTGTATTTCTCTTTGAATCAATTAGCTTCTTCCTTGAAGCATTCTTTTGATGATATATTTTTGGC
>JANAVB010021796.1:22527510-22990010 GCA_029216955.1 Iris pallida | reverse complement strand
GAGTTGACCAAAGTTGACCAGTTGACTAAAAGTCAACTGTAAGTCAACTCTTGACCCCGTTTGACTTGTTTTGACTTGTTTTGACTTGCTATGACTAGTATGACCTAGAGTTGACTTAGTTTGACTTAGATTGACTTGATATGACTTAGTTTGACCTAGATTGACTTGACAGGACTTAGTGTGACTCAGTAAGACCTAGTTTGACCTAGATTTTATATCATACATTAGAAATCATTCATAACTTTGTTAAACCTAAATTAACATGTAATATCTCATCTTTAGGTCTCTGATTACCACTCTGAGCATTGATATACCCTACAGCTCAGGACAACAGGCGAGTACATTCACTGATAGTTTTTATTGTCTTGATATCTGCTATATTCGATTCAGTTGTAGTGTCTTACTCGATTTCCAGTCACGATAGTTCACGGACTAGTATATGCTGGATCATGACATGAGATATTGTTCATAGATTTCTCGGTATATTGTTACATTCCTGTCTTGTTCCCTGTACTAGTATAGACACCAATTTCTAAGGGGACTTGCTACCCTCTTATGGAATCACGTGCCATAACGTGTTATGTCCAGATCCATTATACTATTCAGGGATGGAAAATTATTAGGGGCTATGCGATCAAAGCCATCCTGTCACTATATTCTTGTGCTCGCGCCACTCTCCCCTCACGTAGGGTGTAGCGAGATCCTATTTTCCTTGTGCTTGCTATCCAGGTTGGCCGGCATGACCCTTCCCAGATTTTCTTGTGATTGTCGAAAAAAGTGGATAGTCTGTCCTGTAACATTTCCCAAGCTGATCACATAACGCTCTAATAATTCAAGGCACATTTTATATTTACTTTATCTTATCTTATATCCTGCTCTGATTTACATTCAGTACCTTCTCACAATGCTATGATATTCAGTTACTCACATGTTCTACATGCCTTTATATTGTACCTTGATTGGAGACTAAGTTCTGCTCGGGAGAAGGGTTACAACCCCGGTCCTTGTTTGGTTTAAGGGTTGTAACTCAGCTTCCGAACGGTTTCCAAGTCTTCCTATATCTTTGTCTTGTATTTTATTATATTGTCTCTTATATAATTTGTCAATTCATATGGAACTGCTGTTAGTGCTTGTACTTGCTCATTTTCTGTCACGACCCGCACCCACCATGAGGGTACGAGTACGTAACAGCGCCCAGCCTACGCCGCAGTGTCGGCGGTAGAACGCTGTTCTAGGTCATGAACTATAACTAACTAACATGAAATACTCTCCAAAAGGAGGCCAAACACAGAGGTACAACTCAATCACAATCTAAGGTAGAATGTAGCACGATGAAATAGATAACGAAATCCTCAACTGAGGTACAACAGAAAAGAAATAATAAGTCTCACCAACTACCAGTCTCAACATCTCTAATATATACAACTCTGAAAATAAGACATCAGCTAAACATGAAAAAGAAGAACAGTCTAAGCTATCTATACTATGCAAGGTATCATCCTCAGCAGCTGCCTGAACCTTCCAGGGGTCCAGGTCGCGAGTGTTATCTAGGCAAGCTCTAAGGTAAGGGGTGCAGGGTTCCTCATCATCCTCTGTAAAATTTTCAACAGGTCCAGTCAGGACAGGAGCGAGCATAATATATCTCACGCAGATCATAACAGGTTAGAGAATATAAACATACAAGAGAGTACGATACATGAAACTGAAAGAAAGTACATAATGTAACAGGAAGAGAACTGTAATAGAAATATCTACTATAAGTAGAGAGCTACCAGTGACTAGTGATTTAGAGTACAAAGTCGATATGTGAACGGCTGGATTTGCACATGACTATACTAAAGAGGTGCACATGGCTATACTACTATGAAATTGTTCACATGACTATTTATACTCCTCCATGCCCCAATCAATACACAAGGATCCAAACAAGTTATGTTACGTATATGGTTTTCACATGAAACCCATAAATGGGTGCACATGAAATATACATGAGAGCTCATGCATAGGTGCACATGAAGTTCACATAGGGCCCATAAATGGGTGTATATAAAATTCACATAAAAGCTCATAATGAGTGCACATGCAATATAGGTTATACATGAGATACATGGGAAACACGATCGATTCATGAGAGCACATGAGAGTACACGAGCGAGAATGAACGAGCATGATGCACATGAGAAACATGAATAACATAAGAGCGAGGAATACACGATGTACACGAAACACATGATACAATGTATCCGATGCTCCCGAGGGGGATAACATCTCAATGTAGGGATCCATATAGTACCAATCCGTGATAATATCGTGACATCATCAAATAAGGTAAACTAGAGCAGGAATATAATTCTAAGCAAGTTATGAAATGATCAGAGAATGTACTCGCCTCGTATCTGAATGTCTGAAGTAAATGTACTGTCCGAGATGAGGTACCTGACTCCTAGTTAGAGCAACACAAGTCAAGATGTATACAGGGGATGATAATAGTAATCTACAATGCATCTGCATGTTGTCTAGGTCAAACTAGACTAAAGTCAACACTTGGTCAACTCCAGTCAACTATACTAGTCAAACTAGGTCAACTAGGTCAAGACTGACCCGAACAAGTCTAATAAGTCTCACTAGGCCTAACCAAGCCTAGTCTAGCAATCACACACCATTCACAACTCATACTAGACTACCAACACACAATCATTGGTGTATTCATACCATACACATAGGCCTTAAGCCATAAATATAGCCTATAGGCCTTATGGGCTATATCACATATTTCACACATATTGTATATTATACTAAATTAATATAGTTATCATACACATATATATAGGCTATATTATATTACATTGCATTTCACACTAGGTTATATATTATATATATATATATATATATATATATATATATATATATATATATATATATATATATATATATATATATATATATATTTATTTTTATTTTTTTATTTTTTATATATATATATATATATATATATATAAACATAGAGAGGGATGGGGGAAACATTACACATATGTGTGTGAAGATAGTGGCATGTGTGCTATGGCAGTGTGTGGTATGTGTGTGACTGATAGATGAGAGTGTGTGGTATACAGGAAAGTGTGTGATAGGCTTAGACATGTGAGTGTGTGTGGTAGAACCTATGTACTTGAGTGTGTGTGTGTGATGAGTATGGGAATGAGGGTGAGAGGGTGAACTGTCAAGAGACAGTGGCATGCATACTATGTGAAATCTGGAATTAGCAAATACATTACAATGTGAAGCAGAAAAGGGAATTCAGTCCCTAAGGGGACTGGAACAAATTCCAGTTTTCAGGGCTATTCCTGAAAACAGGAACCCCAACCATGCACTAACAGTGAACAAGGCAACCAATGAGTTAAAATCTGAATTCAGTGAACTGGCAATGGGATAACAAAAAGGGAAAATGGACTTACAATCAATTGAAAGGAATTTAAGGAATCAGTTGACAGTGCAATGTGTGTCTGTGTTTTAGTTAGCAGGGGGAATTTGTGTCATGTGTGTGCCTACAGGTGTGTGTGTGAACTATTCAGAAATCAATAGAAAAAGTGTGTGTGTGTGTATGTGTGTGTGTGTGTGCATTACAAGAATAGATAACAGTGTGCAGGAAGGTGTAGGGTTAATCCCAGGTGAATCAAGTGAAAGTGATTTACAAATATACAAGTGTAGAGTGTAGTGAATGAGTTAGTTAGAAAACAGTCTCATGTTAATAAACAGTGTATACAATACATGCTAATTTCTCAGGTTCAGTTAAATGGCAGTTAGGAACAGTGTAGGGGATTAGCACATTGGTGAAAATAGGTATTCATTCTCAGGTTCTTGTGTGTGTGTATAACATGTGCAAGAGTGTGTCAGTGTTGATAGAATAGGGTGTGTGTTCAAGGAAGCATAGGTGACAGGAATGTAGGTTGTGTGTAGGAGTTAACATTGGAGTGTAATGCAATAAACCATTCTCAGGAAAACCCATTTTCAGTGTGTGTGTGTGAGTGGTGAATGAGTGTAGGGGTTAGCATTCGAGTGATCCCAGGTTTCAAGCAGTGAATGCAAGTAATCTCAGGTTTGTACAAATGCAAAGTGTCTCAGTTATTTGGAATTAAAGCAGTGTATAATAGGAAAACATTCCCAGGTTTCAACTTAAATTCAGTTTTGAATAGGGAATGTAAAAAAAAACAGAAATGGAGATTATACTAAGTATCAGTCACACATTTATCAGTCCAACAATATCAAAATCCCATTCCTTGACAAAAACCTAATCTAACTTGTGAAATCGAACTAATCAGAGATTAATACATATGTTACAATCAAATGATAATTGAACATCATTAAAAAAACAGATTTAGGTAATAGGAAAACATTGACAGTTTATACCATCCCATCTATCCAAATCCCCAACAATCAATTCACAGGTTTATCTAACATTCGAATTATACTCTAACCACAGACCAAACTTAACATGCCAACCAATCTAGCTGGTGCTAATATGTGTCCAGGATCCAATATGACAAATTAAATCATTAATCAACAGTTTGAAATGGAGTTTAAACACATGAATTTAGAAATTGAATGCATGTATCAGTTAAAATAGGAATTTCAAAATTGAACAAATAAAACACATTAATGTTATAAACTAAGAGTTGGTAATTAATAAAGCATGTGTACATGTGTCTTGGGGTGTCTTTGTGTCCAGGAAACTGGACACAAATCGTGTCCAATCAACAAAACATCCTAATATACAGATCCAGGCACAGCCGTGTCGTGCAGTGAGGACGAAACCTCGTGCTCGCGACACAGAGCTACTCGTGTCCCGTGCTTGTGCATAAGGGTTCGCCATGGATAGGTCTAGGGTGTCATCACCCTGAATAGGGTCGGGGACGTGTCGTGTCCATGTAACAAGGGCATATCAGACGCGATTTCCCGACTGATACTACGCAGTAAAATCCCAATGCGCGTGTCCGTGCTCCCTCGATACGACACGATCTCGTGTCAAACTTGGGGGGTGCACTGGCAGTCACTGCACCCATCCTCACGCCAAATTGTAGCTATCTACGTGGCGTGTGCAGCGAACACGAGGGGTGCGTGAGCAGGGGACTGTGCACGTGCGTCGTGCAGTAAGTTCGTGTCCGATTCGGACACGGACATGACTCGAATCCGTGCTCAGTCTTCATGAAACATGATGTACACATATAGATCTGTCATTCCATGCAATTGGTGCCACAAAAATTAGAAATAAATTTCTCACAGACATTTCATCAAACACATGCACACTATACATGATACGTGTCCGATACGGACACGTATTGGACACGAATCCTAACAATGCCTATACCAACAGAGAGAGGGCACCTAGGGCTTCCTAATCATGCAAAGAAAATGAAATTCTATGGAAGGAATAGGAAGTTACCTATATGTGCAATTTGCATGAAAAAGCATCAAAAGGGGGTGGTTCTTCTTGCTAGCTAGCTCCTCCAAATTGTCCCAAGGCTGGAATTATCCTCCATGAACAGCAAGAGGGAGACAATTAGAATCTAATGCAAGTGGTTTGAGCCAAAAAGGAGTTAAAATGAGAAAGTTATGGATTGGGGAAGATGGCTATACCTCTTTCTTCAAAGCTTGAGAGAAAAATAATAAAAGAGGCAAGAACAAATGGAAGAGGCATTAAATAGGGTGGGAAGCCCTAGGTTGGCTGCCATGGGCTGATTAGGGTGAGGTTTTGGGTACTTGGTGTGGGCCTATGGGCTTTAAGGCTAGTTATTGATTTAAGGTTTAATCACAAGTCATGGCTTATGACTTAAATCTAACTTAAGTCAAATAACCATACCATGGGTCAACTCTAGTCTAACTAGGGTTACATGACCTAACCAAGTCCAAACACAACTAGGATTATCTTCTAGGTTAGCCTACCAAGGTCATTGCTAGTCAAAGTCAACCTAGTCAACCCTCATTCAAACAATTCCAAAATAAATTCTAAAAATTCGCATAAATTCAAATAAATTATAATAAATCCAAATAACCCTAAAAATATCAAAAATACCCTAATCACATGGCTAGGCTGTCACGCCCCAGAACCAGAATACTGGAGAGCGGGGGAATGACTCAGCCAGCTACGTATTACGGGTAGATGAATACCGTATAATACGATCAATGCTGTCTAACCAGACGAGGGGGTGCATACTACATGAAAGTCTTACTATGGTCACTTCACCTCTATTGTCTCAATCATTCAAATAAGAAGCAGAAATAGAGAACATGTAAGATAAAGCAGTAAGGCGTCCCAAATGCTCAGTCAAAATGTTCTTGATATCTGGCTTTACAAAACATAGCCAGAAGATGTAGCAAAGTATACACAATTGTTATCAGCTACAATCTGACTTAATTACAATTATGTAAAAGTAAGTACAAGACAATCCGACTAACATGTCGGTGCCAAACGGCTAAGTATAAAGTAAATAACAAAACGAGCGGTGAAGTAAGGGACCCACTCGAGTCCTCCTGCGATCATTCCCCTAGTATTGACCATCTTGGAGGTGGAAGTAAGCTGAGTCCTCGGGAACCGGCTCTAAATCTGGCCATGCAAAACCAGAGAGGTTAGACCTCTAATAGCAAGTACCACAAGGGAGCACGATATGAAGGATTAAACCAGTAAGTAAGAGAATATAATAATAGATCTCTGCTCTCCACTAGGATTCACATAACATCACGACACTTCGAATAAACCTCCCAACCAAACAAGGACAGAAGTTGGCCCGTGTGAGCACCCTGAATTTTGGGTTGATTTTTTTTATTTTATTTTATTTTCTGATTTATTGGTTTCATTAAATAATTTATTGAATTATTTTTCTTAAGTGTACTTTTCCATGCCATTGATATTTGGAGTATCAGGGATGTTCAATTCTGGAAATCCTCTTCACGAGTTTTGGAGTGGACACGATTACCTTCATGACGGTATATAGTATCCCATCCAAACTTGTTCTCTTGTGCTCTTTCTGCTTCGCTGAACTTCGGGTCGGTTTTGACCATTTGATTGATATTTATTTTTCCACTTTTTTCCTTGATCATTTTCAGCGCGTTACCATGACATTTAAATTGGGAGCGCCAGACCAGTCATTTCCTTGAAACCAACTCCTCATTGATGATCTACTCGAGACGCTCGTCACCCATGACCCTTGTTTCCCACTCATTCATGTCATTTTGAGCTCCATTTGATTCGCACAACTTTCCCGACGCGTGACCCGATTTTATTTCAGGCCACGGCGTCACATTCATTTTCCAACTTGATTTGTGGGTCCCCTGTCGACCAAAACCTGTCAGCCCCAACTATGGACATGGCCCACTTTGAGCCTATTATCCGTCTGCCACTTGTGTCCCATTTATTGGAATCTCCATGTGCTACTTATTTGCCCATGATCATCGTTTCCTAATTTTAATTGGATTTTTGCACAATGTCCGATTTTCGTCCAATCCGGCTCCACCGAGTCCATTCCAGCTCCATGGTTTTCTCCATCGGGACACCCCCATATTTTCTTGCCCAAAAATATTAATATTCTTTCTTCCCATTTTTAATGATTTATGAGAATTTTTCATTGTTCAATTCCCATTGGAATGGTCCTTTTCCCTCTAATTTATTCCTAGCCCTTCATCCTCCTAATTAAATCTCATCCATCAATTTTCCCCAACACCCTACAGACTAGTGGCCGGCCCTAACTTTCTTGTAGGAAGAATCTTTTCTCTCTCTCTTCCCTCTCATTTAATATCTTTCTCTCTCTCTCTCTTATCCTTTCTTTTTTTAACAAACAACAACAACAACAGTAGCATGTGGTGGCAGCCATGCTCGACCACCTCCTCGGCCGAGCGCCGCCGGCCACACCCCGGCCTACTCCCCCACCTCGGCCTTCTCCTCCTCCTTCCTCTCCTCCTCCATTTTCGAACACCACCACCTCCACCATCAACTCGAACGGCCATCACCATCTCCACTCCATTCATCCAACCGAGCCTCCACCGTGACAGCCACCTCCTCCTCCGCCGACACCCTGTCGCGTGGTCGTCGCCCCCTCGCCGGCCGACCACGCCCTGCCGTCAACGTCGCCGTGCCCAGCCAGGGCGGCTCTCGCACAGCAGCGCACGAGTGCGCCACCATCGCCTGTGCGCGAGCGGCACTGCCGCGCCACCGCCACTGTGCAGGCCGCCGTGACCTCGCCGTGGCCACGCCTGGTTGCCCCTCCGCCGGGCCAGGCAGGCCGCGTAGCCGCGCAGTGCTGCACAGCAGCGTATGCGCACAAGCAGTGCGCGATTCCGAGCAACTCCGCGCGCGTGCGGGCATGGACGCCGCCGCCGCCGGCGACGTAGCCGCCGTGGCCGTGCTCCCCCATGACGGGCGAACTTCGGCGACCCCCCTGGGTCCGCCTTCTCCTCCTCCAGCGCGACGTATAGGCGATTCGTGCGTTTCGCACGAATTCCCGCCGTGACGCGCGCGAAATCAAGTCTGTTTTGGCGCTCCGTCGCAGCAACTTCGCACGCGTTTTCCCGGAGATCCGACCGTTGGATTGGCGATTTCTTCGCTCCGTCGCAATCTCGGTATATCCACCTTCGCTCATGTCAAGTTTCGTCCGTTAATTTTATCGTTTGATACATGAAAACCGGCCACCAAGTTGACCGTTTAAATTGTATTAAATTTGGACAGTTTCGCGGGGCCAACTTCGTCAGCTTGTATGTCCTCCAGCGCAGCTCCGTTTGGCGTGCTACCAGTTCCGGTGCGAAGCTGGTATAACCCTCTTCCTGCCCCCTTTAGATTTTATTTCAGTTTGAGCTTGTTTGATTGGTTGAATTCGACGCCAAAGTTGGCCGTCCGAATTCGTAATTTCTAACTTGTAAAATTCCATTTTTGAACACGGGACTCCAGATTTCATTTCTGACACCACCATTAGACTTGTGGCGTCGTTCTGGCATGTTTTCATATAAAATTTGTTAGATTTGGAGAACGTGGGCCCGGGCACGCATTTCGGTGCAAAGCGGGTCCCACTTTCTGGGTCAACGGGATTTTTTGACGCCGGCTCATCGGAATCTAATTCTGGAGATACCGTTGAGTTCGTATCGTCATTCTGGACTCGTTTACATATAATTTGCTAGGTTTTGGTGGACATTGGGTCTGGCACGCATTTCGGTGCAAGTTGGACACCAATGTCCAGGCCAACGGGTCATTTTGAGATCGGCTCATCGGAATCCAATTCTGGATATACCGTTGAGTTCGTATCGTCATTCTGAACTCGTTGATAGGTAGTTTGCTGAGTTTTGAGAACTTTGGCTCCGGCACGCATTTCCGTGCAAACCGGAATTCCAAGTTCTGGTCAACGGGCCAAATTGAGATCGGGTCAACGGAATCTAATTCTGGAGATACCGTTGGGTTCGTATCGACATTCTGGTTGCGTGGACATATAATTTGTTATATTTTGTAGACTTGTTTTCTTGCACGTTTTTCGGTGCAAAACGGCTCCGACACGGACACCGTTTTGACCCGAAATTACCTTTTTGCCCTTGTGTCCAAATTGGACCGTTGGGTAGGCTATCCTAGCTAATTTGACCATTCTGGACACGTTGGCGATGTTCATTTCATCGTCCGACAATGTTTGTTGATAGTTTCTCTGAGTTTAACCTTTCTAATAATTAATTAATAATTAATTCATATAATGTTTGTATTTCGAGATTAGTACAACGAAACTGAGCTCAGTCAATTCCAGTGATCTCACATCGCTGAAATTGACAAGATGGGCATGTGGATCACTGTAATAAGATTATCAACCTTACCATTGATATTCCTATCTCGATTTACGTGTCGTAAGTTTCGACGTACGAGTAACGAAGTACACTTTATATTTTCAATAATTAGACTAGATTGACCCTGTTTGACCAAAGTTGATCAGTTAACCCAAAGTCAACTGTGAGTCAACGCTTGACCTAGTTTGACCGAATTATTGACCGGAGTTGACCTAGAGTTAATTTAACTTAGAAGAACCTAGAATAATATAGATTTCTTGTAGAAATTCATTTAATATAACTTGAACACTTTGTAACATGTGTTGCTTTAAATAGGACTCTGTGGCTTCAGTTGGACCCTCTATACTTATCAGCTCAGGACCACAGGCGAGTACATTCACTGATAGTTTTCATTGTCTTGATATCTACTATATCCGATTCAGTCGTAGTGTCTTACTTGATTCTCGACACGATAGTTCACGGACTAGTATTAACGGATTCTGGTCATGAGATGTCATTCCTGGATCTCTTGGGATATTGGTACTTGCTTGGTCTTGATTCTTGTACTGTATTGACGCCGATTCCATAAGAGGATTAGCTCCCCTCTTAGGGAATCCCGCGTCATGACGTGCCATGACCAGATCCATTTATACTATTCGGGGAAAAATAGGGGAATTATTGGGTGTATGTGATCAAATCCTCATGTAACTATATTTTGCTAGCGTCACCCTCACTCCACGTAGGGTGTCGCAGATACCTCACCACCGGTTATCCAGGTTGGGCGGCATGATTCTCCGTTGACGTTCACCGCGGATTGCCGTGCCAAGTGGATAACTTGGCCCTACTACCTATTAGCCGATCACATATCACTCTAATAATTCAAACCACTTTTACTTTATTTGTCATGTCTTATATTCCAGCTTCAGCTTTACTTACTGTACTTTCACCCTGCTATGATTCATTTCTCATATGCTCTACCTGCTTTTATACTGTACTTGATTATGGGACTAGGTTCTGTTCGGAAGAAGGGTTACAACCCCGGTCCTTGTTTGGTTTAAGGGTTGTAACTCGGCTTTCGAATGGTTCCCAAGTCGCCTTTACTCTTTGTCTTGTATTTCATTATTACTGTCTCTTATAGTATTTCTCAATTCACATGGAACTGCCGTTGGTGTTTTGTACTTGCTCATTTTCCTGACAGGATACGTTGACAAATTTTACAGATGCTTGGGATTGCCTGCTAGCCTAGAGGAGACCATTAGAGGTTGTTTAGATAGTTTTTCTTAGTTGTCTGGAGATGTATTATTTTATGGATTACTGTATTTCAGTTTTGAGATGTATTCGGAGTTTGTATCTTAGACACTTAGATTTCTCTCTGTTGTACCTCTTTTGGATTTCATGTTTTATCTATCTTCCTTTATGCTCTACCCTAGATGTGATTGAGTATGTATCTGCTATGTCACCCCCATTTGGGGAGTATAAACTGTTAGTCTTATACTATTAGATGCATTGAGACCTAGGACAGCGTTCTACCGCCGACACTGCGGCGTAGGCTGGGCGTTGTTACGTTCTCGTGCCCTAATTCTAGGGTGCGGGTCGTGACAGCCCGTCATGTCCTGACATTCTGATCATCTCAGTTAGGCAACAGAGTAGGTACAGTACACAAACAAATCATCTTGAACGGCCAATCAACTACTACGGCTTGCTATTGTGAGTCCCAAGTTATCCTGGAATTATGCAAATAGGGATTCCTCAGTTCTTACTATGTGCGAGCAAGGCTAGTCTATCAAGTCAATCAATTACGCCAATCATGTAATTAGACGAGTCCCAGCGGGACGCCCGCCGTTAATATAGCATATACAATAATAATATAAGCAGATACCGTTCCCTGCCCGTGTGACAGATTTACAGTATCTGTGGGAACCAGCCGGCCTGTCGGGCACTACTAGTCCCAAGAGGGCTGCCATGTAAGAACTCAGGAATCCATTCTCTCCATGCCATCATTATTTTATTTAACTTAAAGCCTCTATGTTAAGCAAAATCCCATGCCGTGGATCATGGTCATTCAAATGAGTACTTTTGTACGGGGTACGATATGCGCAACTCTACAACGATACCCGTGCGGCTATGTTGTAGGTCTTACATAGCGTAATACAACAATCAAATCTAACCACGGAGTAATCATGCCTTGACCATAAAGTACACATGCTATTTTTGTAAGATAAATAAATAACTAAATAAATAAATAATTTGAAGCCTGCATGTGCCTGTATGCCAATATTCGGGATCGACTAATCGATTACAATAGTTCGTTACATGAACGTGTCTCATTCATTCAATTCAATAAGACGACTAGCCAGTCTCTTAGTTCCAACTAGGAACGCATGATCAATTATAGTCAAGATAACCATTGTCATTAATGGTGACAAGGCATGAAAGTCAATTAGTATTACATGGGGTCGAGTCTATAACTCTCAGGGTTAAGTTCCAGTCTTACTGGGTATTCATTGTCACGCCCCGCTCCCGTAGGAGCGATCGTCCTCGCTAAGGCGTGATGCCGCACGAGCCTAGATTGTGCTAGTGCAAGGCAGTTCCATAACGGCCGATTACATCGGCGGCGACGGGGTCGTCGCACAGAAGTCCCAAGCAGAAACATTGAATCATTGCAGCAGAAATTTAAAGAAGAACATATATGAACACAAGTAACTCAAAAGAATCCCTTTATTGATATTGAATACAGGATTACATTTATGGGCGCAAGGCCAATTACAAGTCTCTCAGGCTCACTTTTCACTCATTTACAAGTCACTCTGCTCTCTCTCATCTCTCGATACAATGCTTGAATCCAGCGGAAGCTTCGGAAGGCGATGTCCATACATTATGCCCTGTATAAGTCTTCAGATCACGTGACCGCACGCATCGACTTGCCAAGGAACTTCGTGCCTCGACGCATCCAAGCGAGCTCCGTGCCACGAGCTTCTACCTGTGCCTGCACATGAAACACTATGTGGGTGTCAGTACCACTGTACTGGTGGAGTGAGCTTCTCGCCCACCCATACATAACCGACACGTTCATTTACTTTTGTGCAGCTTAAGTGCCTTTCGATTGTCTTCCTAGTCTTGTCTTAGGATGCATTTTAAGACTTGACGTCTCGACGTGCAACGACATGGTCGTGCTTCAATACCAGCGTGTGTTTCGATCGAGGCAGTGCCTCATCGCTTAGGTACTTGACCAGACTTCAAGGCGGGACGGCAGGGTCGTGCCACATTCTATTGTAAACTTAGACTTGTTCAAGACTGTGCTTTGTCGAGGGCAATTCACGTGAACTCGGCCATGCCAGGACCCTTTGATTAAACTCAAGCGCCACTAGACCAATTCTTGTGCTAACGATTCAAGTGCCAAGGGACGGCAACGGGACGACTCGTGCAGGTCGTGCCTTAGACTTTACTTAGACTAGTTTGCACATTCAAGACTGAGGCCGCGCCTCGCAAGTTATCCAGACTTATCGTGTTACCGCCTTACGGCCTTCCCGTTAGACCCATTTGCTAACTTAGACAAGACTTGTGAACCATAGTATCACTTTCCATTTACATTCCGACGCCATCTATCGTGCCAAGCACGGTGCCTATGCTGCAGCCCAGTCTTAGGCCCAACATTGTTTTCCCGACAAGACAAGCATTCAAGTTCTAGACACAATCCAAAGGCATACACGCGGTGTGCCGCTATTGCCGACACATCTACATGAGTGGTCACTAGCAATTTCAAGAGCTCGGCGGGGGTATCGGTCCGCCCTTCTAAGGGTAGCTAGCCCCGGAAGCGCCGATACTCCCATGCGGTCATCCAGCATCCTACTTTGAGCCACACTCGCTTCTCCCGGGCGGATGATCCCGGTGCCCCGGAGGAGATCACCCGAGAAGACTACACCTTGTCGACAAGTTGTCCATGACCATGCAAGACTCGATCTATCCAATCTATCCAGTCTTTCCTTAACATGACCATGCATTCCTTTATTCTATTGAGACTCCCAAGCCGCGGGACCAATCTCGTGTGCGGGACTTATCAAGTATTCAGGCAGGACATGACCGGGCAGGACCGGCATACTTAAAAGTATTCAAGCAGGACATGACCGGACGGGACCGGCATGCTTAAAAGTATTCGGCCGTGGCTCGTGCCTTAGACAGGCATGGTTCTCTAGGCGACGCTAACGCTCAAGTCATATACTTATACGACGAGCCTTGTTCTCAAGGGACTACTTGACTTGACAACCGCAGCTAGAGCGGGATAGCGCTAGGAATGGCTTCGTTAGCCTAGAGCAACTCTTGTTGACTTATACGGGCAATGACTCGACGAGCGAAGGCTACGCCGAGCTACGCATCGAGGGAACGTGCTAGGCACGGGGTCGACTTAACAACCAAGTCTTGGGTGCCTAGACTTAAGCCAACAAGCCGTACAAAGATGACTTAACTTGCGGGACGTGCGAAGGCTATGCCAAGCCTTGCGGGACCGGACCGTGCATGCTTTGTTAAGCATTCGTGCGGGCGACGCCTATGACTTAGGCTTATTCAAGTATCGGGACAAGTCGACGGGACCAACGGGACATGCGAAGGCTATGCTAAGCCGTGCGGGACATGCGAAGGCTATGCCAAGCCTTGTACAATGGGACCGTGCCTGCGTTAGCAAGCAATTACGTAGGCGACGCCTAGGACTTAGGCTATTTCAAGTGTCGGGACAATTTAGAAACTTAGGCCAACTTCCTTCTCCCAAGCCACGGGATCGAAGGATCGAGTGTCATTTTAAAGCACGCTGAGCCGACTTCTATGTTGACCGTGGGACCATTTTCCATGTTCTAGGACATTCCGACCCGACAGGATTATTCCCTTAGCTATGTTGGTGCGTAGCTTTTAGATTAGCCTACCAGTACAAGTTGAAAACATTGCGAGTTATTATGTGAAGGCTAAGATGAAGCAAGTTCACCGAAACTCCCCCACCTGTGCGAGGAGTCGCTTCGACCGAGCGAGCCTTCGAGCAGCCGTTGCAAGGCTAAGTTCCAATGCCGTCGGCGTTTTGATTCCACCGATTGACTTTGCGGGACGGGGCATTACAACATACACCACTCAGAACAAGTCTCGTCCTCGAGACTTTCCTGAAGGCAAGCCACCCTACCATTTCTATGGCCAAGACTTATTCGTACACATTTCGCCTACGCGTTCCATCGATTCTGAGCCACGCTCGTACTATTATCAAGTTTTCCATAAACACGATTCCAAGTTCTCGACACTCTCCCATTCCCCAAGTCTCATTTCAATTCAACGTATCACTTGGCTGGATCGTGCACGCATTCCAGGCGTCCCCAAGATACATGCATTCAGCCAAGCCGCATGATAGAGAATTTGTCATTCTCACTCGAGTCGCATCGTGCACATACCCAAGCGTCCCTAAAATATATGCATGTCAGCCGAGTCTCGTGAGCAAGATTTCCTATATTCGTGATTCACGCCATCCATCCATGCCAATCCTCAAGATCAATCCTTTCGATTGCTAACACTTGCAACAGGGGCGTTTCGCCTAACCGCTAGGCCAATCTTTACGAGGCTAAGTCAATGTCAGGATTGGAATCATAGTTCCCCAACAATAATGCCAACACTGACCCCAAATCCTAGGGTCAAACCAAAGTCGGTAGTACGGGATTTTCTACCCAAGCTCGCGTCACTCAGATTTCTAAACATCGAGCACGATCACCTATTCGCATCAATGCATGTGTTGCACATATTCGATTTTATCCAAATCACCAACTCTAACCAATTCGTGCATTCGATCACGAGGTCATCTAGCTCGACAATACGTTGTGCCCCAATCTCACGCGAGTCCGATTATCTACGGTGGTTCGTGAATCACCACGCAACGCACTCGCAGAATAATCATTCTCATCGGGGCGTAACTCTTGTTTGAGTTTAGACTAACTCATTTTCGATACGCGGATTGGACCTACGCAATCCTCAAATTCGGTTCTTCAAACACACAATTCATTTTCGAGTCACCTTCGCGTCAAACCACAAGTCGAAGCATACAAATTATCACGCCAAGCTAGGTCAATCACCCCCGCTGTATGAATCACCATACCAGCGCTCACGCGGAGTGATCGTCTCAAATCGGCGCGACGCATGTGCGAGGCTGGAGTTGCGCTCGCATAAGACAAGAATGTCGAAGTTGTGGTTATCGACGAAGTAAATCCAAGCATTTCATTTTCATCCAATCAATTTCGATAGTCCGACCGTCATTCATTCAACTAGAAAATCCTCGAGCCAAGTTTATCATTTCCTCGACACGTTTCAATTTCCCGAATATAGAATTTATCGGAACAATGACATTTGCACGATCGTTATTCCTCAAGCTCGTTTCAAGATCATTGTTCGAAACTCAAGTCACATTTCATTTGCATCAATCCGATATCGTACGCGCGATCCTCTAAGTTTTCTCGTTCAAGACCATTTATTTTCATTCATCGTTTTGAATCACTTCGATATCGTTTTCTCACTCGCGTTGCCTATACGCAAGTTGTTCAACGAGACGCTCGTTCGGGACACACAAAGTCACGATCAACTAAGCGTGACGCGTTCTAAGGCTTTGCGCGATCGTATCGCCTCGCCGACGTACTCGAAATCCTCAATATTTGCTCGAATGATTTCCAAGAAAATCCATACACCACTCTGATTCGAGCCATCCGATCTAGTCCTCAATCACGCTCGCGTCATTCTCTAAGATATTCCTTCGGATTCGTTCGACGAATCGCTAGCGTAATCGTTCGCGTCATATCGACGCGCTAAGTCGTTCGTACTATTTCCTCGAAATCCAAGGCAATCCTCCGTGTACGCCTAAGCGTTAACTCGATAGCATTCCTATCGATAGACACTCTAAGTGTAGCTCGTTCCCGACCGAGCGGTACTTGGTATCGCTCGCACTCGTTTGCACCAAAAGTCGAGGTGCGCGATACGCGACGCAACTTAGCCAAAAGGCCGTGCGCATGGCTATCCCGTACGGACTTTTATTCGAGTTTGCATGCTCACATGCTAAGGTCAACGTTGGACTAGTTAGGCATGAACGCGACTTTTAAGGTCGATGCAGGACTATTCGGGCACACGTGCAACTTGTTAACTTTAGCATACGTTTTCATTCAAGACAAGTTAACACCGTTCGGCACAAAGGCCATTGCCTATCGATGCGTTTGGTTGAACGCTTGTACGAGCTTTCGAAAATATTTAGACTTATTGTATGGACATGTCGAGGGACAATCGAGAGAGAGCGCACATTTCCCTATCAATGACGAGCTTTCAAAACTGAGAAATTCGACGTGAAGTCCAAGGACGTAAAGCCGTGCTCTGATACCATTATGTCACGCCCCGCTCCCGTAGGAGCGATCGTCCTCGCTAAGGCGTGATGCCGCACGAGCCTAGATTGCGCTCGTACAAGGCAGTTCCATAATGGTCGATTACATCGGCGGCGACGGGGTTGTCGCACAGAAGTCCCAAGCAGAAACATTGAATCATTGCAGCAAAAATTTAAAGAAGAACATATATGAACACAAGTAACTCAAAAGAATCCCTTTATTGATATTGAATACATGATTACATTTATGGGCGCAAGGCCAATTACAAGTCTCTCAGGCTCACTTTTTACTCATTTACAAGTCACTCTGATCTCTCTCATCTCTCGATACAATGCTTGAATCCAGCGAAAGCTTCGGAAGGCGATGTCCATACATTATGCCCTGTATAAGTCTTCAGATCACGTGACCGCACGCATCGACTTGCCAAGGAACTCCGTGCCTCGACGCATCCAAGCGAGCTCCGCGCCACGAGCTTCTACCTGTGCCTGCACATGAAACACTATGTGGGTGTCAGTACCACTGTACTGGTGGAGTGAGCTTCTCGCCCACCCATACATAACCGACACGTTCATTTACTTTTGTGCAGCTTAAGTGCCTTTCGATTGTCTTCCTAGTCTTGCCTTAGGATGCATTTTAAGACTTGACGTCTCGACGTGCAACGACATGGTCGTGCTTCAATACCAGTGTGTGTTTCGATCGAGGCAGTGCCTCATCGCTTAGGTACTTGACCAGACTTCAAGGCGGGACGGCAGGGTCGTGCCACATTCTATTGTAAACTTAGACTTGTTCAAGACTGTGCTTTGTCGAGGGCAATTCACGTGAACTCGGCCATGCCAGGACCCTTTGATTAAACTCAAGCACCACTAGACCAATTCTTCTGCTAACGATTCAAGTGCCAAGGGACGGCAACGGGACGACTCGTGCAGGTCGTGCCTTAGACTTTACTTAGACTAGTTTGCACATTCAAGACTGAGGCCGCGCCTCACAAGTTATCCAGACTTATCGTGTTACCGCCTTGTGGCCTTTCCGTTAGACCCATTTGCTAACTTAGACAAGACTTGTGAACCATAGTATCACTTTCCATTTACATTCCGACGCCATCTATCGTGCCAAGCACGGTGCCTATGCTGCAGCCCAGTCTTAGGCCTAACATTGTTTTCCCGACAAGACAAGCATTCAAGTTCTAGACACAATCCAAAGGCATATACGCGGTGTGCCGCTATTGCCGACACATCTACATGAGTGGTCACTAGCAATTTCAAGCTATCTTGGACATGGCTCGGCGGGGGTATCGGTCCGCCCTTCTAAGGGTAGCTAGCCCCGGAAGCGCCGATACTCCCATGCGGTCATCCAGCATCCTACTTTGAGCCACACTCGCTTCTTCCGGGCGGATGATCCCGGTGCCCCAGAGGAGATCACCCGAGAAGACTACACCTTGTCGACAAGTTGTCCATGACCATGCAAGACTCGATCTATCCAATCTATCCAGTCTTTCCTTAACATGACCATGCATTCCTTTATTCTATCGAGACTCCCAAGCCGCGGGACCAATCTCGTGTGCGGGACTTATCAAGTATTCAGGCAGGACATGACCGGGCAGGACCGGCATGCTTAAAAGTATTCAAGCAGAACATGACCGGACGGGACCGGCATGCTTAAAAGTATTCGGCCGTGGCTCGTGCCTTAGACAGGCATGGTTCTCTAGGCGACGCTAACGCTCAAGTCATATACTTATACGACGAGCCTTGTTCTCAAGGGACTACTTGACTTGACAACCGCAGCTAGAGCGGGATAGCGCTAGGAATGGCTTCGTTAGCCTAGAGCAACTCTTGTTGACTTATACGGGCAATGACTCGACGAGCGAAGGCTACGCCGAGCTACGCATCGAGGGAACGTGCTAGGCACGGGGTCGACTTAACAACCAAGTCTTGGGTGCCTAGACTTAAGCCAACAAGCCGTACAAAGATGACTTAACTTGCGGGACGTACGAAGGCTATGCCAAGCCTTGCGGGACCGGACCGTGCATGCTTTGTTAAGCATTCGTGCGGGCGACGCCTATGACTTAGGCTTATTCAAGTATCGGGACAAGTCGACGGGACCAACGGGACATGCGAAGGCTATGCTAAGCCGTGCGGGACATGCGAAGGCTATGCCAAGCCTTGTACAATGGGACCATGCCTGCGTTAGCAAGCAATTACGTAGGCGACGCCTAGGACTTAGGCTATTTCAAGTGTCGGGACAATTTAGAAACTTAGGCCAACTTCCTTCTCCCAAGCCACGGGATCGAAGGATCGAGTGTCATTTTAAAGCACGCTGAGCCGACTTCTATGTTGACCGTGGGACCATTTTCCATGTTCTAGGACATTCCGACCCGACAGGATTATTCCCTTAGCTATGTTGGTGCGTAGCTTTTAGATTAGCCTACCAGTACAAGTTGAAAACATTGCGAGTTATTATGTGAAGGCTAAGATGAAGCAAGTTCACCGAAACTCCCCCACCCGTGCGAGGAGTCGCTTCGACCGAGCGAGCCTTCGAACAGCCGTTGCAAGGCTAAGTTCCAATGCCGTCGGCATTTTGATTCCACCGATTGACTTTGCGGGACGGGGCATTACATTCATAAACCAATCAAGACACAAGGCATGTTCTACACAACCATAAGTATCAAAAACATTAACATGCTAAGATTATCGAGTTCATGCAAAAAGCATAAGGATATAATAGGAGAACTATCATGCCACCATTAAATGAATAAATTATAGAACAAATAGAACACCCAGGTCAGGAAGTCACGCCAAGTTTAGTAGGTTATACTAAGGCCAACAAGTCACGCCAACAAGTCTATGCTAAGACCAAAAAGTCACGCCAACAAGTCTAGTCGGAGTGAGCGTGTAAACAGCGTGAGCATGAAAAGTAACTCACGCACGCACGGCGTGAGAGTATGAGCGTGAAAAGCGGGATAAGAAATTCACGCACGCACGCAAAAATGTGCGTGACTAAAAATTCACGCATGCAAAGAATGTGCGTGACTAAAAATTCACGCACGCATACAAGGACGTGAGCGTGACTAAAAATTCACGCACGCACGTAAAGACGTGTGCGTGACTGAAAATTTAAGCACGCTCGTCAAGACGTGAGCGTGACTGAAAATTCACGCCAACACGTAAGAACGTGTGCGTGACTAAAAATACACGCAGACACGTAAGAACGTATGCGTGACTAAAAATACACGCAGACACGTAAGAACGTGTGCGTGACTAAAAATACACGCAGACACGTAAGAACGTGTGCGTGACTCAAGAACCTTCGTTCTAAGCCAGAAATGAAGTTTCCATGGTTCAGAACCCATGGACAGCCGAGAATACAGGCCAAGTTGGGAGATCAAAACCCATGAACAACCGAGAATACAACAACTTAGATCTAGAAGAAATAAGCCACAGAAATTAAAAATGCTAAGTACTAAACTCTCTCAGGATCGTGAGAGGAAGAATAATGAACCATAAAAATGGTTCTCCAAGCAAGAAGCAAGATGTACTTGCCTACTGCTACTGCTGGTAGGTGGAGAAGTGATGAGAGGAAGAAGAAGAAGTAGTGGTGAAGAATGAGAGTTATGAGGAGAGAGAAGGAGATGGGAGCTTAAATAGGGAAGGGTGGTGGTAGGTGGGGTTCTATTGGGTCGGGTTCATACGGATCCAACCAAGGCCAACCCGAAAGCAAAGCAGAGAGGTTAAAAGCAGGAAATAAAATGCAGAAATAAATTGCAGGAATAAAATTGCAGGAAATAAAATACAGACAATTAATTAACATAAAATTAAAGGAATTTAAATACAGGATAATACATGATAAATATTAAATAAATACATATGAGTTGTACATGTATAAAAATACGT
This sequence comes from Iris pallida, assembly GCA_029216955.1. Classification (NCBI taxonomy): domain Eukaryota; kingdom Viridiplantae; phylum Streptophyta; class Magnoliopsida; order Asparagales; family Iridaceae; genus Iris; species Iris pallida. The sequence goes on along the minus strand of JANAVB010021796.1, from coordinate 22,968,958 downwards.
ATTCCGGGAACGTGGAGTGACATAGGCTCTAGGGTAGGCAGTCTCTACTGTTCACTAGCACAACACCAAAATCACAAGTCATGAATTTAAATAGTTTAAAATTAATTAAAAATCACTAAAAATTATAATATGAAATAAATATCATTAAATAATAATTATAATTATAAAATTTCAAAATTATCCTCTTCTGAAAAACTGGGTGTTACATTTTCCTGACAGGATACCGTTGATATATTACAGATGATTCTGAGACAGACTGCTCGACCTATTATGGGCTCGAGTTAGATGGAGTAGTCCAGGATTGTGGCCTGATAGTAGAGCCACTAGACTTTGCACTCCCAGAGTAGTATAGATTAGTTGGGTTTCCCTGGACTGCGATCCAGCTAGTACTATCAGACTATAGCTTTCTATGTTATATTTTGTGACCCTGTGATGTCGTGTATATATCTGGGCTTGTGTTGGATCTTGGACTTATTTCCTTTTCATATATCATATTTCCCTTTTGTGCTATCTACCTTAGTTTTATCTTGTGATTGAGACTGTATTGCTATGTCACCTCCACTCGGAGTATATATACTGTACATGTACCTTTATACTGTTAGTCGTAGTATTTACAGACGTTATATACAGCGTTCTACCGCCGATAATGCGGCGTAGGCTGGACGTACCCATATGCTCGTGCCCCTGATAAGGGTGCGGGTCGTGACACATTTTTGTGGTGGCCCATGCAGGTCTGTGTCGCAATTAGTGCGATCTCGTAATGGTGCTCGACTTGTCCATGACCATATGTGCGAGTAACATAACTATAAAATATATTATGCATGGTACATAAACTGAAATAAAGCAATACAAGTTCTCTACGTGTACAATAGTTCATTCTCACGATATCTTAATTCCTACTAAGTATTATTCCGATTGACGACACATTAGTACCAAACCACATCCATATTGCTTTACAGACTAAGCTCCTACTACATTACTATCATGCATAAGTGCACTTAACAGTTACAGTTTTAATGTTATAATTCTTAGCATTAACAACATATTTGTGGTTTATTTTATCTATTACTTCGACTAGGTATCATCGATCGAAGGATGTTGTAAGAAAACAAATAAATTTTTTATTATTATTAAGGCATAAAGACCATAACCACCCATCGATTAGAGAATTCGTCAAAAGAATGAGAATCGCTTCGCAATGATCAAGCTTCAGTTACACATCAGCTTACATTGACACCAACATCAAATCAGTACATTTTTTCTATCCTTCCTTTCCTCCGAAATCTCAGAATGAATGTAGAAATCGATGAAAGTGAGCTATCAAAAATGATATCGAAAGCGTATTCATCAAAACCAAGCATCGAAAGATGTCCAAACAAAACTACAATATAAAAAGACACGTGAAGAGACTCTTATATAGAGTTCATTCGCCAAGACACAATCTACCATATTTAGGACTTATTCCAACATAAGTCAATCCATGAATAGGAAAGGTTCTCTATTCATTCGTCCCAATCGATTAGATGCCCAAAGGTTATCCTAATTGACCCTGCTCCGACTGAGTCCTACAAGCCACAAGCCCACGCAATGCACTGCCAGGAACGAGGCACTACATTTGATTATTAGATTTTGATTTTGATTCAATGTATTTTTAAATATCTTGTAGTAGATACTTCAAAATGAGGCTTTATGACCAATTAGATGAAGTTTTGAACCATATTATAGGGTTCTGCAATGACAAAAATTGACGTGGTCCCGTTGGGGACAACGCATGACTGGAAAAAAATTGACAGTTATGATCATGATTTTTTTTTTACATATTGAATGATTATTACTTATTTGTTGCAGTTAACAAAGTGACGAAGGGGAAAGCCCTTGAAGGGACAAGATCAAAGAAATAAAAGGAAACCCCCGACGATGTTGGAGCATAGAGCGCAACAAGCTCAGCGAACAAATTAAGTATCCCTAAATATAACAAAGCCAGTGACAGCCTTTCTGGGTAGATCACTTCAACAACGCACCACCGTAACGTGTTCGAAGAAGAAAACTCATCCATCTCTTTCTTCCAGGGGCGGATCCAGAAACTATAACTAGAGTGGGCTACCATATATTTGGGTGGGCTAGAAGTAGGCTAACCCATATAAAAAATTCAAAAAAAAATTTATATGAAAAAATATGTAAAATATTTTTTTTTGGTGGGCTCCAGTCCACCCCAACTCCTACTTGCATCCGCCCCTGCTTACTTCAACTTCTTCTAATGATAACGAAGAAGTGTCCATCTACCAAACAACGCTGAATGATGGGTCCGGACCTTCTAAAGAGACTCACCCAATGAATGTTATCTCCTAACATCCTTCAAGAACCATATTGTTTATCATATATGGAACGATAAGACACGTATATCAATTTTTATCCTAGTGACGGTGATGTAGGATGGAAAATATCTATGAGGGTTCTCTCATAGAATTTTTCCATCTCTCGTACCAATTAATATTAGGTCCCACATCATTAAATTGATCTTTTTACTTGTTGCCATGTAGGATATAAACGGAGAATCATTGAAAATTGTTTGTTTTTGTGTATAATTTCTATATAAAAACTATGTTAACTATGATAGAATTTTTTTTAAAACTATAATGACAAGTTGGAACATCAACTTTGGAGATGGCCTAAACAAACCGGAAACCAAACGAGCCTACACCACGTATCAACCGGCACTTGATTTCCACGGGACCCACCTGTTAGGGAGCAAGAACAAACACTTATTACATAAAACCGCCGATAGAAAATACATGTTTACAATGTGGAGTTGTTTTTGTAAAATAGGAAAAAAGCTGATGGCTATAAAATCGAAGCGATAGTTGCTTTAGCGCTTCCTCTCAAACCCTTGGTTTAGATCGGGGGTTCCCTTTCTCTGACCTAATTAATCGGAACGAAACCCTAATTTAAAACGCTAGCTTCTAGATCCACTCCCCCGATTCGCCGTTCGATTCTCTCGGAGTTCTTTAGTTTTCTGTAAGCTATTCTCGCATCCTCCTGTTCCTGAATCTAGATTTTCCCCATTTTTTTAACCGATTTGTTTGTTTTATTATTTAATTATTATTTTGAGTTTTTAGATCAGTGTGAGGTGTTTTATCCTCCGATTTATGAATCTAGTGATTTTTCCAAAAAGTTTCGATTTTTTGAGTATTAATGTTGAATCTAGGATATTTTTTACCGATTTTTTTTTTTTGAGCAGGAGAATGGTGTCGGACGCGAGCAAGAAGAAGGCGGCGCAGAAGAAGGCCGCGGCGGCGGCGAAGAGGGGAGGGAAGGCGGCGGCGACGTCGTCTAAGGCTACGAATGGGGCGGAGGAGAAGCTCGCCGACGGCGTTGGATCGCTGCATATATCGGATCGGACGTGCACCGGGGTTCTCTGCTCCCATCCACTTTCCAGAGATATCCATGTGAGCATTCTTCTCCTATTTCTACTTTTATTGGTAGAGAGCAATTTTTCAGATAAAGATTTGAATTTTACGGTGATTACAATTGTAGGGTTGCTGTTGTAGCCTTGTTAAAGTAGAGGATTAATATTGCAGGATTTCATCTTTTGTTGTTGAAAAAAGTGATTCTTAGTGTAGAAGTTGTTTTTAGACATTACAATTGTAGGTTACTGATCTAAAGTAGGATTAAACCTTTAGCTTTGGTTTTTTTTGGGGTGAAAGAAGCGATTTTTGGATGGAAAGCTTCATTTTTGAAGCATAGCGGCACTGTTATAGGATTAGGCATAGCCGGATACGTGACTATTTTTTTTGTTATGTGTTATTGTCTGCCAGAGATATTTGTTTATAATAAGCTTCCTATTCCTCCTAACATATATTGAAGGCTTCATTATTGTTGCCACATGTGGATGATAGGTAATTACGCCTATGGGGTGTTTTTTTTTCCACTTATAAGTGGCACCACTTACAAGTGGTTCAAGGACTGTTTGTTTTTGCCACTTATAAGCGATTGAGATGTTTGATGTAATTGAAAACTTTACCGTTATGCCATTATGTTCAAAACATTTATATAATTGTTGTAGCTCCTTATCTAAACAAAGTTACTTTTATGTGCATATGATGTTATTTACATAGATTACTGATACCAAGGTAATATTGGGCGAGGACGAGGACAAATGGGCGAGGACAAAATTGTTTGACATACACAATCACCACAAAATAAGTACTAAATTTATTCACATGGTTTATTTTCTTCTTATAAGCACATGGTTTATTTTCTTCTTATAAGCTCGAGTGTATGTTAGCCATTTTAAAAAATAGTAACAGATTTTTTACACTTCGTAAGTACTTATTCAATTTTTAAGTGACAAAATGCTACTTCTAAAATTTGCGCCACTTATAAGTGGCAAAAAACAAACACACTTATTAGCTGTAGCTTCTAATATCTGCCACTTACAAGTGGTTGCCACTTATAAGTGCAAAAACAAACACCCCCTTAGTTATTGTCAAGTGGATGAAGCTATAATAATGTTTGCCTTGGGTTATTGAATTTTTGATCCTTACCAAAAATTTGTAACTCTGAGAATAAAGGGTTATTATCATATGTTTATTGTAACATCTCTCTTTAACCCCAAAATGAAACAGAATCCCTTCCATCAGGTTTTCTAAATTATTTCCCTTCTCTTCATTTTATTTTTAGCTAATTCCTTCTTTTCTCATCATGGCTGTCTTCATATTACTCTTCATTTGCCATTTTTTCCTTTCTTCTCTTTTTACTTCATTTCTATTCCTTCTTTCCCACTTCTATTTGATCAGGTTATTTAGCTCTAGTGAATTGGAAAAGATTCCTAAGTGTAATTGTGCAGACCTTTGATTTGCTTCCCCTTCATTTCCCCCTCTTACGTTTGTAACTCCTTCCCTTTCTTTAGTTTCTTTCTATTTATTCCACCAAACGCTTCCCCTATTTTATTTTCTATTTTCCTTTATTATTAATTTCTCTTTACTACCTTTCATTAAGTCATACTCCCATTTGAATGAGCTGAAGATGGACCATGAGAAAGCTCTACAAAAGATCACCAAGTTCTTGTGATGGTATCCTGATGTCTACCGTAACCCTCATATTTATAGTCTCTCCATGTTAATCTTTTCTTTGACCTTCTTTCTCATTGTTTTCCGATCTCTCTTTCACTTCCTTTCCATCTTCACCTTCCATTGATTTCTACTCATTTGCCTCATTGGTATCTGTGCTATGGCTCCCTAAGCGTAAGGCCTGAAACACAGTTCACTTCATTTAACCATAACACAAGGCGTACTAGTATCACCACCCAGTTTTATGTGAATCAGTTAGGATTTAGCTTAAGTAAAATCACCACCCATGTCCTACCTGAAGTGATCATTATCAGGTCTAGCAAACTAGTGAGATTGAGGGTATGTTCATGGATACCGAGAGGAGAAACCTATAAGCTTATACACATATTGTGTGAATATTGGAACTATAGACTTGTATATTTGACCTTGCAAGAAAGTAGAAGGTTTAGGCAAAAATCATAGATTCATAATGATTCCACATCTTTTAATTTGAGTTCTCTTCTTCTAACCTTTAGTACATTTGTTATTCCCACCTTAAGAAACTCTTAATAGAAATAGCAAGAGTCAATGATTCTACAGTTGTTGCTGTAGCTAGGTACCCTGGATTTGATTTGACTTCAGTCTTGGAGAGCCTTTAGATGCAGCTGTTTCATCTCCCTTACACAACTCGTCTACGTCCAACATCGACAATGCTTTATGATGGACAAGCAACCTCCAATTGTAATGACTTCAACTTCTCACTCGAAGCAACTTGCTTCTTCTCTTTGGCATTGAATAGAGATGGTCTATAGAACATAGTAGTTTGCTATCCTACTATCTAGCTTTTGATGTTGATTGACTTCCAATATTTAGTCCTGACATTATCTTCTTCTTTTGTAGTACAACTTGTTAACTTTGACGAAGTAGGTATGGTTAACTCATTAGCATTTTTAATTTTTCGTGTTCAAAATATAATGTCAAACTCAATTTTATTTTGGAATTTTCGTATCAAAATTATTATGCATCCCTCTTTAGGTGGGCCTCGATTTTGCAACTTCAAACAAAATACTTTGTTTTATACACTTTGACTAAATCAGTTTTAGTTGAAATATATATTTTCAACATTTCATATGAATGAAGAGGTTTAATCGAAAGACAAAATAGATGCCTTGGGCTTGAAGTATGCACTTATACTTGGAAGTTCAAGTAATAAAAAAATTAAAATTGGGCACTAGGAGTATTTAGGCTAAAAGTAGCTATCTATAGATGAGCGATTTGTTCATGATGTGGTCTAAGGGGGGAATAGTGAACTGATTTAGTTGAAAGCATAAAATGAATATTGTTTGCTGGGGTTATTTCTTATTTTGCTAACTCATATGGCTGAAACACTCGTGATAGTCTACTATGATTCTATCGGTTAAGAGAAATGCCCTAGATTGCCTACTTTTTGTTGGGATTATGGTCTGTTAGCTAATTCTAGTATTATTGGAATCTAAAGAACTTTTTTTTTTGGAAGCTTGGACTTATAGGTAATTGTCCAATTAAACAAACCCTAGTTCAATAGGTTTTGTATGTGTATATGGAGGTGCACCTACGATCTGTACCACATGCTGCAACTACAACAGCGGAAGAAAAATGTTGAAGAAGATTTTCTTGTGTTATTCGGTTAATGTTTTGCTTTTTAATGGAATTTTTGGGCTTTTGGATTTGACAGTTTGATTGTAATTAGAAGATTGTTATGGAACAGAAATTCTTTTCCATACTTGTTTTGTTGATGGTACATAGTCTCGATATTATTTTCATAAAAAAATGGTGTCAAAGTCAAGTTCGAGGAGCGTTTTCTAGATGAATATGGAATCATCAAGTTGATGTTCTAGAGGGAGGAAGTAAGAAGGATGCTAAAGGTGCTCTTTGGGAAGAAATTAATATCTTTATCTGGAAGAAATTGTATGGAGCTTGATATGAAAGCTGTAGGCACGATTCACTTGGTAGCTGACCTTTCATATAAGGTTCTATGTGTCGCAAAGGCCTGAGAGTCTTTACAAGCTTTCAATGAAGGAGTACACTCCTATATATGAGCACCTGTTTCTGTGATTTAATTGAAATGAAGATTACAAAGATAAGACCTTAATCCCTTTTGTGCTAGCTAGGAACTGGAGAACAAAGGAGAACGAAAGATCATATATATATATATATATATATATATATATATATATATATATATATATATGAGGAGGGATCCACATCCCCTCACTTTTTGTATCTCCTCTCCATCCCCGGAATAGCAACCGTTGGATCTTGTTTAAGTCATCTAATCTTAACCATTGATTTGAACCATTCAAATCAACGGTTAAGATTAGATGACTTAAACACGATCCAACGGTTGTGAACATGGGGATGGAGAGGGGATGCAAAATTGAGGGGATGTGGATCCCTCCTCATATATATATATATATATATATAGACACATGACATCCACCTAGTCCACTGCCGCTTTGTGTTTGAGAGAGAGAGAGAGAGAACTAAATGGTTGCCTCGACAACGGCTTAAACATGGCTGGGCAGGCCCAGGTGCCTGTATTGAGGTCGCAGCTTGAAACAGATCTTACCTTCTTATCCATGTTACATTGTTAATGGCTTTGATATTGAATGATCATTTTACCCTTTCACTCAAGGTAACATGGTGCATGATTCACCGAGTCTTTTTGTCATGTTTATCTTCACAAAGCTTACTATCTTTTGTTCTCCGTGTTACTCATTTTTTTTGGTATGCCAGATAGAGTCCCTATCCGTGACCTTTCATGGCCATGATCTCATTGTTGATTCTGAACTGGAGCTTAACTATGGGAGGTATGCCCATGTCTATATGATATTCTTATTGTTTCTGATTTAGTGTGCATGCTTGTGATCTATAAATATTGCTGAAAATGTCTTCCTCTCAGGCGGTATGGTCTGCTTGGACTGAATGGCTGTGGGAAGTCTACGCTTCTTACAGCTATAGGATGCAGAGAGATTCCGATACCTGAGCACATGGATATTTATCACCTTACCCGGGAGATTGATGCTTCAGACATGTCTGCCCTTGAGGCTGTTGTAAACTGTGATGAGGAGAGGCTGAAATTGGAGAAAGAGGCTGAAATTTTGGCCGCTGAGGTATACTTTCTCAAATTCTTGCACTATATGTTGATCATTTGTTGTTGCTTTTGTTTTCATAGGTTTAACCTAGGATTAATCATAATTTCTTAGGATGGTGGTGGTGGAGAAACCTTGGAACGTATCTATGAGCGTTTGGAAGCATTGGATGCATCTACTGCTGAGAAGCGCGCAGCTGAAATACTTTTTGGACTTGGCTTCGATAAGCAAATGCAAGCAAAGAAAACCAGAGACTTTTCTGGTGGTTGGCGTATGAGGATTGCACTTGCCCGAGCACTTTTTATGAACCCGACCATCCTTCTACTCGATGAACCCACAAATCATCTCGGTAAATATATCTTAGAGTCCTAATCTAGCGACACTAGTTTAATCGTGCCCCTCATTTATAATTATGTGATTATACTGGTTACATTTAGTGTTAAATAATGGTGGGGGTGGGTGTAAATACAAATAACACTTGCTAAATGCATGAAATGGGGGAGTTCTAGTAATTAATTTTAAAATGGGAGGGAAACAGAGTTATGAATAGTAATTTTGGGGGGGGGGGGGGGGGGGGGGGGGGGTTAAATACAAATAACTCTTTCTTAAATTAATAAAAGCTTTTCTTATGATGACCTGTGGTTATATTAACTAAGAGAATAAAAGAATATTCCACTAACTGAACTGACTGATGACCTTGTGAATGTTTTGCTCTCAATTACTTTAATAGTTCTTGAAATCATTTTTCTTACTTTCTTTTTCTCATTAAACAGTATTGCACGAAGCACATTTTTATACCCATTGACCAACAGTTTGCCAACCCAATCTTATTAATTTAAGTCCCCCAAAATATATTGTTGTTTACAAGACCCTTGTTTGATAAGAACAACAATTATGAGGATCCATGGTTATATTAAGATAATTAAAGAATCTGTTAACTCAGATGAATTATGAACGTATGATTGTTTTGCCCTCAATTACTTGTAATAGTTCTTGGAAGTATTTTCTTAGTTTCTTCTTTTTTCTCATTGAACATTCTCTCCCTCCACCTTTTGAACACTTTGATAGACCCAATGATCTCCAAACCAAACTTGCGATCTGCAAACCCGATCTTATTTCGTCAACTCTAGTAAAGCCACCCACGCAACTCACTTCTTCATAAACACACTCCTCTACCAATTCAACTGCCATGAACCATTCCTCTCCCAGCTCAACGCATAACCTGCCACTCCGATCTCATTTATTTATTTTCTTTTTAACCCACCTCTCTTAGCCTACATTCATAAACCCATTCCTCTTAAATCCAAATCCTACCAACCCTTTATCCCCATATATTTTATCTTCTCCATTAAACCGACTTCCGAAGTTATTCTTCTTTGAGGTCATGATACTGATATCGACCACCGCGCTATCATAAACTAGGCCGACTTATGATCTCCCTCCTGTCTTCAACTCTGTCTCTCCCTCCGCAGATTCAGCCATCATCGTGCATAGTTATTGGAAACACGCCTAGGCGAGAATCTCAGCACCAGCGAAGGTTGTGCCTCGGTTTAGCTAGGCTCACAGCTTACCTTTGTTTTAAAGGACTGCGATTTATATAAGGATTCAATAGAAGCATCATCTACCTTCCCCATCTTCGCTTCAACTGCTGTTTAAGCTTCCTTATTTCTTTACAAGCAACAGAGCAAGTGTGACCTAGAACGTAGCAACATAAAACAATTTTGAGGTGGACGACCTCTATTTTTCTTCTACTTATAAATGCACACACCTTGTTTTGCTCGGGTACGCGCCTAGGCCTCGAAGAGCCTTGGCTTGTATTTTTTTCCTACTTATAAATGCACCTGTTTTGCTCAGGTACGTGCGTGCCAAGGCCTGGAAGAGCCTTGGCTCCTAGATGCGTTTTTTGTCTTCGATAAAAAGGCTGTTATGATATCGAGAATCTTTTCAAGTTCTCCATTGAAATGATGGCACATGCATTGAGAGAATGATTAAGGGGGACCCACAAGAGGGAGATAAGCTTAGGGCCATTTTTTGGGGATCTATCTCGGGGAGACCCCACGACTTTTATAAATGCACACACCTTGTTTTGCTCGGGTACGCGCCTAGGCCTCGAAGAGCCTTGGCTTGTATTTTTTTCCTACTTATAAATGCACCTGTTTTGCTCAGGTACGTGCGTGCCAAGGCCTGGAAGAGCCTTGGCTCCTAGATGCGTTTTTTGTCTTCGATAAAAAGGCTGTTATGATATCGAGAATCTTTTCAAGTTCTCCATTGAAATGATGGCACATGTATTGAGAGAATGATTAAGGGGGACCCACAAGAGGGAGATAAGCTTAGGGCCATTTTTTGGGGATCTATCTCGGGGAGACCCCACGACTTTTATAGTATTGGCGATCAAGATGTGCTCAATTATGAAAAAAACAAACTATTTCTGCATTAATTCCAGTTGATTATGAATATTCAACTTTCATAAAAATGCTTTATACGCACATGACAAGATACATACGGTTAAAATTTCTATGTATCTAAGATTTTTTTTAGTTTGTTCAATTTCTGTAAAAGTGTGCACATACATCTATATAACAAAACAAAGTTGTCTTTAATGACAAAAGATAAGAGGATAAAGAACGACCAGAATTAACCGATAGAAGTATTTCCGACAAAACAAAAACTGTCACAATTAAAACAGAGTGATCTTTTCCAACGTGTATATGTCATCTAAAGAAGTGTCACGGTAGATCAATAATTTGAAAGTTATTATTATTAAATGATAAGATATTTAAAAAAACAGATTTATCAAGGGGTGCCGGAGGCACAGGAAAATTTATTAAGGAGTGCCAGAGGCACGAGGATTTCTAGAGGAAAGAATATGCATAGGAAAAATCTGTATATTGATGAATTTTATATGAAAAATACTGGTTTAGAAAAGATGTAGATGGTTTTCTCTTAATCAAGTATCAAAAAGGAGATTTATATGCATAGGAAAAATCTATATATGGATGTATTTTATGTGAACAGTAATGGTTTAGAAAAGATGCAGATGGTTCTCTTAATCAAGGATCAAAAAAGAGATTTATCCCACAAATTGAGATGGGGGATCATGTACCTTCTTTATCTCATCTCAGAGAGAGATAAGGTGATCATAATGTGCCCCACCATTTGAACGGGCATTGTTTATAATGCGAATTATGATCAAGAGCATGATCTCGTGCACGCGATCAAGGTTGATGTCAAGACCTGGATGAGTTCAGACCAATTCTGTCATTTAACCTCTCTTTTTTAACATGCATTGTGTTACTTTCTGCGAGTATAGTCGAACGAAATTATTAGACATCTTTTAGGATTTTGGTGACTATTAAGCAAATAATAAGATTACAAGACGAAATGTGCTAGATTTCTGAGTATCTAGAAAGCCGCATGATCATTTAATGTGGATATCATTCTTTACACGTATGAATTTGTTATTCAACATCATAATAATGTCAAGTTCCTACCTTTACATCTGTGTGTTCTATGGTGGTAGTGGTATGTTATTATCTTCTCCTTACTCCATGTCATCTAGACTACATAGAAATACTTTACTAGCTTTCATGGTGGATCATGTTAGCTTTTATTACGATGAAGGTATAATGTTGTGAAATAGGGGCTGTAAGTCACTCAAGAATCAAGCACCAATATTCTCCTTCATTTCATCTGGACTAACATAGAAATACTTCAGCTTTCATGGTTTATTATGTTAACATTTTATTGTAATGAAGGTAGAATGATGTGAAACAGGGGTTGTAAGTCAATAAAGAATCGAAACACCAATTGTATCATTGGTGTCAGGATAAGTTCTTGTCATAAAATATTCTCATAGTTTGGTAGATAACTTTTGAATGCTATCACAGTAAAATGTAGGTCAAGTATAAAGTAAAAAATGTTCTTTTTTAAAAAAGCCTCTGAGCTGGATGTCTATGTTTCAGCTACCTTTAATCTTGGGAAGATGGGCACTCCAAAACTCAAATGTTGTATTTGTGTCGCGTCGTGTCATGTCAAACATGTATCGGACGTGCGATGGGCACTCCAACAGACACTAGAACACATCAAAATAGTTGCCGAATCCGTCTCATAATTTATGAAGTTTCTCTTGTCTGTATGTGTCCGTACAAAATCATTCGAAGAAAATAGGAAACACAAAAGTTATTTTATTAACTCAGAGGAATGTTCAATTACCTCTATATCATTTGCTTTTACTTCAAATTTTTATAGGAGAAAACATTTACTAATATATATTTAGATGTTTATGGCATTATCTGGATCTGTGTAATCTCACATATATGCACATGTGATGAAATTACATGTTAGTGATTTGGTTATGGACAAACATACGCTGCAAGGAATAATTTATCAATTTATTACCGCTACATATTATTTCTTAGACACTGAAGAAAATCTTTCCCTACCAGAGTAACAGTTGTTATCACTATGGTTGATAGATTTCTATCATATTTCTTCAAGCTTACTTTTATTTCTTTGCTTTTGGTTCTATAACAGATCTGGAAGCATGTGTGTGGTTAGAAGAGATGCTGAAGAAATTTGATCGCATCTTGGTTGTGATTTCCCACTCCCAGGATTTTCTGAATGGAGTCTGCACCAATATTATCCACATGCAGAGCAAGAAGTTAAAGCTGTACACTGGTAACTATGATCAATATGTACAAACCCGGGCAGATCTTGAGGAGAACCAAATGAAACAGTACAAGTGGGAGCAAGAGCAGATATCTAACATGAAGGAGTACATTGCTCGTTTCGGCCACGGTTCTGCAAAGCTGGCTCGCCAAGCCCAAAGTAAGGAGAAAACCCTGGCCAAGATGGAGCGAGGTGGGCTCACTGAGAAGGTGGCAAGGGACAAGGTTTTAGTATTCCGCTTTGTCGATGTTGGCAAACTCCCTCCACCAGTGTTGCAGTTTGTTGAAGTCACTTTTGGATACACCCCTGATAATCTTATCTACAAGAAGCTGGACTTTGGGGTTGATCTTGACTCCAGAGTAGCTCTAGTGGGGCCTAATGGGGCGGGCAAGAGCACACTTCTTAAGTTGATGACAGGTGACCTTAGGCCGTTGGATGGTATGGTTAAGAGGCACAATCATCTTAGGATTGCTCAGTATCATCAGCATTTGGCCGAGAAGCTTGACATGGATATGTCGGCCCTCCATTACATGATGAAGGAATACCCGGGGAACGAGGAAGAAAAGATGAGATCGGCGGTAGGTCGGTTTGGGCTGACGGGGAAAGCCCAGGTGATGCCAATGAAGAACTTGTCTGACGGCCAGAAGAGCCGGGTGATATTTGCCTGGCTGGCCTGGAGGCAACCACAAATGTTGCTGCTTGATGAGCCAACCAATCATCTGGACATCGAGACGATTGATTCGTTGGCAGAGGCACTCAATGAGTGGGACGGGGGCCTGGTTTTGGTCAGTCACGACTTTAGGCTTATAAACCAGGTGGCCAAGGAGATATGGGTGTGCGAAAATCAGGCAGTGACACGGTGGGAGGGTGGCATTATGGACTTCAAGAAGCACCTGAAGAGCAAGGCGGGGTTGTCTGATTGAGGTGCGGTAGAGATTGGGAGGATTAAAATTTCTCAGTACCAGTATGTCTTGAGCTACTCGTATTATAAGGTTTAGTTAGGGCTTTTTAGCAATGCTTATTACATTTTTTTTGCGACTTAATCATATAATTATTTCTGATATGCTGTAGCATATATTTTGTAAGATCTGTGCAAGTTGCTGCTATTTAGCAGTTACCGAGCGTAGCTTATTATACCTTCTACTTGTACGTTCAAACATTGCTATGTGTGGACATTGGTGTGAATTGAATTCTTCGTCTTTAGTATATATTATCGACGGAAGAACAATTGTATCAGCATGTTGGTTTGAGATGGAACTATCGTCTTGCTGCTTTGCAAGCGTAAATAATGTACTGACAATATGTAAATGTGGACGAGTCATGTTCTTTCTGAGAGGTGATGATTTTTTGGCAGCAAATTGGTCGCAGAATAATCTGCTATATGAATGAAAGCAGTAAAAACTGCTGATAAGCTTGCGAAAAAGAAAGGCAAATTTTTCTGTTGGAGTGATCAAACTCACTCTTGCTCAAAGTTTTGTTCATAAAGATCTAGTGCTCTTCTTGTGGAGAAGAGCTACACTGTTAGTTACAACACTGAACAGTCAATGTCCCATTAAGATCGTGGAGGTATAAAGTTACGAACTAGGAACTGAACACCCAGCAAACAAGTTCAGCAACGGTGCGCAACGAAGCTACTCAATGGAGCTACCGCAACAGAAGCTGCTCCACACAACGGCACTATGCCTAGAAGCTACTCAACGAAGCTATCGTGTTGCTTTGGCACCAACTTCTTGCTCGACGCACAGTTGCTGCACCGTGTCTAACGCGTAGTACAAAATGCGTCATCAAAGCGACATTTTTGTGCCCTTTGCTACTGCCCGATTCGTGTACAAGTACAAGTTTGAGATTGTGGGATTTAAACCTGCTCCACTAGTAAACTCCCCCCCCCCCCCCCCCCCCCCCCCCCCCCCCCCCCCCCCCACCACCACCACCACCAAATCACTTGATCTAACATATTATATGTGTACAAGTCAAGAAATTAAAAAAAAAAAAGTGTACAAATCACTTGATCTAACATATTATATGTGAAAAAAAAAGTCAATAAATAAAAAAATCAAATATTGAAATATACACACATATAGTTTGTTCCAAAATGGAGTTGTGGGACGAAGCAAGTACTGGACTATTCCAACATCTACTCTTTGTTTTGCTCTTCGAAACTAAGCATACACGCGTGCAACCCGGAAAAATTCAAAAAATAGTATTCGCCCTATTGGTTAGCTTATACTATAGCAACCTTTTTGCCTTCTGGTAAAGATGATACAATTACGTTCAAACACAAAATTAACAAAATTCCTAACTTTATCAGTTCTTCAGATATATATCAATCTCATTATAGTATATCGTTGTAGATTTTTCTGGAGATCTCGACAAGTCTGTGAAGGCTTAACAAATAATTTGGTTCTTGCTAAAGAAATGTAAGCCGCTGAGAGCAGATTAATCTGCTATAGAAACTGACAAGCAGAATAATCTGCTGAAAGCAGTATAAACTACTGAAAAAGAGAGCAGAATATGCTAGAAACAAAGCTAACAAAGTTAGATGATCTGACAGCTTGAGTGATGACACCGTTCCTCAAAGCAATATTCAACATTCTCCGTCAATCCAATTCCAGGAACCAACAAGTTGAGAAGAACTACTAGAACGCTCTTTGTTACTTCTCTCCATGGACAAGCAATGACGTGCTATTGGACTCTCAGACTATCGGTGAAGCCCTTTCTATGATCTTTTGATATCTCGTGTGAACGCAAAGTGCTAGAGCATACATTATATAGGTATAAATTCCCTAATCAGCGGTAATTGTCCACTAACAACGTGGGAGGAAGACCAGCGAGTAACTTCATATTCAATATGATAGTTACAAACAATAACTCCTTATTAATAGGACAATTACAAAATTGATTAGTCTAATGAAAATCTACAATAGAGAAAACATGCAAAACAATAGCGGAGTTAGCGCGCCTTCGCACATGAGAGCACCTCATACCAACTCCGTGCCCCATGCGTATGTGCGAAGAAGCTACTTTGTGGCCTCATCTCGCGCTTGAGTCCTAGCTAGGCCCCTTTGTGGCCTAGATCCAAAGAGATTTCTCAAAAAAAAAAAAAGGAGAAAAAATAAATGCTTGTTGAGGGATTTGAACATTACCCACTAGAACCCCATGGATCAAATTATAATACAATATAGAGTGGATTAAACCTTGAATTCAGTACCATGGCTACAATTCTCCACACTCATACAATTACATCTATAGTGTGTCTGGTCGCATATTAAAGCCCGATGTTGACCTTGTTTCTGTTTGCATATATTGGGTGTCTAGAAGTTTTCCCACAAGAGACGACATAATCTCTTTCCATAACTTATAGGTCAATTCTTTTCTTAGAGAGTTTAATATTCAAGTATGAGCCTCCTTGTGGTGCTATGCCGTAAGACATATAAGTTCGAAGTTGATGTCTCACTACCTTATGTGGTGTCATCCTGCTGTAGCATAAGGTATTAGCATCTATGTAGTGTTGTACTACATCCCATCATGAGGTTTTCTGCCCCTTTCCGTCGCTACGCCGCTATGACATGGTATAAAGTCGAGATATCTCTACCTCATTTAGTAGCACTCCACTGTAGCATAAGAGACAACCTCTTGTAGTGTTGTACTGCAACTCTCTAACAATCACCATGAGACAACATGCCTCTTTGCGGTACTATAACTATGCACTATGACGGCCTGAAGTCGAGGTACAAACTTATGTGATGTCATACCACTGTAGCATGAGGTCCTTAACCAAGCAAAAGCTCTCAATAGTTTTTCATTTTACGAACTAATAATCACAAGCGGAGCTACTGGTCACTACTAAAATCTGTCAAATCAGCGACGTCTCAAGACGTCGCTAAATAGGGAAAATACGTCGCTAATATAGATTAGCGACGTATTTAGCGACGTTTGCACGTAGTCATGATTAACCTAGTCGCTAAACAACAAAACGTCGCAATACGTCGCTATTGCGACGATACTCAGCGACGCGGACACGTCGCTAATTCAGCGACTACCAGCGACGTAAAACGTCATCATTTACCGACGCAACCTAGCGACGTTGAGCGACTTGACATGCATCGATGCTGACCTGGCTTGAGAGCCAAATGGCGACATTCTGTGACGTTGCTACGTCGCTATAGTACCGACATATAGCGACGTCCTATGTAGCGACGTTTAGTGATGATCAGCGACGGTATTCATCACAGTTAGCGACGTTGTGATACTTACTTAGCGACGTTACCGTCGTCGCTGGACGTCGCTGAGAGTCGCTGAACGTCGCTAATCTTGAAAAAAAATAAAAAAATACAGCATTTGCAGCATCCCCTGCAGCATTTGCAGCATCCCCTACACCATTTGTTACAACAACGACGGTGTGTATCACGAACACAGTATCAAACAACACAGATACACACAATCACGAACACGTTTGAAACACACACTACTAAAATCTGCTCATATAGCGACGTATATTAGCGACGGATGCTTGTGGCGTCGCCAAACATTGAAATATAGCGACGCCACGAAGGAAACGTCGTAAAACGTCGCTGACTAGCGACGTTCTGCGACAGAAGACTAAAAACGTCGCTGAATAGCGACGTTTTGTGACGTAACTTACTTAACGTCGCCATTTTGGCGACGTTTAGCGACGGCTAATAAGGACGTCGCTAACTCTTTTATAATTAGGGCAGAGAGTTCAGTCGAACGAAAATTTTCGAACGAAAATTTTTTTCCCCCCTCGACCCGATTTCCTCCTCCGGCGAATCCCTCCCCCCTCCCCCCCGACGACTCCACCGTCCCCCCTCCCCCCCGACGAGTCCCCTCCTCTCCCCGACGACTTCCCCCCTTCTCCACCGGCGAATCCCTCTCCCCGACGACTTCCCCCCTTCTCCACCGGCGAATCCCTCTCCCCGACGACCCCCCCTCCCGTCGAGCTCCTCCTCCTCGAGCTCAGGTAAACCCTAAGCTCCCCCTCCTCCTCCTCCTCTCCCACGGACACACACACACACGGACACACACACGAACACACACACGGACACACGTACACACACAGACACACGTACACACACAGACACATGGTTTTGTTAGATAGATCTGAGTTTTGTTCAGTCTTTAAGCCTTTTTAATGCATTTGTTTAGTTCCTCCTTGATCATTCATGTAAACCTTATGTTATTGGATATATATAGGCTATTATGGTTACATGAGGATGTGAGTTATAGGTTAGAGGTTGAATTGGGGCTGAGTTAGCCTTGAAGTCATGGGTTGAGAGTTGAGAGGTTGGAGTATGGAGTTAGGAGTGAATGTGAGGGATAAGTTTATATGTAAGGTATGAATTATATATATATATATGATGTTTTGAATACATGTGATTGGTAGTCCAAGTTATTATAGGATTTTGGTTTATAGCTTGTATATAGGCTCTTGTATATATAGTTTACCCAATTAGGATTGTTTCTAGGGTAACATATAAGGCTATGTTGGTTAGGCCTAATTAGACTTTAGTTGACTAGCCCAAGACCTAGAATGCCTTGGTATTGAACCTAATAGGCTATGTTTGACCAATAGTTGACTTTAGTCTAGATGAGGCTAACCTAGACTAGTTTGACCTTGTTTGACCAAACTAGACTAAGGTTGACCTAGTTTGACTGTTAGAGTTGACTAGAGTTGACCAAGTTTGACTTTGACCTAGATTGACCTAGAAATCATATAGATTGCATTGTATCCTTCATTTCTCTTGTATTTTGCATATCATGACCTGTATTGCTCTATTTAGGACTTTGTGGCTCAGATTCAGACACCTGATATTTATCCGTCTTAGAGCCTTGGTTTGGGATACCAAGTTGGGGTTAGAAATAGGATACTAGTTAGCTATTGGTATGTGTAGATATATATTAGATAGATAGTTGGATGGATAGGTGGATAGATGGATGGGGAGTAGAAGGTGAGCTGCTGCCCCCATTCCAGCAACAGCAGCAGCAAGAACAGCTGTTGTAGCAGCAGTTTACATCAGCAGTAGCACCCCCATGGCCCCCCACTTGTAGTGATTAGCACTAATGGGGGCAGGAGAGGTAATTATAGGAGTAATTAGATCTAGATCTAATTAGCACTTGGCTACAAGGCATATTCCAAGAATATTCTAGAGAATATTCCAAGTCTATTCTAAGGAATATAGCGACTCCTATCGTTTGAATTAACCACATCTTGGCTATTTGTTAAATAGATCGACCCTGAGCTCCCATGTTCAGTCGTGCCTTCAACATCATGTTCAAATGAAGGTGACAAGCAGATGACTATGAAAAAATATGTCGTATTGAGCTTCATAAAGAAATGCAAGATTACTACATAGGAGGAAAGGTTTGGTAGGATTACGTCAAAGCACACGGCTTAGAAAATTATGACATATTTGTCTTCCGACACCGTGGTAACATGGTTGTCACATTAAGGGCCTTTGAGGAGGTGGCATGTTGTGAACAAATATATCCTTAGTTCTCCTACGTAATGTTAAAGTAAATCCGTAGAAGAACTATAAGGATATATTTTTTCACAACATGTCACCTTGTCAAAGACCCTTAATGTACCAACCATGTTACTACGGTGTCGGAAGACAAATATGTCATAATTTTCTAAGCCGTGTGCTTTGACGTAATCCTACCAAACCTTTTCTCCTATGTAGTAATCTTGCATTTCTTTATGAAGCTCAATACGGCATATTTTTCTATAGTCAGCTGCTTGTCACCTTCATTTGAACATGATGTTGAAGGCACGACTGAACATGGGAGCTCATGGTCGATCTATTTAACAAATAGCCAAGATGTGGTTATTTCACAGAAGCCATGAATTACCGGGAAAGCTGATGTCGCGGTCTAGTCACAAAACGTCGCTGTTTTGTTTAACTCAGCGACATTTTGCGACTCCACATTAGGGACGTGATTATCAGTATGTGTCAGATCTTAGTATTCCTAAGTAAGAGTGGGTATATGTGAGTGAGTATCATTAGAGTGTTAGAGAGTTAGTTCAGTCCTAGTACCTAGAGTATATAGAGTATCTTAGAAATATAGGTATGATTGGTACAGTGTTTTGAGCCATTCTTTAGAAATTAAATTTACTTATGCCAAGCCTTTTGGGCCTATCAGAGTTATAGATTTTTTTCGGAAATCTAGTATAACGCTGATTGCCTCAAAAGGCTTGTATAAGTAAGAGTGTATAGAGTACCTTTTGGGCCTATAAGAGTTACTTCACTCAGTTTGTCAAGACAAGTAAACTTTTTAAATGTTGACGGTATATATACCGTCAACATTTGGTACTTTTGCCTTGTAGCTACAGGCAGTTGCCTGCATTTTGCCTTATAACTTGGCCTATGGCCTGTGCTTAAGCAGTGTGGACTTCCAGGTTAGGGTGTTAGTTCATGATTAGCATTATTTAGATATTAGTTTCAGTTAAAGGGTTAGTTAAGATTAGGATATTAGTTTATGTTAGAAGGAATATGAGAGTTAGTAGATGTTAAAGTAGGATATTAATTTATTAGTTAGGATAGATAGTTTGAGTTAGGATACTGCTCAAGCACAGGCCAAAGGGTCGATATTGGGTATTAATTTAAAAAGTTTTACTTGTCTTGACAAACTGAGTTAAGTAACTCTTGTAGACCCAAAGGGTCGATATTGGACAGTTGGTGTCGTGTACTCCTACAAGTACAATTATACCTCACCAATAATCTCAGTTTTCTCTAAACTGTCGCTCTCTACTGACCTCTATCTAAATTGCGCACCCATATCTAAACTGCCTTAATATTCATTCACTGACTGCAATGTGCATCTATCTATCTTACAGAATTATCCTCAATTGGATATGGATATGAATTACTACTTACGAAATAAACTGCCTTAATATTCATTCATTTTACTAGATTGTTGATCGAGTTGACCAATAGTTGACTTTGACCTTGATTGGCCTAGGAATCATATAGAATTGCATGTATACTTCTTTTATTTTATATTGACTTCCATGATATGACAGCTCCTCAAAAAAAAGAATCCTCTACTAGACATCGCACTCTCCTTTTCAGAACATCAACTAGTATTACTACCTTGATGTATATATAAAGTATGCATGTATAATAGTAGGTAATGATATGCAAAACTGAAAAGATAAATGCAATGCATGAATGAATGGATGAAAAGATAAATGCAATCCATCGGAAAAGCTTTGACACTTGCATATCATTCACTACCTTGATGTATCTATCTTACAGAATTATGGAGCTGAATTACTATCTGCGGAATCGTACTTGGATGTACAACCGTCATCCTGATGACATGTGCGGTGTG
The DNA here is from genome assembly GCA_029216955.1 of Iris pallida. Classification (NCBI taxonomy): domain Eukaryota; kingdom Viridiplantae; phylum Streptophyta; class Magnoliopsida; order Asparagales; family Iridaceae; genus Iris; species Iris pallida. The sequence continues at coordinate 22,947,762 of JANAVB010021796.1, read as the reverse complement.
CGGGATGAATTCATAGAGGGTGTACACCAGTTCCTGCAGTTTGCCAAGGCGTTCCCTCAGTACATGGACGGTACCAAAATTAAGTGTCCGTGTGTGAGATGTCGTAACTTTAAATATCATCCAGAAGTGGATGTCACGTATCATTTGTACTCGAAGGGTTTCACGCCGAATTACTATCAGTGGAGCGAGCACGGAGAACTTGTGTCTTTAGCATCGGAGTACGAGCCTTATGTTGATGTCCACAACAACGCTCCTTACGACGATGGGTTGGTGAACATGGTTTTTGACGCGGCCGGGCCTAGTTTCGATCCGGATGATCATGATGCACCTGAGGAGGCACCGAACCCCGATGCTGCACAGTTCATGGAGTTGCTGGAGAATGCAAGGACTCCATTATATCCTGGTTGTGAGGATCATTCACCGTTGGAGGTGGTTACAAGATTGTTGAGCATCAAGTCCGATTTTAACATGTCGCAAGATTGCTACAACCGTATTATGGAGTTGCTTATAGAAATATTGCCTGAGGGTGCGAAGTTGCCTAAAGACTTTTACCGGTCTAAGAGGATGGTTAGATCGCTCTGGATGGGATATGAAAAAATCGATGCCTGTCGCAACGGGTGCATGTTGTACTACAAAGACGACAAGGATGAAGACGCCTGCAGATTTTGTGGTGTCGATCGCTACAAGGCCTGTGGTAGAGGAAAGTCTGTCGGTACCAGGAAGCCTACCTCTTCGATGCACTACTTGCCGTTGACGCCGCGTTTGCAGCGGTTGTTTATGGTGAAGGAAACTGCAGAAAACATGAGTTGGCATAAGCGGGAACATACCGAAGGAGTGTTGGATCACCCATCTGATGGAGAAGCATGGAAGCACTTTGATCGAGAGTATCCAGATTTTGCTTCTGATCCGCGTAATGTTAGATTGGGTCTCTGCTCTGACGGTTTTACCCCATTCGGACTTTCAGGATCCCAGTATTCGTGTTGGCCTGTGATCGTCACCCCGTATAATCTACCGCCTTGGATGTGCATGAAGACTCCATATATGTTCCTCACCGTTATTATCCCAGGTCCGAACAATCCGAAAAGGAACATTGATGTTTATTTACAACCATTGATTGATGAGTTGAATCAGCTGTGGGAAGTAGGTTCCAACACGTACGATGTATCTAGAAAACAAAATTTCCAGATGCGGGCAGCACTTATGTGGACCATCAACGACTTTCCGGCCTATGGAATGTTATCTGGATGGAGCACGCATGGTCGTCTTTCATGTCCGTGTTGCATGGACGACACTAAGGCTTTCCGTTTGAAACACGGAGGCAAACCGTGCTTCTTCGATTGTCATCGACGATTCCTGCCGAAGGATCATCCGTACCGGAGGAACAAGAATGCTTTTCGTGCTGGCGTTGTGGAGAAGGGTGATCCACCGACAAGGTGGTGCGGAGCCACGATATGGGAGGAGGTTAGAGATTTACCAAGTGCTATTGAGCAGCCTGCTACGGGCTACAAGTGTGACGGATTTGGTCGCACTCATAACTGGACGAAGAGGAGTATATTCTGGGATCTGCCATACTGGAGCACCAATCTGATTAGACATAACCTTGATGTCATGCATATTGAGAAGAATGTGTTTGACAACATAATTAATACTGTAATGGACGTAAAGGGGAAGACGAAAGACAATCCTAAGGCTAGATTGGACTTGAAAGAAATATGTAGACGTCCTGCATTGCATTTGATAGAGGACGGGAATGGAAAGTTGAAGCAGCCTAAGGCAATTTTCTCACTGGAGAAGGAGGATAAAGTGAGGCTTTGTAGGTGGATTCAAGGTCTGAAATTTCCAGATGGGTATGTTTCAAACTTGAGAAGATGCGTCGACCTCAAGGAGAACAAACTGACAGGTATGAAGAGCCATGATTGTCACGTATTCATGGAGCGGTTAATTCCGATTGCATTTCGGGAATTCTTACCGCAGGCAGTTTGGGATCCATTGACGGAGCTTAGCATATTCTTCAGGGACCTTTGTTCTAAGAAATTGCTCGTTGATCGTCTAGAAAAGCAAGAGAAGGACATTGCGGTAACACTGTGCAAGCTAGAGAGGGTGTTTCCTCCTGGATTCTTCGACTCTATGGAGCATTTGCCGATTCATCTTTCCTACGAGGCACGTGTTGGTGGACCCGTCGAATATCGATGGATGTACCCGTTCGAGCGACATTTGAATCACCTAAAAAGAAAGGTAAAAAATAAGGCTCGGGTCGAGGGTTCTATTTGTGAAGCCTATATTCTCGAGGAGATTACAAATTTCTGCTCCTCCTATTTCAAACCTCATGTTGCTACGAATAGAACGAGGGCTCCGAGAAACGACGACGGATATCAAGAATTTAATGATGGAATACTGAAAGTATTCAATGCGTCCGGAAAGCCTTCGGGAAAAATGAAGAAGAGATATTTGAATGACGAAGAGCTAAGGGCTGCTCAGTTGTATGTATTACTCAATTGCGACGAGGATGAAGTGGAGAAGCTAGAAGGGTAAGTAAGGAATGATGAGTTTACGTCATCTCAATGTAATAGTATAAGCTAATATTATTGTACTAATCGTTCTAATGCTTCGTTGTTTTCCAGCACATATAATGATGAGTTGAGGCTGGTTAGACCCTACCTAACAGACGAAGCATTAGAACAAGAAATGAGACGTCATTTTCCTTCTTGGTTGAGCGAATATGTAAGCAGTTCGGTAATATTTACTGGCCTCTTCTAATGCAACTGCGCAATAAATAACTTATTATCTCTTCTTTGATATTCAGGTCGATCGTCTAATTTCACCCGAGATTGAATTAATTAGAACTCTTGCCAAGGGACCAATTACTTTTGTTAAAACATGGCCAAGTTATTGTGTCAATGGCTTTCGGTTCAAGTCGACAAATGCTCCGATCAGAGACAGCTTCCTGGATCTTGATTCCACGAAGAACAGTTGTTTGTGTATCAAGTCTTCGAACTACAAAGACGTCGATCCAGGAAATGATTTCTTTGGCATCTTGCGAGAGATTGTGGAGTTGTCATATAATTATGGCAGAGAACCTGCAAATATCGTGTTGTTCAAGTGTGAATGGTTCGATCCGATTGAAAATCAAGGCTGGAAAATTGACAAGCATGGTCTTGTGGATATAAACTACAAGCGTAGATATCAAGGCTACGAACCGTTTGTCCTAGCAACTCAGGCTCAGCTCGTGTATTTTACAGCTTATCCGAGACGGGGAGCAACGAAGTCTGACTGGTGGGCAGTATGCAAGACTAAAGCTAGAGATACTTTTGATGTTGATGAAAAAGCTTACCAGGAGGACGAGCTACCTCCTGTAACCAATATTGTCGATGTGGACTCCACGGAAGTTACGCATTACACGACACATAATGTAGAAGATGTAGAATTATCCGAAGAGGAAGGCGAAGCCGACGAAGGTGAAGACGAAAGTGAAGATGAGGAGGAAGAGGAAGATGAGGTCGAGGAAGACGAACAAGATGATTATTCTGAAGATGATTGAGAGAGATATTATCTGGACTTAGATGTTTATTGTAGAATGTATCATCATATGTTACCTTGGTTATTATCTTTGTTGTACTGTCATATTTCTAGTCTCTATTATTTGTTGTACTGTCATATTTCTAGTCTCTATTATTTGTTGTACTGTCATATTTCTAGTCTCTATTATATCTTGTACTATCATATGCTGTTATCAGGTATGGCAGGTCGTCGCGGACATTTGCGAGGGCCACGAGGAGGTCGGGATCATCCGGTACTTCCTACAGGTACTGCTAGGGGACGGAGTTTGCCTTCGGTACCTCCTATTGGTACCGGCTCTGGATCCTCGTCGCCGATTACTCCTCCATATCGGACAGTAGCTGGGCCGGTTGGGACGACGTCACGTGGCATATCTCCTGGGACGAGTAGTTCCAGACCTGTTGAGAGGGCTCCCCCGTCTAGCGTTCCTGATGTTGATACGACGATGGAGACGGATGAGCAGATGGCCGAGGAGGATGCGCCGACGGCCGACCAGCATCATGAAGATGATGCGTGCGCACCTCCGGAGGAGGGGAGGACGGAGATCTGGGCCGACGGTACAAAGTAGGTATTTTGGTTTATTATTATTTTTCTTCTGTTTTTATCATAAATTAACTTTTTTCATGAATATAATATGTATGTATAGATATCGTCCTTCAGGGGTACAGAGACGCCTAGGCGATATGCTGAGGCATAATTATGGTGGTCCCTGGATTAACTACTCTGATGCTCCAGACGAAAGGAAGAACTTCTGGTTTACGCGCTTCAAGGTTAAAATAGATTTGTTTTTAACATGAATCATTTAATTTATGCATATTATATATAACTAATAAATATTTGGTTTCGTACTGTTCTAGGATATGTTTTACTATCCGCCGCACCGGGCCGAGCAGATCGAGGGGATGTTTCCTTCCGTCGCTGCCAAGCTGATCCGCGACTCTATCAACGATCAGAAGGATCGTGATCGTGCCGGAAAGCCGATCCAAGGTTGGATCACCCCTGATCAATGGAATGCGATGAAGGCTCGATTCGAGGAGCCAAAGTACAAGGAGAAGTCGGAGAAGGCCAAGGCGGCTAGGCAACATGCCTCGAAGTGGTGCGGTGGGTCGATTCCGATGACGGAATATTTCCGTCGTCTGGTATGTCTTTCTCTTTTAGAAATATTATTTTAATGCAAATCCGATAAATTATTACTAAGATAATATATTTAATTACAGGTAAGGAAGGTCGGTAACGCCGACATGGTGACCGTCTTCCTGGCCACCCATCGGAAGGGCGGAGTCCTTATTGACGAGAGGGCCGAGCAGACCTATGTAAGTATTACAATACGTTATCTTAATTTAATACTTCGTGTCCATTTTAATATAACTTAGTAAATATGATGCAAATAAATATTCATGAAGTTAGTAAAAATAAGTACATTAATTATAAATTAGAAATCATAGAGTACTATCCATACTTTCTAGGCCGAGTATAAGAGGCTGCGGGAACGGGCGGCTGCTAGTGCACCTGATGCAGGAGAGGCCGGTACTTCCTCGCAGCCCACTCAAGCTCCGTCGGAGGACGAGCTGTGGATGACCGCCGCTGGTGGCCTCCGTAGGGGTACGTACTACGGTACGGGATCCTATGGCGCCCTAGTTGCGACCCAGTCCTCTAGGACATCTCCTGCTAGTGTGCATGGTCCACAGCCGTCCCAGGAGTCTGCCCGAGTCCACCAGATGATGGAGTCTCTCCGTGACGACCTGCTACGACGGATCGAGCAGCAGTCTCAGCATCCTACGGACGATCCTGCGCTGCTAGCACGATTGGATGCGCTCGACCGCGGCATTATAGACCTCAGGGAGACGACTGAGAGGACAGAGCGCGCCGTTGGAGGGTTAGAGCGCACGGTGACGGAGTTGCAGACAGGACAGGTGACCATGGCCGAGACGGTGAGAAAGGCGCAGGATTCGATGGTCCAGAGCACTGGTAGAATGTTATCTATCATGGATTCATACAACCAGCGACTTACAGCGTTGGAGCATGCTGGTACTCTGGGTGCGCCTTCATCGTCGTCGACTCCGCCGCCTCCACCGCCTTCTTCTTCGACACCGACTCCACCGACGTCACAGCCTGGCGCTCCATCTGTATCGATTTCACTTGCGGAGTATGAGGAGTTTTTACGCCTTCGTCGCGGCGGTGCCCCTCCTGCACCAGATCACTAGTAGTCCTAGTTAGGACTTTTATTTGTGTTTGTATCATCTTATGTTTGTGACTTATGATTGGATGTTTGTATTGGATGTTAGTTGTGTATTGGATGTTTGTGACTTATGATTGGATATTTGTGACTTATGATTGGATGTTTGTATTGGATGTTTGTATTGGAATTGTGAGTGGGGGTTTCAATGCGCTGTGATTTGGAATTGTGAGTGGGGATTTGAATGTGTACCTATATGTGTTTTATAGAATTGTGAGTGGTAATATAGAATCTGTGTTTTATTTTTTTTTATTTTTTTTACAACTTTAGCGACGTTTAGCGACGCTTACTGACGTTTAGCGACGTCGTTTTCCGACGTTTACCGACGACAAGCTGCAAATAATATATGTTTGCGACGTTTTACCGACATTTACCGACGACTAACTGCAAAAGAGTACAGCTCTCCGACGTATTTACCGACGTCTAGCGACACTAGCTGCAAAAATGTACAGGACCATTACCGACGTCTAGCGACGAAACTCACGTCGCTATATTACCGACGAAACGACGCTAGACGTCGGTAACTATTCCAGGTTTTACCGACGTGTGGCGACTACGTATACGTCGCTAATATACCGACGGAACGACGATAAACGTCGATAACTCACCGACGTACTCGTACGTCGCTGAATGTCGGTAATTGCGACGTTCAGCGACGTTTTCGTGATCACCGACTAAGGAAACGGCGACAAAAGCTAAACGTCGGTAAATACGTCGGTGATACAGATTAGCGACGGAATTTCCTATTTTTTCGACGTTTTTGGGCGTCGCTAAAACCACTTATTTTGGTAGTGACAATCTCATCAATCAACACAGATATATGAAAATTTGTAACAACAATGTCAAACATAATGGTCCATAACTTAATTGCCAAGTATGGGAACGAAATGGCTCAGAACACAACCCAAAATTCATTCTAGCATATATTAGTATGAATCATCTATGTTCTGTACATATGGTGTAGTATATGTTCTTATCGTATCTAGTATCTGAAGAATGTAACAGAATCAAGATGAACTCACATAATGTAATACTAAGACATCATCTACTACTATATAAGATATAGTGATAGGTTGTCTTATCATCATTGCCGAGGGATGAGGGTCGGAGGACAAATACCGCTCGAGTGAGCCAAAGGCATGCAGCCACTTCCCTCCCTCTCTCACGCTATCAACGTCACAACTTTTCCACCTCAAGTTCTGATCAAGCATCTTCCTTCTTCTCTCCTCCACCATGGCTCTGGACCTATCTGCTCCTCCCTATTTCCCTTCTTCTTATTTGACTCTCTCAGCCAAAGGCATCTTCCTTCTCCTCTCCTCCACCATGGCTCTGGACGTCGCTGAGAGTCGCTAATCTTGAAAAAAAAAATACAGCAATTGCAGCATCCCCTGCAGCATTTGCACCATCCCCTACACCATTTGTTACAACAACGACGGTGTGTATCACGAACACAGTATCAAACAACACAGATACACACAATACAATCCCCATACATTGAGTGTGTACGTCATACTCAGATGGATCTCTCAGAGTATCCTCTCTGGTTGGTTGTCGTATCATCATTGCCGAGGGATGAGGGTCGTAGTACCAATACAATCCAGAGATTGACACAGTACTAATTCATATATGTAGTCCAATACAAATAGTCTAATACAAAAACAACCCATTACAAATAGTCTAATACAAAAACAACCCAATACTAATAGCTAATGAGAACCACGCAGCTCACGCAAACGCTCAGTGATACGACCACGCAACCACCTCGAAAAAGCGAGATCTTTGGCGTGAGGAGAGATGTCGTCCCTTGCAAGTGTTGCATGAATAGAACTCCCAGTCTCACTAGCTACCGGTGCTGGATGAATAGAACTCCCGGTCTCACTAGCAACCGGTGCCACTTCCTCCTTAACTGTAGGAGGAGCCACCTCAGCATTCACTGTTTCCCTCAAATGACGTGCCGCTCCTCGGGTCATGGGTGCCATCTGGTAAGATCGATAGTCACAAATAATATAATTGTAACATAAGCAAGCTAACTAAAGGAACCATCATGTAATTTGAGTACATTTTCGAAAGCAGATAAAGTATAAAAAATTCAATTTTTTGCCAAGTATGAGAACGGATGGCTCAGAACACAACCCAAGATTCATTCTAGCATACATTAGTGTGAATCATCTATGTTCTGTACATATGATGTAGTATATGTTCTTATCGTATCTAGTATCTGAAGAATGTAACACAATCAAGATGAACTCACATAATGTAATACTAAGACATCATCTACTACTATATAAGATATAGTGATAGGTTGTCGTATCATCATTGCCGAGGGATGAGGGTCGGAGGACAGTCAACTTTATCTACGGCTACATAGTTTCTGTCTCGCCAGTCGAATGGCTGCAGGGACTATGTCCTGATCACGATGTCGTACCGTAGATTAATGCAAAGTCCCTATAGCAAATATCGTACATAGATTTCTACCTCGCCAGTCGAATGGCTGTAGGGACAGTGTCTGACTTGGTGTATCTCACCATTTTTCCAAACCTATACACACCCTTGCCCAAACCATTTGTTTCAGTAGGTAAAACATTCCAGGTTACTCAAGTAACATGTCGTGCAACATTTGGTGTCAACAGCATTCCTTGTTAATTGTAACATGCATACTATCATATCCCAACTCTGCCAAAACCTGACCAACATACCCTACACTAATCATTCCATATTTCAGTAATGTCAGTGAGCTAAATCATACTCAACTGTCGAGAATACTTAGGAGAAAACTCATTCACAGGATTAGTATCCATCCTTCGTGACATAGCTGAAATTTTATAGGACTCGATAATAATTATTAGTCAATTTATTCATCATTTCAAAATCCTGAAAATGCCCAAAAAACTCCTAGTATCAGTAAATAGGGCTCGAACCCTAAATTAGAATTCGAATCCAAGCAAAACATCAAATTGACAGTTGATATGCCCAAAAAACTCCCAGTATCAGTATATAGGTGTCACACTGTGAGTCTCATGTCCACACAGTGGGACACGACGTGTCCAAACCAACAAAATAGGTATCACACGAACTAGAAGCGAGTCCACGCTCTCGTGTCCCCCGCAGCGAGTCCACGCTCTCGTGGACACGAACTAGAAGCGAGAGAGAGAGCTAGAAGACGAGGACAAACTGGGAAGCGGGGACAGGGGATCACCTGAGGAGGAGCTACCTGAGGAAGGAGAAGGAGGAGACCGGAGGAGGGAGATCGCCGGAGGAGCGCCGCGGAGGAGGAGGCCGGAGGAGGGAAATCGCCGGAGGAGCGTCGCGGAGGAGGAGCGCGCAAAAAATTGGGGGAAAAAATTTGTGAATGATCGAAAAGGAAACCCTCGACGCCTATATGAAACATTTAGCGACGTCCTTCTTAGCCGTCGCTAAACGTCGCTGATATTTAATAAACGGCGACGCTACTTAAAATGCGTCGCTACACGTCGCTATATCAGCGACGTGTACCGACGAACTTGCGACGCAAATTTCCATTTAACAAATTGTAGCCGCTAGACGTTGCTTTTAGTCGCTGTTGGCGACAAACAACGACGTCTTAGATAAACGTCGTTAAACCCCCAAATATTAGCGACGTTTTATCTTGGAGTCGCTAAATACGTCGCTGATATGACTTATTTTGGTAGTGGGTGGGCTGGGGTGGGCTCCAGCCCACCCAGTATATATATATATATATATATATATATATATATATATAATAATAATAATAATAAAAACCCCCTATATTATTAATCAAGGCTTAAAACCGAAGCCTGAACAAGTATACAAGGCGCAAAATGCCGAAGCCTATACAAGTATACCACCAAAAAGCGCAGGGGGAATGGGGGAATGCTGAATAACCAATTAGAGCTAGGTGAGGAGAGAGGACCAGAATATCCTCGAGCTGTGGGAGGACTGGGTGCTTCGTTTGCGACATTGGCGGAAGACTTCCCGGATGAGCTGGTTTACTGGGTATTGGTGACCTTCGTATCGTGTCTTATTGCGATTCTTCCAAATCACCCACGTGGCGGCCGCTACGACGATCTGGTGGCCGTGGGAGGCTGAACCCCAGGAGGCCGCAAGATCGTGGAAGCGTCCACTGCCTGGCGCAATGCTACACAAGTGGTTGAGGGTCCTCCAGATGTGGCTTGGCAGTCCTCCCTGACAGAATATGTGATCAATAGTCTCCATCTGACGGTCAGAGCAATAATTGCAGGCTGATGCTAAGCTAATCCCAATGGTGTTGAGAATCTCGTCAGTGGGCAGTTTCTTCCTGATGACCCTCCACATTAGGAATGACCACTTCTTAGGAATGCAAGTGTGCCAAAAGGGTACAACGGTATGATGCGGCATTCCAGTTTCTAGGACGGTACCTCTCGTCGACCTCATCGAGAATACCCCCGAGGCCTCAAGCGACCACTTCCACTCATCTGCTCCGTGACCGATTCTAATCCCGCATTGGCGGATGCTCTCCACTGTTTCAGTTTCGGACCAGTCACGAATCTTATCCCAGTTCCAGTCATTACTACTGGAGTCCCACAGGTCGCTAATCCTACAGTCTCTCGGGTTCTCCGAGATACTCGGGATGAGGCTGTCTCCAATCCATCTTTCCAGGAAAGGAGCCGAGTCGCCGTCTCCCAAGTGGAGTCTCATAAGTGGTTCGGCTAGGTCTTGCCCGTCGAGAATACGACGCCAAGCCACAGAAGATCGACTGTTGGAGATGGCCATTGACGGGTGGATGTGCTTGAAATACCTGGCCTTCATAAACCTGGTCCATAAGTTCTTACTTGTCCGAAGATTCCACCACAATTTCATCGAGAAAGCTTTAACGATGTGGAAAAGTTTGGTAAGACCCAAGCCCCCTTCCTCGGTAGGGCTCGCCATAGAGTCCCAGCTCGCCCAGTGATGCTTGTCTTGGCCATTGCTATGCCCCCAAAAGAAGTTACAGAAGATCTGTTCGATCAAAGTCAGAACCTTCTTGGGCGGGGAACACGCTGCCAGGGTGTGTATAGGGATGGAGGTGAGCACATGTTTGATGAGGACCATCTTGCCGTCGTGGGATAAAGTGGCATTATGCCACCCCTCAAGTTTTTTCCTGATTCTAGAAATCAAATCCTCAAAGATGCCAACGTTGGATTTTTCGTACACAAGGGGGCATCCAAGGTAGTTGAAAGGAGGATGGGCTACATTGAAGGAAGTTAAGTTGGAGAGACCGCTCGCTAGCTCTCGGTTGAAGTTGTGGTGGGCATAGATAATGCTCTTGGCGGGGTTAATTTTTTGGCCTGAGCATCTGGAGTACCTCTGTAGCGTGTAGTGCACCACTTCCACTGCTCCAATGTCCCCGGACGAGAAGATGAGAATATCATCGGCGAAGGCCAGGTGGGTGATGAAAGGGCAGCCATTGGAAGTGTGATAGTGCTGGAAGTTCGGAGTGCTAATCATGTTATTAAGGTTTCTGCTCAAAGCGTCAGCCGCAATGATGAAAATAGTGGAAGAAAGCGGGTCGCCTTGTCTGACTCCGCGACTGGATTTGAAAAACTCGTCGGCCTGACCGTTGATAACCGTTGAAAACTACGAGTTGCTGATGGATCTCCACACGGTGTTGGTCCAAGTTTCCGAGAATCCGAAAGCTCTGAATACCCAGATCATAAATTGCCAATCTAGTCTATCGTAAGCTTTCTCCATATCGAGTTTGATAGCGATGTTTCCCCCTCTTGCTGGGAACTTCATGCAGGTGATTAACTCTTGAGCTAACATGATGTTATCCTGGATATTTCTCCCGCGGACAAAGCCGTTTTGCTCCTCGAAATAATCTTGGGAAGAATATCGGCCATTCTGGTTGCAATGATCTTGGAGATGATCTTGTTGGTGAAAGTGCATAGACTGATGGGTCGGAAGTCTCGGAAGGACTCAGGGTTTGATTTTTTCTTGATTAGGATCAGCTTGGCACTGGAGATGGCTTTGGGGTAAGTGGCTCCCTTGAAGAAAGCAATGTCCGCTTCAGTGATGTCCTGCTTGATAATATCCCAGCAGGTGCGAAAGAAAACTTCCGAAAAAACCGTCCGGGCCGGGCGCACTATTCTCGTCCAGGGCCCACACCGCGTCAGACACCTCCTGTACGGTAGGGGATAGTTCTAGCCGGATGTTGTCGGTGTCGTTGATGAGTTGGGGTATGTGATTCAGGAAGGTGTTGTCTTTGTGAACCATCTCTTTGGAGAATAACTTGGAGTAGAATTTCGCAACAACCGCTTAGATGTTCTTTTGATCTTTAATGATGTTCTCCTTTTCATCGACAATTTGGTGAATCGAGAGCTTCTTTCTGCGGCCGTTGACGCAGTCATGGAAGTATTTCGAGTTTTTATCCCCCTCGCTGTCCCATTTCAGCCTCGCTTTCTGCTTCCAGAACTCAGTCTCCACTTTGAGCCTGAATTTGAGTATCGCTTTGGTAAGGTTCATGGCCGTCCTGGCTGTCGACGATCGATCCGCAGCAAACTTGGCCTCGGATCGAGTGACGTCGTCTTCCGCGACCCGCACAGCTTGAAAAATATCCCCGTAAGCTTGTTTGCTCCAAATGGTCAGGGCTTTCCTCGTTGCTTTACGTTGGTTGCTCACCGAATGAGGGGGTTGGGTGATTTCACCCGATTCTAAGCTTCTGCAACGATGGTCAAAAATTGAGGGTGCTCGGTCCAGAAGTCGAGGAATCGGAAGTTCTTCTTGAATGGATTAGAAGAGTTTTTGATTTTAACCAGCAGAGGAGCGTGGTCAGATTCAGATGTGTTGAGATAGGATAGGCTGGTGGTGATCCCCATTCCGTCCCATAGGGCGTTCGTGAGGGCCCTGTCAAGGCGAGAGTATTGACGACGATCACCTTCCTACATGTTGTACCAGGTAAAAGTATTGTCGATGAACTGGAGAGAGGAGAGGTGGGCATTGAATATAAAGTTATTGAAATCCTGCATGGCAGATATAGGAGGTGCGCGACCTCCAGTTTTCTCTTCTCTGCTGGTGATGGCATTAAAGTCCCCAATGTAAAGCCAAGGAGAGTCAATGTGGTGGAGGTGGATGTCTAGAAGATCGTCACAGAGGTGTTTTCGCTCAACAATGTCGCAACTGCCGTGAACCGCTGAGAGGATGATCCGCTTAGGAAGGATCGGGTGTTCCAACCAGCAAGTGAGGGCCTGCCAGGAGTCGTGGATGACTCCAAAGTTGACGTCTTCCGTGCAGAGGATCCAGATATCATGGCTGCCCGCTAATGCCTGGGGGAGACCCAGCTGCAGCTGGATATATTTCAATCTTTTGGGAGAAATTTTGGGTTCGATGATGATGAGAACATCGATCTTGTGAATTCTCCGAAGGTTGGAAATTCTCCTCAAAGTGGGTTTGTTAGCCAGGCCGCGAACATTTCAGGCTAGAATGTTAAGCATTAATGAGGATGTGGAAGGGTTTTTTTTGTTCCGCTTGGAGGCGGATCTGGTGAGGATGGTTGAGGTTTCTGCGGCTCCTTTCTTGTCAGTGTTCCTGCTTGATGTGGATGTGGATGTTTCTGCCGTTGTCGAGGTCGGTATATTGCTGCAGGAGTTCGCTTGAGGGTCGGTGGTGGGTTCGATGGGGGGATCGACCAGATCTCCGACGGATTCCATGATGGGCTCCTCCGGGGGAATGACTAGGGCGTCACTTGTGCTGTCAATCTGCATAATTGTTTGCTGGAGTGAATAGCCGACGGCTTGAACCTGTAGTCCTCTCTGAACCTGGTCTGGTCCGAGGATCGCCAAGGCAACTGCAACTGGGTCTTTGATGGTGATGGGTTGCTCTGCAACTATGATGTCTGTGGTCGCCACTACGACCTCCGAGTTAGGGGAATAGGGGGCTATCTCGGTGAGAGTGTGATCAGCTAGGGTTAATGCAGACTCCGGTGGGGATTCCTCATCTTCGGATTCAAGAGCGTCAAACTTATTGGATAGGGTTAGAGCTTGAGTTTGAAGGGGATCAAGGCTTTGCTTAGGATTTCGCTTTTGTCTGACTTGCCATCACTGGAGTCGAATCTGGTGTGCGTGTTTGGGGGAGGTAGCAGAGGGGACTTGGGGATGCTCCCTAATGTTTCTATTTTGTCGTTCCGGACCGATTTCTTCTTGAGTTATGGGTGAAGGCGATGACAGTGTTTTGGGAGATGACCGCGTAAATAGCAGTAATTGCAGAACAAAATGTGGTTGTCATAGAGAATTTGTTGGGTGTGGGTCCGGTTGCCCAGCTCTATGTTAATGAAATTGGGGAGTTCGGAGGTGAGGTCGAGTTCCACACAGACTTTGGCGTAGTGGACCTTGGTGAGATTGCTGGTTTCGGGGGCCGTGGCGACGTACGTCCCGAAAGAGTTGGCAATGCGCCGAAGAGCCGCTGGAACAAAGCAAATGAGTGGTAGATTTGGTAGCGTCACCCAGGCTGCGACCTTCGCCAAATCTTCTTTGGTGCTAAATCCGATGGACCACTTGATGATCTTCATCTGGTGGAAATCAACCCGACAGGTGCCTTTGGACCACACAGTTCTATGGTCAGGATCGGAGGAGAGGTGGAGGAGAATATGTCTGGGATCGAGGGGGGCGACCTGATATTCCGCTACGAGTTTCCAACTGGCTATCACCTCCTGCACTCTGGCGATTTTAGGATAGCCGAAAGAAAAATTGAGGAAAAATGTGTGGGGGAAAGATGATGATAGCAAGGTCAATTCCAACTCAGAAAATGGAATTGTGGGGATTGGAGATTCCTGAGGGTACTCGATGTCCAGGAGATTGACGTCAGGGAAGAATTATATATATATATATATATATATATATATATATATATATATATATATATATATATATATATATATATATATATATATATTAGCCCACCATATATATATATTTTATATATATATATATATATATATATATATATATATATATATATATATATATATATATATATATATATATATATGGTGGGCTAAAATTATAGAGACTTAAGGCTGTAGCCTCCAACACTCCACTTACAGTGTGTTTGGGAAGGTTTTTGAGAGGGAAAGAAAAAATTGAGGGTATGAAAAATGGAGAGTAAAATAAAGGTAAAATTAATTTTCTCTTCACTTTTTGGATAACCAAAAAGTAGGGGAAGAAAAATTTTAAAAATAATATTTTTTTTGTTTATGGAGAAAGGTATAATTACATTTAGTCCTTGATTTTTTTAAATCATAATTAATACTTACTTTATTGAAGGGTAGTTGGGTAATTTTTTTCACAATTCTCTCAACCCTCTCCATTTTTCTCCCACTTTTGGGAGGAAAATTTTTTAGTGGGGCCCATATAAATTTTTCTCTCAAATTTCTCTCCCTTCATTTCATCTCCCACTTCCCAAACATCACTACTTTTAATTTTTCTCTCATTTTTCTCTTAACATTTTCCTTCCCCCTTTTTTTTCTCCCTTCCCAAACAATACCTTAGGGACTAATGATAGACTTGTTGTAGGTTTTTAAATTCATTGCTTACTTCTGCTTTTATCTTTTCTTCTTCTTTATCCTGTCTCTTATCCTTAGCTTAGGTTTCTAAATTCATTGCTTAGTTTATATTTTGTTAGGATGAAAAATCAAGGACAAAAATAAAAACAAAAACTATTTTTTTTATTATTAAAGAAATCATAGAGAAGAAACATCAACAATTGGAACATCTTTGGTTCTACTTTTGGATTTGGATTATCATGACATTTTAAATTCAGTCCAGGATAAACTAAAATTCTGGTTCCGCCTTTGTTAACAATTCTATGCATGGGAGATATACTTAATAATAATAATTATTATAATAATAATAATAATAATAATGCAAATTATTTGGTTGCAAATCAGCCTGTTTTTACTTAGTTTCTTACTTCAAAACAACACTCGGCCAAAGTATACTAAAAGTACTTTTACCAATGAAGATTAGGCAATGTTTCAAGTTGGATCATTCATATTCTTAATCAACTTCCTATCATCTGAAGAATTCTGCATATAAACTTGGAATCATTCAGCTCAAACTATCAACCAAGAGAATCAATTGCTAGAACCCATGCATAACTATGGGTGGGCTTTTATCAACATCCTCCTCCAAAGAGAGGTGAAGCCACATGACCCAATAATATATAGAAATTTTGACCCAATAATACATAGGAACTTATTTTCACTTTTGTCACACTTATTAATATGAATTTATACTTATATTTTATTTTTTTATGTTTATTAGACTTACATTTTATTTTTTGTCACGAAAAATATTTTTCGTGACAAAAAATAGAATGTAAGTCTATAAGCACAAAATGTAAAATGTAAGTAAAAATTTATTTTAATAAATAGAACGAAAAGTCAATATATATATATATATATTAGGTACGTAGTTCATCCCCAAGTTGGTCACTTGAAAACCTTGAACATGAAACTAGAGACTCTAAGCCTAAGGGGAAAAAAAGGCAAGGCAAGGTTGATCAAGAATATTGATCATGGCCTAGCTCTCCGATTATCCTCTCCAACTCGCTCGGCGGGCAGGGCAGTGCGATGGCGCCCTCCCGCGCGAAGCCGAACTCCTCCTCGGCCATGTCCAGCAGCCTCAGGAAGACCGGGTGCGACAGGCAGCTCAGGGACACGACGAACCTCTTCGACTCCACATTGTCGTGGACCGCCAGCACCGGAATGTGGCCCTCCTTGACGTGCCCCGCCGCGGACCGAGAGGCCGACCACGACGGCAGTACTCTCCGCTGGAGGGCGCGGACCGCGCTCCTGATCACGCCGTTGCCTCGCTTCTTCATCGACTTCTTCTCCTCCTTGGCCATTAATTTAGTCTCTTTCTTGATTTCCTTCTTTCTTTCTTCCTCGGCTTGCAAATGCGCAATGTGGATCCTCTATATGTATGTCTAGTGGTCAGTAGGTCTACAGAAAGATATGTGCATCACATGTTGGCCTATATTTGGAGGGTGGGAGAGCACAAAAGAGGTTCTTGAGATATTTGTGAATATATATACATACTAGGCAACAAGGAGCAACTTATGTATCTATCATGCTTGACAACTTTGACGTACAGGAGATTAAGTTTTGAGTGTGAGATTCCTGACATTGAACCTCCTTTGTTTGCTGCTGACAGTGATGGGAGTATAATTAGCACTACAAAAATATTTAAAGAAATAGCGACGGACCTTTAGAGATGGATTGTTTTGCCGCAGCTACACGACTATGGGATAACGATTAATTTTTGAAAAAAATTGAGTGATATCTCACTTGGATGGCCTATTTATGCGGCACACCACATATTGTTTGATAAATGTATAAGTTATCCCACATTGGACGGAAAACGTGAAAAACTAACAGCATATGAGTTTAACTCTATTTACGTGACGAAAATACCCCCCTCATCTATGTTGCCTGTTGAGAGGTGAAAGTCTTACGATATTCGTGTAAAAACGCGCCAAAACTCTCTCTCTTTTCCATTCCTCTGTCATTTGGTTTCTACTTCTCCTCTCGATCAAGTTTTTCCTTTCCCGTCTCGTGTAGTTCCCCCTCTCCCTCTCGTCTAGTCTGACTCGCGAAGTTTCTCGTGGAAACATTTAGATAACAGGCCACGAAACATTTTTTTTATCATTTATTTTTTGTTTGTATGAAAGATTTATTTTGGTTTCATTTAATTTTGCTCAGAAATCTCCAAATCGAAGGGAGAAAGAGCTTCCATCACTACCAGAATAAGCCATTTTGGCGACGTAATTAGCGACGCTTGACGAAAACGTCGCTATATTTTAACAATTTAGCGACGTTACTATATAACGTCGCAAGACGTCACTATTAGAGACGTTCGGCGACGTATAGCGACTACGTTTTGTATTAAAAGATATACGTTGCGAATATGTCGGCAAACGTCGCTAATGTCACTAATATTAGCGACGTTTACCGACGTATGAAGTAAGACGTCGTTAATATCGGTAACATTAGCGACGTTTATCGACGTATCATAGTGTCGTCGCTAGATTGAAAATATAGGACACGTTTGAGTTTTTATTCCCCCCATTATTTTGATCCCTTCCCACCAAACCCCGATCCGTCGGCGACCCCCTCGGCCCCCGACCCTCCGCAACCCTCGACGACCCCCTCCGGTCCTCGGCGACCTCCTCCCCCTCGGCTCCCCCTCGGCAACCCCCTCTCCCCTCGGCTCCCCCTCGACGACCACCTCTGCGACCCTCGGCGATCCCCTCCGGCCCTCCGCTCCCCCTCGACGACATGCTAGCCTCCGTCTCCAGCTCCCCTCGTCTCCAGCTCCCCACCAGCGACCCCCTCCCCCGTCGACGATCCGCTCCTCCCCGACCAGGTAAACTCTAACCCACCCCCGCCACCGGAGCACCCCCCCTGCTGGCCGACCCACCCCACCCCCGCCACCAGAGCACAACCCCCCGACCGGCGGGCGCACCCCCTACCAGCGTACCCCTCCTCTCTCTCTCTCTCTCTCCACTACCCCCACCCCCGCCACCGGAGCACCCTCCCCCCCCCCCCCCCGCCACCGGCCGGCGTACCCCCCTATTGGCATACCGGCACACCCGCCGCCACCGGAGCACCCCCCCGCGACCGGCGTACCCCCCGCCCCCTCCCCCCCAAGGTTTATCCGGTCGGCCCGGTTCTCTCGCTCGATTCTCTCACCGGTGGAGCTGGCTCGGCCGGGAGAGACTGTACCCTATGGCTCGACAACCAACCGGAGAGGATACTCTGAGAGATCCATCTGAGTAGGACGTATACTCTGAGAGATCACCTTTACAAGAATGATATCAGTAGTGGGATTGAGTGTTGGAGGAGATATTATCAGAGTATACGTCCTACTCAGATGGGTCTCTCACCGTTACTTTTTTTCTGACAGCATGGTGGATGTGCTCCGTCAACAGATTCTTGCTCTGAGCCAAAACTTTGCCCCGGAGCTCAAGTGGACATCCTTCGTGTAGAGCTCGAGTGAGAGGTTCCTGATAGCATGATGGTCTCCTTTGTTAAAGTATTCGTGCTCGTCCCACAACCAATCAATTTTTTTTGTTTATTTCTAATCTCTTGAATATGAAGCTCTGCTTCACATTTGGCTCTACCTTCTGGTATATAAGAACCAAATGTGAAACAGAGTTTCATATTCAAGATATTAGAAATGAAGAAATTTTTGATTGGTTGTGGGACGAGCAAGAATTCTTTGACAAAGGAGACCACCATGCTGTCAGGAACCTCTCGCTCGAGCTCTACTCAAGGATGTCCACTCGAGCTCCGGCGCAAAGGATTGACTCAGAGCGGATTTCTGGACAGAGATGACGAAGAAGATGGCTGCCAAAGCTTATGTAAGTTTTCTAATTCTTTATACAAGTGTTGTAGCCATCAAAATCCCAAATTGGCTATCTAAATTAGAGTAATAAATCTGACTAGTTATGCTAGGTTGTTCAACCACAGTCATAAACAGTACGAGGATGAGATTGGTGCAGTAGCAGCATCAGATGTGTCTGTCCGCGACGAGCTGCTACGACGGATCCAGGAGCAGCATCGGATGTCCATGGGCGAGAGTTTGAGATTGGTGCAGAATTCGTTAGCTGATAGAAGTACGAGGATGTTATCTACTATGGATATCTACCACCAGCGACTAGCAACGTTGGAGCAATATTGTCCTCCGGGTGCGCCTTCATCGTCGTCGACTTCGCCGACGTCACTACCTCCGACTCCACCAACATCACTACCTTCTTCATCGGTGACGATTTTACGAGAGGAGTACGAGATATTTCTATCCTTGAGGCGCGGCGGTGCCCCTCCTCCTCCAGATCCGCAGTAGTCCGAGTTAGGACTGCTTGTTTGTTTGTGTTTGTTTGATTCTTTGTTTGTGTAGACTTGGATGTTTGTGTGTAGAATTTGATATTTGTTGGTTGTTGCATGTAGACTTTGGTTATTTGGTTGTAGACTTGGTTATTTGGTGTGTAGACTTGGTTATTTGTTGTGCTATAGAATTGGATATTTGTTTACTTGGTTAGTTGGTTTATAGACTTGGATATTTGTTTGTGTTGATTTACATATTGTGTTATGCTGTTGTGATTTACCGGTGTTGAGTGTTCCACCGAAGAGGTCGGCGAACCTAGGCATTCAAAGAAATTATGTATTTATTGTTATTTAAACTGCAGGAAAAAAAATATGATTCTGTGAAAAAATTTAGATTATGTGATTTATTTTTTTATTTTTCTGCCAAATTTAGCGATGTTTACCGACGTTTACCGACGCTTACTGACGCAATATGATGTCGGTAAACGTCGCTACATTTATTTTTCTGCCAAATTTGGCGACGCAGAGTCGGTAAACGTCGCTTGTTTAAGCGACGTTTACCGACATTACAAACGTCGCTACATTATCGACGTTACGACGGTAAATGTCGCTATATTACCGACGTTTATAAGCGTCGGTAAACGTCGGTAAGTCCGACGATTAGCGACGTCTTATCAATCAGCGACTAGGATTTTTGCGACAAGAATAAAACGTCGCTAAATATGTCAGAATTTGTATTTAGCGACATTTTATACCACTTTAGCAACGTTTTGTGCCGTCGCTAATTTGACATATTCTAGTAGTGCATGACGAGCCAAATAGGATATTCATTTCAATTTTAGGGTTTAGATGTTGTATGCTGTTTTTGTTCGAATTTTAGGGTAACATTGTTTGAAATTAACTGGGAATCATATGTTGTTTGTGTGCTGAAATTAGGATTTAGGGTTTAGGGAATCATATGTTGTTTGTATGTTGAAAGTTATCTGAAAATTATTTGTTTGTATGTAGGGTTTATTTTCATTTAATTTTGAATGTGATAGAAAATATTGTATAGGATTAATTTGTTCTTCTGTTAGGAATTGTTATGATTCAAATTGACTACCATTTGTTACAGGAAGTACATGGTTAGGTTCCATATACAGGGTACTTCAGTTGTGCATGAAGTGGACCCAAACTTGATCCCTCTGCTGAGGTTGCAAAACAAATACTGAGAACCAACCCAGATTTGATACCAATAACTCTTTTCTTGTATAATATAGTAATACTGAGAAATAACTGTCTAATATACATTGTCTAATATACCAATAACTCTTTCCTTGTTTGATACCAATAAGTACCCTATTTTGATATATTGCAGACCCTATTTTGATACACTACAGAACCTTTTAGTACATTGTCTAATATACATTATCTTATATACACTGCAAAACCTAATATACATTGTCTCTCTTTTTTAATGTGGAACAGGGAGTGTAGCTTTTTGTGGGAATATACAAGGAACATCTGAGTTTGGGTATTGTTGTATAGGGTATGAAGCAAGTTGGTTTGGATTCATAAATGGTTGCAGACCATTAGTTGGATTGGATGGCTGTCATTTGAAAGAAAAGTATGTGGGGGTGTGTTTGTCAGCAACAGCTTTGGATGGCAATAATGGCTTATTTCCACTTGCCATCTACATATGCACATCTGAGTGTGAAGCAACATGAGGCCATTTCCTTACTATGATTAAGGATAAGTTGCTGCAACATCCTGGAACAATAACTTTCATATATGATAGGCAGAAAGGCCTAGGAATAGCTGTAGACACTGAGTTCAATGGACAACCCCACAGATTTTTTACTTTAGGCATTTTTACAAAAACTTCAAAGCCCATGTCAATAGTAGCAAGCAGATGAAGCATCTGACATGGGGGGCAGCAAGAGCATACAAAAATGTAGATCAAGCTAAATGGATGGAAGCAATTGAACAACAATGTCCTATTGGTCACCAGTATTTGATGGGAGAGAACACCAACAGGTTTGTATTTGTAGCTAGTTTTCATACTTCATATCAATGTATCTCTACTTTATATTTGTAGCTAGTTTTCA
This sequence comes from Iris pallida, assembly GCA_029216955.1. NCBI lineage: Eukaryota > Viridiplantae > Streptophyta > Magnoliopsida > Asparagales > Iridaceae > Iris > Iris pallida. The sequence continues at coordinate 22,926,050 of JANAVB010021796.1, read as the reverse complement.
TACTTTATATGCATGTATCTCTAGTTTATATTTGTACCTAGTGTAAGGCACATTTTTTTATATCAGAGACTAACATATTTCTTTAACTAGTAGGTGGTGTAGAGCACATTTTGATAGAACAACAAAGTGTGAACACATAACACATAACTTCTCAGAAAGCTTCAACAATTGGATAGGTAAAATCAGAGGTAAACCCATAGTACATACTTGTGTTATATTCACTAGTTCACTAGCTATACTTACAAGTCCCTAATCTACACTGTCTAATACCTATATTATGTGTCCTCTTTCAGCCAACATATGAGGTTGGTCCACCTAGTAGACACAGGCAACCAGGAAGACCAAGGGGGGCAAGGAGGTTGGAGGCTGATGAGATGCCAAGAGCTGCCAAGAAGCAGAGGATTTGTGGGAGGTGCAAGCTACCTGCTGATCATAATGCTAGAGGGTGCCAAGGAGGACCAGTTGGAGGAAACACAAAAAAATCAAGGGCACCTAGGCCACCAAGGTCTCCTAGACAACCAAGGATAAGAAACACTGTCTACAATAGTAACATTCATCTGCAATATGGACGTTCTTCGAGCATATTTGACATTTCTCCTAAACAAACCATAACAGAAATTACATGAGAAAATCCCCAACCAATCCAACAATGGATGAGAGATAGGAAGAGACTGGAAGAGAGACTGGAAAGACTTACCCTAATCTCTGTTGAATAGGCAGCCATGGGAGCTCGGTACAAGTTGTGCTGTGAGGACTTGGGGATTAGGGATAGGAACTTGCCTAATGTATAGAGAAGAAGGGAGGGGTAGTTTAGGGATAGACTTATATGTTGTTAGTTTTTCACGTTTTTCGTCTAATGTGGGATAACTTATACATTTAGCAAACAATGTGGGGTGCACCGCATAAATAGGTCATCCAAGTGAGGTGCCACTCAAATCTTTTCTTAATTTTTTCACGTAGGAAACATATATTAATTTGGTTAAGTAATTAATCCGTCGCTGTAGGAAAGTTTATATAAAGTTCAACACTAGCTTAAATTGCAACCTGAGCTTGCAGGACCAGCCCTTGAGTAAGTCAGACAAGTCATCGGACTTGGACAACCCCCCTGATTAGGACAACCCCTCGTGCCCCTAAGTCTCCAGTTCTCCGCCAATAGCCTTTACGGTCCCAATTATGCTATTTGGCTCCCAATTTTTTTGGGTGACACCATCTCCCATTATGTGGCATCTGACATGGCACGTGGCATGGCAGCTGATATGTTATGTTTTAACCCAAAAAATTAATTATCCAAATTTTTTATTTTAATGTTAATGCTAATGCTAATTTAAATTTAATGTTAATATTAATTTTAATGTTAGTGTTAAATTAGTGTTAATGTTAATTAATGTTAATGTTAATCGTAATCTTAATATTCATGTTAATTTGATATTAATATTAATGTTAATGTTAATGCTAATTTAGTTTAATGTTAATATTAATTTTAATGTTAGTGTTAATTTTAATATTAATGTTAATGTTAATTTTAATATTAATATTAATGTTCATGTTAATTTGATATTAATTTCAATTTAATATTAATATTAATTTTAATATTAGTTTTAATGTTTAATTTTGTTATGTCAACTGTCATATCATCAGCTATGTCATATGCCACATAATGGAAGACGATATCACCTAAATTTTTTGGAAGCCGAATAACATTTTTGTTACGGTCCACCCAACTCCTTCTTGTCAGTTGAACTGACAATCTTCCATGTCCATATTTTGATTTAATACTGGAAATGCTTCGAGTAACTCAAGAGTCGGGAGAGGAACCCGGAATCCGAACTCCACGTCGCTGTCAGAACGGTATACTTTGACGTCCCCACGAACCCCACTCCCCGTCAATTCCAGTAACAAATACTTCCAAAGACAGTATTATTTTTTTTTGGATTCAAGGGCAACCAAAATTAGTTTCGGCCAGGACAAGTCAACCCCTTGGGCCGGCCCAACCTACTTGCCAACTATCTATTGCAATATAAACATTGACGTCGTATCGGACAGCTAGTTATAAAATTGTCAAATCTTGTATGAAATTTTTTTATGCTCATCCATATATAGTCAATCCCAGTCGAATGGAAGAAGGTTTGGGTGATGATAATAGAAGGAATAAAATATATGAAAGCGGTATATTCTCGTTGCAACAAGTTCATGACTAGCGGACTATTACAACTCAGGAGAGAGTGCTTGTAATTCGTACTCTACTCTAGTATAGAAAGGAATGTCAGTCAGGACAGCAAGCAAATATACACTTGTGTAAATTATAATCAACATTTTGTTCAGGTTCAGAATTTCAGATCCTCTACATGGCCTATTCACATGAATCTAAACCTCCTTTTAGCCTACACATATCAATCTCCGCCTATATATATTAAAGCAAAGTCGCTCGTCACCGTCAACTGAATAATGCTATTTGTCTCTTTAAATCATCCCTTCTTGCGTAACAATTCTTTTTCCTCACTATATATAGCATTAAAATTAAAATTAAAAATAACATTAAAATTAATACAGAAAATTTTATATAGAGTGATGAAATTTGATATATTTATACAAAAGAGTAGAAGTTTTTGAATATTTACAAAGAAAGAGATGTGGCACCATCTTAGATGGCGTCTAACAAAATTCTTAGACTTGGCGCCATCTTAGATGACGCCAAATTTATTTTTTTAAATTTGTGTTGACGTGAGAAAGTTAGATTTTTTCCATACGCAAATAAATTTAACTCTTTATATACAATTTTATCTTTTAATTTTTTTTTCAAATATTAGATATTTATTTAAATCTAATATTAGAAAAAATATGTTTAAAAAAATAATTCAAAATCTTGAATATTTTTTTCTCAAATTTTAGATATAATTTGAAACCAGTAGGAAAAAAAATTAACTACAATTTCAACATCTAAGGTGTTTTTTTCTTTCTAATATTATATTTGAAAAAATATCTAAGAACTTATCTTTATTTAAAATTTTATTTGAAAAAATTATCTACGATTTCAAATTATATCTAAGATTTGAGAAAAAATATTTAAGATTTCAAATTATTATTTTTAACTTATCTTTAAGATATTTTTCTAATATTAAATTTAAGCGATGTTTTTCTAATATTAGATTTAAGTGATTTTTTCTAACATATTTTTTTAATATTAGATTTAAACAAATATCTAAGATTTGGAAAAAAAATAAAAGATAAATTGTATATAAGGAGTTAAATTTATTTACGGACAAGAAAATCAACTTTTTCACATCAAGGATAAATTTATTTAAAATTTTCAAATTATTTTTCTAAACATATTTTTTGTAGTAATAGATTTAAATAAATATCCAAGATTTAAAAAAGAAGAAGATAAAATTGTAGATAAGGAGTTAAATTTATTTAGGGATGCGAAATCTAACTTTCTCATGTCATCACATATTAAACAAACTAAAAAAAATTTGGGTGCCATCTAAGATGGCGCCACGTCCTATAAAAAACAAAAACAAAATTGGGCGCCATCTAAGATGGCGCCAAATCTAAGAATTTTGTTGGGCGCCATATAAGATGATGCCATATCTCTTTTCTTGTAAATATTCAAAACTTCTACTCTTTTGTATAAATATACCAAATTGTATCACTCTATATGAAATTGTCTGAAATTAAAATCAATATTAACATTAATATTAACATTAACATAAAAGTTAATATTAACAATAATATTAACATTAATACTAATATTAATATTAATATTAATATTAATATTAACATAAATATTTGTATTAACATTAGCATTAATATTAACATGAGAAAAGTGGATAATTAACTTTTTTGGTTTAAATCTGCATGTTAGATGACATATAATATTATTTAATATGCCACGTTAGCTGACACATAAGGAGGGAGGATTTGGAGAGACGATTTGGATGTACGAATAGTATTACTCTATTGAGCGATTTTCTTAGACTATTAACATTAATATTAACATTAACATAAAAATTAATATTAACATTAACAATAATATTAACATTAATATTAACATTAATATTAATATTAATATTTGTATTAATATTAGCATTAACATTAACATTAATATGAAAAACGTGGGTAATTAATTTTTTGGGTTTAAATCTGCCATGTCAGATGACATAATATTATTTAATATGCCACGTCAGCTGACACATAAAGAGGAAGAATTTGTAGGAACAAATTGAAGGTACGAATAGTATTACTCTATTGAGCGATTTTCATGACGCCATAAACCGTAATCCTAACCATAGACTCAGGAAGGGAGCTACCTCGAGTTGTTCACTGGGCCGGTTCGGCCCGGGCCCGCCCGTGGACCGGACCGGCCCGCCCCCCTGTAAGCCCGGACCGGCCCGCCGTGGGCCCGAACCGGCCCGGCCCGCCGTGGGCCCGAACCGGCCCGGCCCCCCATCTGTACTCGATTCGGGTCGGCCCCCCCCCCCCCCCCCCCCCACAGCCCGAGCCCGGCCCGGCCCGGACCGGTAATTTTTTTTTTTTTTTTTTTTGAATTAAACAGGCCCGGCCCGGTTGGACCGGCCCGGCCCGGCCCGCTGGGACCGGTCCAGCCTGAGCCGACCGTTGTAATTTGATTTTTTTTTTTTTTTTTTTTTAACTTTTGACCGTTGGGAGGGGGGGGGGGTTCTTTTACCAAAATACCCCTCCCATATAGCCGTTATTAAAACGTTGGGAGGGGTATTTTGGTCTTTTTTGGCCTAAAATTACCAAAATAACCCCAAAAAATTCCTATAAATAGCCCAAAAATCCCATTTTTCATACACAACTCATTCCTCACAAATTCTCTACATCTCTCTACGGTGCTCTGGTGTTCTACGACTTTCCCTCCCCGGTGCTCTACGGCTTCCCGATCTCGCTCCCAACTCCATTCCGGCTCTACGGCTTCCCGATCTTCCTCTCAATCTCTTACTTTCTTCTAACGTAGTTTACTTTATTTTATTTTATATATGGCTGGTGAAGGTTCAAACCCACCTGATCTTGCTGGACAGACATACCACTATTTTAGTTCTTTTTTTGACGGTACTGAAATTCCACCTGAGCAAGTTGCGACTCATCCGATTCCGGAGGGGTGCCAACAATCTCCTCCGGAAGTCGCTAGTACAACCCAACGTCCTGAAAAGAAAAAGAGGTCTAAGTATTGGGATTATTTTACTTTAATTTTTGAAACTAATCCTGATGGTTCTTTGGTTTTAGATGCCAAGGGGGAACCGAAACCGTACAAAGCGCAATGCAAGAAATGTTGCAACCAGTACGCATGGAAGAAGGGCGGTGGCACCGGGACCATATCCAGACACTACGACACTTGCTACGGGAAGGACACACTTCAAGCGTCCCAAACCCAAATAAGTTTCGGCGCCACCGGTTCTTCAATTGGTAACTTTACTTACTCAGCTGCTCGGCATAAAACCGAGTTAACTAAACATATTATTCGTGACGAGCTTCCTTTCACGACGGGTGAAAGCGATTCTTTACAAGATTATGTATCACTTTCTCTAAACCCCTCCTTTACTAAAGTGAGTAGGCAACAAACTCGAAAGGAGGCAATTCGTCTCTTCAACGAGCAGAAAGCCGCTTTGAAAGCGGAATTTCAAAATATTAGTAAGTTGGCTATTACTTCTGATATTTGGACTACTAAATGGAGTTATGCTTATATTTGTATTACTGCACACTATGTAGATGCACAATGGATGTTGCAAAAACGCATCATCTCTCTTAAACTTATAGAATATCCTCACACGGGAGCTGTAATTTCAAGTGAGATTTCAAGACACATGCGTGAATATGATATTCACGCAAAAAAAATTTCTGTCTCTTTGGACAATGCATCAAACAACAATGCTGCTATGTCTTCTTTGTCAGTAATTTTTAAGCCTATTTTAGAAGGTAGACTTATGCATGTTAGGTGTGCTTGCCATATAATTAACTTAGTTGTTAAAGAATGTTAAAATTTTTTTGAACCCCATTTAGACACTCTGCGACAATGCTTGCTCCACCTAAACTCGTCTCCAAGTAGACAACAAAGTTTTGCATGCGCTTGCGCACATTTTGGTATGACTTTTAGAAGATTTGTGAAGGATATACCAACTAGGTGGAACTCCACCTACTTGATGTTGAAATCTGCAATTCCATTTAAGAGTGCTATTTCATATTATTGTACTTCGGATGTTACCTTTGACTATCAGGTTACTGATGATGATTGGTTAGCAGCTGAAAGTGTTTGTGAATTTTTAGAAGTTTTTTACAATGCTACATTAACTCTTTCTGGTGTTTATTATCCCACATCTTGCTTAGCTTTACGTGAACTTTGTAACATGTCTTATTTATTTTCTAAATATAGAGATTATCCAAATTTTGAAATTGCGGTGAGAAATATGGAAGCCAAATTCAGGAAATATTGGGGTGAAGTACCTCTTTTATATTGTTTGGCTTCCATATTTGATCCTACAATCAAATTGGATGGCGTAGAGGTTTTATTAGAAGGATATGGAGAATATATGGGTATAGACGTTACTGACATGAAGGCAGAAGTTAAAGTGGCATTGGACAGGTTAGTTATACTGTACGAAGAAGGAGCAACGTCGACCCGACCAACTCAGGGGGGGGCTAGTAGTAGCTCCGGCTTGGCGTCTAAGCTATCAGCAGCCGGTCGCATACTACAAAGGAAGAAACAAAAGCAATCTTCCCAACCTACTCAAGAGTTGTCTGCTTACCTTAACTCTTATCAAGACGAAGATGAGACTCCAGATCACTTCGCCGTTCTAGAATGGTGGAAGAGACACGACAAGAGATTTCCTGTGCTTTCTAACATAGCACGTGATCTACTGATGGTTCCGGTGTCGACGGTAGCATCGGAGTCCTGTTTTAGTGCAAGTTCGAGGATGTTGAGCGATAGGAGGAGCCGCTTGAAGCCCGATATTTTGGAAGCGATCGTGTGCGTACAAGATTGGTTGGCTGCCGATAAAAGAACACAAAACCAGAAAGATGGAGAAGATCATGACATCCACGAGCTGGATTTGGAATCGCTTTCATTGCATGAAGGCGAACAACAATGAGGCTACGGTGCAAGGTATCAGGTATGTACATTTAAACTTATACATTTCAATTTTAAATTTTAACTTATACTTTCAAAAACTATTTTTTTTTACTTATACTATTCAAATTTTTTAATTTAACTTATATTATTCAAATTTTTTAACTTATACTTTCAAAAACTATTTTTTACTTTAAAAAAAAAAACATTTTTTAACTCCGCCTATGCCAAACAAGCATTTGCCGGTCCCAAGCCCGGATAAAGGAAGAGGGAGAAATGTTTTTTTATAATTTTTATAAATTTTTATAAACATTTGTAATATTGGTATAAACATTTGTATATATTTGTATAAACATTACTTTTATAAATATTTTGTATAAATATTTTATAAACATTTAAGTTACAAATTTTAAAAATTAAAATACAAAAGAAAATGATTACTTTTACATGGTTTTTAAAATGGTTTTAAAAAGAAAATACATATTTTGTAAAAACATTTTATAAACATTTTTATTAAAAAGAAAATATTTTATAAACATTTTATCATATTTTGTATAAACATTTTATAAACAATTGTATAAACATAAAATTATAAACATTTTATAAATATTTTTTAAACATATTTTGTATAAACATTTTATAAATATTTTTTTTATAAACATTTAAGTTAAAAATTTTTAAAATTAAAATACAAAAAAAAATATTAAAAAACAAAATTAAACAAAAAACTGTAAAAAAAAAAAAAAAAAAAAAAACCCAAAAATTCGGGCCGGTCCGGTCAACCCGGCCTGAACCGGCCCGAACCGGCCTAGGCCCGGACCGGCCCGACCCCAATACCCCCGGTTCAATGGGCCGGGCTGGGCTGCGTGCCAACAAACCGGGCCGGGCTTAGCCCGGACCGAAAAATTACGTGGGCCGGTCCTGGACCGGCCCGAACCCGGTCAGGCCCGCCGCCCTTGGACCGTGGGCCGGCCCGGACCGGACCGGTTACATCTTGAGAGCTACCACCTGCACGGCGTACACAGGCTGAAGAAAAGGAGGAGTCGTCTTAATTACGGAGTAGAATGTCTAATTCTGTACGTACATCCGGAAAGTGCGGAGGAGTGTGGATCGGTTTGTCTGAAATCTTGATACTTGACAAAACATAAGTCGTCAATGAAGATACATACAAATCTTGTGCTCAAACTCTGTGACAATATGTTATTGGAGAGACAATATGAGATTAGATGGAGTCTGTCTATATATCCCCACCCGGCCCACATGGTTTTGTTCGGACAAACAAGAACATGTGGCCACCAGCCAAATCATTCTCTTCTTCTTCTTCTTCTTCTTCTTCTTCTTCTTCTTCTTCCAAATTAGCCCAAAACAAGTGTTGGAGTTGGCTAACCCAAACTCTGCTTGATCCCAAATGTATATATATTGTAGCTCTCTGCATCATGGCAATTTGCTGTACTGTTAATTCAAACAGACCTTTCAGTGGATCTTAAATTGAGTTTGAGTTGGAAGTTAGGTTAGATGTTTTCTCTGTTTCCGTGCTTGGAGGCATGTCTCCAAGGGGACTCGAACCCGTGCCACTGCGCCGGAGTGCTCCACCGTTCCCAACGGGCTACGGTCACGGAAACCTGTTTCCGAGTTCTTGTGTTAAAAGATAGACAAGAGAGAGAGAGAGAGAGAGAGCAGATTCATATAAGTTGTTTTGTGTTTGAGTTGCTTAAACGTTTCCATTTTTTTTTTTTTTACTAAAATACTATAACAATTCAAGAATTAACTAATTCCTACAGTATGTAGCTATAGCACATCAATTATGCAGCAATGAACATACGAGGGGCTATTTGGTTCAGCAAACTGCAACGAAATTTAAAAAAAAAAAATTCGAAATTCAATATTTTGCATACACATTGTAGTGAAGTAGAACAAAGTAGAAAAATCTTAAGTCCAGTCCGGCACATGACCCACGGCACGGTGGGCTTCGGGTCGTGCCAGGCCGGGCCAAGCCGGACACGACCCAATATAAGGGACTGGGCCGGATCACACTGGAGGCCATCATTTTAATTCAGTTCAGTTCACTACATACATATATCATTCATGGGTTTTTATTTCATTGATCAATCAATACATGGTTGGCATATGTAAGTGACCAAGTGAAGTGAGATATGCACGGTGAAGCTTATAGCTGATGGCAACCAACTACGACTCTAACTAAGCTGATGTATGGATGCACTTATGTATGTTGTTGTTGCAGCAACTTGCAACTAATATATATTAAAACGAATTGAATTGAAATTTCAATTCAATCCAGTTCAAACATTCATTTCAATTCAATTCACTACTGCACTTTATTTGGAGTGCGGAGTGTTTGCTGTGTACATATTTTTCTTTTCTTTACCTTGTGAAAGTGACAACACTGCTGTTAGCTGATAGGATTTGGGACAAGTCAAAGAGATTGTCCAGGGGATGTTGCAATCGGATCGGGCTTGGGCTTTGGGCCGGGCCTATATTATGGACCAATATACGTGGCCGGCACGACCCAATATACTGGACCGGACCGACACATGGGCCAATTTTTCATGCCAGACTAGTGCCGAACTGGGTCGGTCCGGCCCAATTGACATGTCTAGTAGTGAAGTAGAACAAAGTAACAAAATCTTTCAAATGGATGCTTTGAAGTAGACATTAGAAGTGAAAAATTTTAAACTTTGGTGTTTGCTTTGTTGTTGAAGTGCGTGAAAAGTACAACTTTTTGTTGAAATAATATAAATTGTAAATCTTATTTTTGTTGAAGTGATATGAATAGTAAATCTTATTTTTGTTAAAGTAGAGAGAAAGTGGTTCTCAACAAAACGTGCTAAATGAGAATAAGAATTTCTCATTTCCGAACTCCTCTTCGGAGGGGAAAAACTGCAATGTTAAAACTCTCATTTCGTGACAGACAAAATTTACTGGTCAAATCACAATAAATGTTAGATAAAATTTGAGTCGCACCCCACTTTATTGGTCATATTTCAAGATGCACCCCACTGCTTTACCTTAATGTAAGTTACCCTCCATATTTCACAAATTCCGTCCAAGACCGAACGTTTGACCAAAATTTTAGGACGAAATTATCCTCTTCTTCACAGCAGCAGTTATACTCTAATAAATTTCCTAATAATAATATTAATAACAAATGATAATAATAATAATAATGTTTTTATTAAAATTCTTTTATATAAATTTTGCATTTTGACCCATAGGTGAATTGTGCAATTTCATAAAAAAAAGGGAATGCCACCTCATGTAGCCATGTGGCAACCAAGGGGACTAGGTGGCACCAAATAATACTAGGTGTCATTCACCTAGGACATGTGGCACTAGCTAGTGCCACATGGCAACTAGCATGAAGAAAATCCCTCTTCTAAATGCCACATAACCCCCTCTCTCCTTTCTTCTTCATAACCCCTGTCACGACCCGCACCCAATGTAAGGGCACGAGATATGGGTACGTCCAGCCTACGCCGCAGTGTCGGCGGTAGAACGCTGTCCTAGGTCCAACATCTAAACACAATCTAGAAAAATGCTCCAAATGGAGAATGATATATATATATGGTACAACTCAATCACAATAACTAAGATAAAATGGAAGAAAGATAATCACAACAAAGAGTCATAATATGAATATAAATTCCGGTGTAAACCACACCATAATAAATCTCAATACAATCACAAAGTCTCATAACTAGATGATAATATCAGTCTACTCTAACTCATGGCAAGTCCTCAGCGACTACTGGATCCTGCTGAGGGTCCAGGTCACATGTGTCAACTAGGCCTGCTCCATAGTAAGTGTCGCAGCAATTCTCATCATCTGCAATATTTCAACAGGTCCAGTCAGGACAGAAACGAATACATATCTCTCACACAGTTCATAACATGAAAGGAAATATGAAACAAGCTATATAATAATATACATGAACTGCTGATAAAGAAATGAAACTGTAAAAGAGAGAACATGATATATGAAAATAGATATACAGGATATAATAAGAGAACTGAACTATCTACGTGGTGTAGAGCACAATCTTGTTATGTAAACTGGCTTAGGTTATACATGACTTAAATCTAGTTTGGAGTTGCACATGAAAAGGGTGTAGATCACATAACCAAATAAATACTCCCCCTGCCCCAATCAGTACACAAGGATATGTCCAGGTTATGTTATTGCACATAAAAGTAGTACGTCACATTGATAGCTAGTCCACATGCACACTGGGTTATACATGAAGGCTCACGTGATCATGAATGTACATGAATGTCACATGAGTATACATGAATAAGTACGAATACAATGAGTAGACGATGCACATGATAAAGTACATGAGCACAATATACCCGATGTATCCGAGGGGATAACATCGCATGAAGAGATCCATATAGTACTAATCCGTGATATATCGTGACAGCAACAAGTAAACTAGTCTATAACAAGTAAATATGTCCAAGCAAGAATGAAACGGTCAGAGAATGTACTCGTCTGACAATCTGAGCTGTTGATGAGGATGTGTAGCTGTACTGGAGTGATGTAAACCTATTTAAAACAACCACAAGTCATAACAAGGTCTAACATATCATAAGGAATGCCTACAATACAATTCTACATGATTCTAGGTTCTTCTGGTCAAAGTCAACCCTTGGTCAACTCTGGTCAAACCTGGTCAACTCAAGGTCAACTAGTGCGTTTACTAATTTCTTGGTCATACACAAGTTTTCGGGTCATTCGGAGTTCGTTTGAGTCGATTTGGATCAAGTTTGACCCAAAGTTGACTTTTGTCAACTTGCTCAACTTGTCGACCAATTCGACCAAACTAGGCTCCTAACGACGATCCTAATCTGTCCCAACACTTCCTATAGTCATATCACAAGCAATTATTACATTACTTGTATTTATATATTCATCACAAGTAATATAGATATATATATATATATACATATATATAAGTAATGAAAAGAAACATGGTTGTGAGTGTGAACGATGTTGAAGGGCTGCTGGTTATGAGTCTCAAATCTGAGAAAATAGATTAGAATATGACTACAAGAGTATTCCATGTACAAAATACTACAATCAATAGCAAACTATATATAAAATATACATATAGGCATATTTATAGATATATGCATATACCATGTATATAAGCCAACGAGGGTCGATCTCGAACCTGGAATGAGTTCCCAGATCTGAGATCAAGGCCTCGACACCTTACTTTAACATATATTCGAAATTAGGCATAACAGGAATTAATATATATATATATATATATATATATATATATATATATATATATATATATATATATATATATATATATATATATGCCGGGCGCTTGTAGCTCAAGTGGCTAGGCGCACCGGCACTTGGGGCATCGGACGGAGTTCGAGCCCCCACGGGGGCGGCTTGGTGGTTCGCCCACGGCCCCCGGGCCAAGCGGTGGCTGGGTGTCTTTGACACAGCCGTTTGGTTTTAAAAAAATAAAAATAAATAAATAAATAAATAAATATATATATATATATATATATATATATATATATATATATATATATATATATATATATATATATATATATATATATATATATATATATATACAATCAATAGGTAAAACACCATAAATGCATAAAAATGGCTAGAAAATATAAATCAACCCAAGAGTCAATTCTCACAAGTCTCAAACAGAGTTCAAGGACCAAAAAATCAGAAATTATCGCAATAAACCTTAGTAATCAAATTATCACAAAAATATCAAATTTCAATTTCAAGGAAAAATCTCATTTTCACAAAACGACCCAAAATTTAAAATACTCCAAATTAACCCACTTAACTTGGCAAATACGTCGGTCTCGACATGTGGGACATGCTCGGGTATTCCCGGGGTCGAAACCGTGTCCGTATCGTGTCCAGCGAACGAGTATCGGGAAACCCGATACGCGCGTGAACCGAATCGATGCGAACCCGATTTCTCGCCCGTTTCCGATCCAACTCTCGTGAAACTTCGCGTAAACCTGGGCGTACACATCCCCGACTTACTGGCCGAGCTAGCGTGCGGCCATATGTCGTGTCTGACACGCACGCAGAGCGTGTCCGCGCGCGAGTGTGCGCGCGTGCACAACCCCGTGCACAGCGTCGTGCACGCGTGCCATTGAGTCTAGGGACTCGTGTGTCCTACCTCGTGTCTCGTGTTCGTATCCTAGGCTAGGGTAGGTATAGGGCTACACATTGGACACCTTGAATCGTGTCCACATGTCGTGTCGTATCCGCGTGAACGTCGTTTCAGCGGCGGCTGTCCCGCGCGCACGCGCGTATGGCCGATCAGTGCCGACGTGATTTCTCCCTCGTTTCTCGACGAAACTTCATAAAACTTTGGGAGCGTGATCTCAGTCACGGCCCCCACATGCACGTCAATTTTCACGTGACCACGTGGCCTGTGCGTCGAGGAATCACCCCCGAGCAGCAGGACACGTGCACGGCCTGGCGTACAGCGCGTTCGTGTCCTGTTTGGACATGGACACGAGTCTGATTTGTGTCGAAACTTATGGGGTCGTGATCCTCGTGTATAGGGCTACCAGAATATATAAATAGATCCAGCAAAAATCAAAATTAAAATCATTGCGACATTTTATCAAACACCTACGAATATTAACCGACACGTGTCTGATACGGACACCAAATGAATACGAAACTGGACGAAATTGATCCTACAGGACAGGGGTACCTAGATGCACACTACCATGAAGAAAAACCAGGAAAAATAATACTAGAATGGGATTTACCTATTGAGAGTCAAAGATCTCAATGCAAAGGACTCCCCGAGCGCTCCAACGATCGAGTACCCTCAAGCAAACGCCTCCACCCACCTTGTTAGTAATGCTCCAGCAAGATCCTCTCCTTCCTACGAGCACAACGGACTTCGTTTGGAGAGAAACAGACTCCGGATGCAAAAGTTAGGATTTTGGAGAGTGGAAAACTAGGGTTTTCTCTTGGAGGCTACAAACTTCAACACAAGAAGGGGGCTGCCTATGGCCGACCAGGTATAGGGGGTTAGGGTTAGGTTAGCACATGGGCCTAGGTTCCCTAAGCTACTAATAAAGCCCAAGTCCAAAAAGGCTTTAAAAAGGCTAGCTAGAAATTGGCTAAAAATTCAATTAAATCATTCTAAAAATAACTCATAAATTCTAAATTAAAACTAAATGATGAAAATCTAATTCTAATATGGCATCAGGGTTCTAGTCATGGTTGGCTAAGTTAAACCCATCAAGACTACTCAGACAACAAACCAAACCACATATCACATGAATTCAATAAATTAATAAAAATAATCCAAAATACCCTTGAAATGAAAAGTGGGTGTGACAAGTCTACCCCCTTAAAATAATTTTGCCATTGAAATTAAAGACAAAACTGAATAGACAAGAAGGATAGAAGTCATACCTCAAGATTGGAAAAGATAAGGGTATTGCTCGCGCATCTCATCCTCCCTCTCCCAGGTAGACTCACCTAGAGAGTGATGCCTCCATGCTATGCGAACTAAGGATATCGTCTGGTTCCCCAGCACCTTCTCTCATCGATCCAGAATCTCCACAGGCTGCTCTGGATAACTGAGAGTATGGCCCACCTTAATCTCGGAATGATCCAGTACATGGCTGGGATCTGCCACGTACCGTCTCAGCTGCGACACGTGAAATATGTTGTGGACCCCCTCTAATGCAGGGGGCAAGTCCAACCTGTATGACATGTCACCGACTCTTCCGCTGACAACGAACGGTCCGATGAAACGCGGACTAAGTTTTCCATCTCCACCAAAGCGAATAGTACCACGCGTCAGAGATATCCTCAAGAACACCAGATCTCCAACCTAGCACAAACATGGTCTCATCTTAACTATAATAATCACATGATCAACAAAAATCATAAAACAAACAAGATTCTAATCCTAAGTCTAAGCTGTACCTCAAACTGCAAGGGTCTCCGATGGCTGTCGACCCAATGCCGATGTCTGTCCTGCGCCACGCGAAGTCGATCTCTGATGAGCTTCACCTTCTCGGCTGCATCAACAACCATCTCAGGTCCCAATAAAGCTCGCTCTCCAACGTCATCCCAAGACAAGGGTGTACGACATCTACGCCCGTACAGTGCCTCGAATGGTGATATCCCAATGCTGGCCTGAAAACTGTTGTTGTATGCAAACTCCATCAAGTGCAGGTGATCCTCCCAGGATCCTCCAAAATCCAGAACACAAGTCCGCAGCATGTCCTCGAGAGTCTGAATAGTCCTCTCTGTCACGCCCCGACCCGGGAAATCGCTCGTCCTCGCTAGATTTTACCCGAATCATCGTCATCGCTAGGGCATGATGCCGCACGAGCCTGGAGTTGCACTCGTGCAAGACAAGATAACAGGTTCACATAGAACTATCTCAAATCGATAACATAAGCAGCGGAAGGAAACAAGGTAAAACATAAGAATCTCTTTTATTCATATTGAACTGAAGGTTACAAAGGCTCTGAATAGCCCAACATAAAATGCCAATTGGCTACAACACTCATGATTTCTCTAGCTCACAAAGGATTACATTGTTCCATACATTATGCCCCTTTATAGCCACCAAGTAGTCTTCGGCCGAACATCTCCATGTCGTAAGTCCGAACGCATATGCGGAAGCTCCTCTTGAACGCCAAGGACTCCATGCCTCGGCACGTCCAAGCCAAGCTCCGCCCCGAGCTGATCATAACCTGAACCTGCACATAAACTAGTGGGGGTTTAGTGCTTTCGTCCTCGCTTCGCACTGATCAAGACCCGCTCACACCCAAACCAAACACTTAATCATTTAGTGAGCATGCATCTTACTTTGTGGTCTTTCTATTTAGCCTTAGGATCAATTTCATAGCAATACTCATGAATAGCAACTTATCTTAGATGTGTCCCGTACCGTGTTCCTGCAGCAGACACAGTTAGCCATAACATGAAACATAAACATAGTGTTCGTACTCATCTCCGTCCCGTTACCTTAGCCTGCAGTGGTTAGAACTTAACATAAAATCATCTCATTTACGTAAGCGACCATTCATAAACTTAGACCAATCATAAACGTAAACATATGCCTAATGGGTGACAGGCCCTGCGCTTGTACCCAGCTCTCATACTCAGCCCACCGGCCCTATCTATATGAAGGTCACGGTGTTTCACACCGTAATGGACTTGGCATCTCATATGTGTAAGCCTACAATCGCTTCGATATGGGTTGCTAGCCCAGTATCCGAAGGATCCCAAACTTACGGATATCATAGCTTATCACAGCACTGGACGGTCGTAATCCGTCCGAATGTTGTGCACCATAAATACCACACATAATTCCCTCCTAGGCCGAACGGTCCCGGCGCCCCGGCGTAACCGTTCGAGGGAAGCCACACCCGTGCACGGGCAATCCGAGTCCATTGACCATGCAATACGTTCCATATCATACAATCCATAGCATACAGCCGATCTCGTATTCCATAAACATAGTCTCGCACATAAACGGTTTCTCGTGCCATAAACGTAATCCACCATTCATATGGGGAGCTCCGTCGGCGTTATGCCCCAACACATCCATATTGATGCACGACGCCCAACGGCTGTGTCGTCTCGTACTCATATTCACGCGTCCCATTCATAGTGTTATTCGCATAGCCTACCTCCGTATTTACTTAGTCATTTCGTAACATAAGTGTCCGAAGGCACGCTCAGTGTCGTATTCAATGTTCTACGCCTAGAGTTCAATGTTCTCGGAGCCGTGCACCTGATGCACATCTCGATGTTGTCTTTCAATGTTCTACCATCATGTCCTATCGCGACTCGTGCACTTGATGCACGTCGCTTCAATTGTTCGATTGTTCAATGTTCTATCTTAGTGTTCGACACATACTTAGGCACTTACTCGTCGAGCCACGCTCGCTAACTCGATAACATATTACGCATACCATAACACATTTTATTAGACGTGAAGGAATAGGGAGAGAGAGTCAAGAACCCGCCCACCTTAAGCCGATACGCCTTGCCGCCTCGCCGATTGAAGCGTTTCGCTTCCATAACTCGATCGCATAGCTAACTCCCGGACTTAGCCATTCCTTTGCTCTACTCGGTTGATTTGGCCTATCATGCCCATGCCACAATCCGTTGCAAGGCCACGATTTGGTTTTGCGGACATTTCATTGCATAAGGCAAAATGCCGACCTCTTATCGTCCATCGTAGAAGCATAGCCCGCACACCAGATCAACTAAAATCAGCACTTGCTCAAGCGGGACTTACTCTTTGCATCGATTCGATTCATAGATTCCAACCGACTCAAAGCTTACCTTTGGCCAACGCAACACTTGCATCGATTCATATCGATACCTCATCGGGTCAACGCAACTCTTCGAGTCAACGACTCATCGTAATGCACCGATGCGGAACGGGGCATTACATAATATACCACTCAAAATCAGGTTCGTCCTCGAACCGAAACTAACACTTAACCCAAGTGTCTCGCATAGATCGCTTCACGATCTCGTGCTACTATCGTTGGAATCATACAACTTAGATTGGATCATACACATATTTTAGGCGTCCCACCAATATATGCATTTCAGCCAAGCTCAGTTGTAGGATATCAGGAAAACTAACAAACTCGACTTAAATCCTCAAGCATCCATCGGTCCGTACTCGACTTAGTCATATCTTAGCGCCTATTCCCAAAATACTCTTCGTATGCATCATCCCATAACATGCGATCCTCTTCCAACATCTTACACATAACTTAATTCAACCATAACTTTGATCTCATAAGTTTCTTGCCGGCCACCTAACACTTGCATTGCATTGGGTCCTTGCGCATCCGATCGCAACAA
This sequence comes from Iris pallida, assembly GCA_029216955.1. Classification (NCBI taxonomy): domain Eukaryota; kingdom Viridiplantae; phylum Streptophyta; class Magnoliopsida; order Asparagales; family Iridaceae; genus Iris; species Iris pallida. The sequence goes on along the minus strand of JANAVB010021796.1, from coordinate 22,908,075 downwards.
GCTCCCGCAACGCCTATTCGCCCAACCGTTTCCTATCTCTCGCATAACTTAAGTCTTTTATCCAATCATTCATAACACTTGGCCATAACGACATGGACTACGTCAACATGTCACAAATTCTTTTGTCTACAATCCGTACTAAGTCTCGCACGCAACTATCTCAACACGATCTACGTTCTCGAACTACCCGCGCATCGAGTCTGGGGCTACCCCCGCTAGGCAACTTATCCAGACATCATGCTCGCGCTCTCCCGACACAAGAGGTTAACTTGAGTCTACGATGCTCAATGGCAACAATCTTTCCGACCCAAGGTCTCTTACGATACGCCTATCACCGATACTCGACCGAGTACGAATCCTTTACTCAATTCCCAATCAATCCCGACTAGTTTATTCGCAACATAGATAGCGCGCTCCAAACACATAGCCTAACCGTTACTCAACCGATCTACGACACAACTCTTAGGGTCGTTCCTCTATCCGTCGCTCTTGTGCATTGCAAAAATCCTTGCAATCGCCTTACCGCGTCACTACGCTAAGCACGTTCCTCAACATCTACCCAATCCAACATAACTTTTCTTGACCATATCGATTCTAGTACTCGCTAACTTTCGAGACACGATACTCGCTCGCTTAGACTTATCCTCAACATGCGCTACCTCATTCCTTATCCTTCTTATGCGACTTCTTTAGGGTCATCCTATGGTTTCCCACATTCACTTGATTTGGCGGTCAAGTCTTCTAGGGTCATCTGCCCCGAAACTACGCTCGATAATTGAAGATCATCAACGAGGGACAGTTACAACGAACCATGCTATATCCTACCGCGGAGCCAAATCAATTCCCGACATTTTCTACTCGACTCTTATCCAATCCGACCTACAAATCCATAATTTGTCTACTCTCGCGCAACTGATGCGCCGTTACTACTCGAGTCACTTAGGCACTGCCGTTGACAATATCGCACAATCCTCAATTCCACCTTCGCATCAAACCACAAATCCATATCCAAATTGCCATGCCTTGCAAGTTCAATCATCCCCACTGGATGAATCACCATACCAGTGCTCACGCGGAATGATCGTTCTAATTTGACGTGACGCATGTGCGAGGCTGGTGTTGCGCTCGCTCAAGACAAGAATGTCAACATAGTGGTGATCCGCGAAGAAATCCAAACACTCTCGTTTTCTTCCGAGTAACATACATCCACTCTCAATGTCTCGAAGCATTCCTACCGCCATCATCCAACTACCTTCAACTTAACTTGCACCTTATTCCTCCAACCACAATGCTCAACATAATTTTCGTTCATTCGATCAGAGTATCCCCGAGTTATTGTATATCGTCTTTGATACGCCTCAATACCATCGTCGATATGCATAACTTGAACATCTTCCTTTCTCATAAGCTCAAACCCGTTGCAATCATTGCCATTATCCGAACTCGAATACGAATCAAGTCTCGCACTTATCAAGATCCATTCGGTTGTAACTACTTAACATCATCGCGACACAATTTTTAATTTCACATATCCATTCTCATATCCCCAACTCGCACTTCCAATCGTGCTACCGATCCATCGCATTAACCCAAATTCGTTCGCACAATTTCTCCGTACTTACTCAATACGTTCCGTACAACTCTTCGTACTAACTCAACATATATTCGACCGGGTCGACTATTTCCTCAACGTAACATTCATTCGCATATGCTCGGGCTATCGTTCGACTTATACTTAGCGAATCCTCGTCCGACGTATCCTCCGTAGGTACGACTTCACACATAATCGTTCAACTCAATTCGTCTCAAGACATACTCGCATCGACTTCTCTCAAGTCATTCCCATTCAAGTCTCGGCACTACTCCGCCCGTTACGGATAACATATCGTAACAACATAATCGTCTTCACGTACCCTATCGCAAGTCACCAACCGGCTTAACATAGATATCGCTAAGTGGTATCCCATATACCACTCAGGATCGAGCCTATCGTTATCGACACCACACTTCGCTATACTTGCTCGCATAATTGGTATTGCATATACCACTCGGAATCGAGTCATTACTCGACATCACACTTTGCATAGGTCCGACTTCTATCTCAACTTAACCGTCCCGTATGGCGATCCTTCCGATCCCAGCTCTAACGTTAGCTCAAGTTTGACACATATTCGATCTAACCGTACCATGGCGATCATCTAGATCACACCCGCAACATTCGCTTATTCAAAGCTCAATGCGACATATGGCCAACATACACGTTCGCCTACACAACTCGACTTAGCGACCAACTCAACTCGTACAATCGCATCCACGATCTTCCAATCCTGCTCGTTGCAACTCGTGCAACAACTCATTCTTGATACTTACGGTCATTTCTTAATCTCGTACAACATATCGCTATCCATTCGCACAGCCATATAACACGCATCATACCATATCGACTCGTTGCACCGATGCAACGAACGATCCACGACTTGCTGCACTCCGTGCAACCGATAACACATAACCATTTCCGTAGTCACATAACACGCATCGCCTCATATATCGACTCGTTGCACCTTGTGCAACCAACAACACCTATCCCCTCGCACTGCGTGCGACCAACAACACATAACTCATCGCACTGCGTGCGACCGACAACACATATATCATTGCACTTCATGCAACCAACATCGCCATATTCGTTGCACTTCGTGCGACCAGCACTCTCCGACGGCACCCGGAGATAACGTAATAGTCACGACATACTTGTGGCAGACGTACGCAACTTAATATAGACTTATTGTATGGAACATCCAATGTAGCGTCGAGCAGATCCATGAGCCATGCGGTTGCGGAAACAACTTAGAGTCAACTGAATTTTGATATCGAAGCAACTGAGGGTCAAAGAGATTCACGCACGGTCCAAAGGATGGAACCGCTCTGATACCAACTTGTCACGCCCCGACCCGAGAAATCGCTCGTCCTCGCTAGATTTTACCCGAATCATCGTCATCGCTTGGGCGTGATGCCGCACGAGCCTGGAGTTGCGCTCGTGCAAGGCAAGATAACAGGTTCACATAGAACTATCTCAAATCGATAACATAAGCAGCGGAAGGAAACAAGGTAAAACATAAGAATCTCTTTTATTCATATTGAACTGAAGGTTACAAAGGCTCTGAATAGCCCAACATAAAATGCCAATTGGCTACAACACTCATGATTTCTCTAGCTCACAAAGGATTACATTGTTCCATACATTATGTCCCTTTATAGCCACCAAGTAGTCTTCGGCCGAACATCTCCATGTCGCAAGTCCGAACGCATATGCGGAAGCTCCTCTTGAACGCCAAGGACTCCATGCCTCGGCACGTCCAAGCCAAGCTCCGCCCCGAGCTGATCATAACCTGAACCTGCACATAAACTAGTGAGGGTTTAGTGCTTTCGTCCTCGCTTCGCACTGATCAAGACCCGCTCACACCCAAACCAAACACTTAATCATTTAGTGAGCATGCATCTTACTTTGTGGTCTTTCTATTTAGCCTTAGGATCAATTTCATAGCAATACTCATGAATAGCAACTTATCTTAGATGTGTCCCGTACCGTGTTCCTGCAGCAGACACAGTTAGCCATAACATGAAACATAAACATAGTGTTCGTACTCATCTCCGTCCCGTTACCTTAGCCTGCAGTGGTTAGAACTTAACATAAAATCATCTCATTTACGTAAGCGACCATTCATAAACTTAGACCAATCATAAACGTAAACATATGCCTAATGGGTGACAGGCCCTGCGCTTGTACCCAGCTCTCATACTCAGCCCACCGGCCCTATCTATATGAAGGTCACGGTGTTTCACACCGTAATGGACTTGGCATCTCATATGTGTAAGCCTACAATCGCTTCGATACGGGTTGCTAGCCCAGTATCCGAAGGATCCCAAACTTACGAATATCATAGCTTATCACAGCACTGGACGGTCGCAATCCGTCCGAATGTTGTGCACCATAAATACCACACATAATTCCCTCCTAGGCCGAACGGTCCCGGCGCCCCGGCGTAACCGTTCGAGGGAAGCCACACCCGTGCACGGGCAATCCGAGTCCATTGACCATGCAATACGTTCCATATCATACAATCCATAGCATACAGCCGATCTCGTATTCCATAAACATAGTCTCGCACATAAACGGTTTCTCGTGCCATAAACGTAATCCACCATTCATATGGGGAGCTCCGTCGGCGTTATGCCCCAACACATCCATATTGATGCACGACGCCCAACGGCTGTGTCGTCTCGTACTCATATTCACGCGTCCCATTCATAGTGTTATTCGCATAGCCTACCTCCGTATTTACTTAGTCATTTCGTAACATAAGTGCCCGAAGGCACGCTCAGTGTCGTATTCAATGTTCTACGCCTAGAGTTCAATGTTCTCGGAGCCGTGCACCTGATGCACATCTCGATGTTGTCTTTCAATGTTCTACCATCATGTCCTATCGCGACTCGTGCACTTGATGCACGTCGCTTCAATTGTTCGATTATTCAATGTTCTATCTTAGTGTTCGACACATACTTAGGCACTTACTCGTCGAGCCACGCTCGCTAACTCGATAACATATTACGCATACCATAACACATTTTATTAGACGTGAAGGAATAGGAAGAGAGAGTCAAGAACCCGCCCACCTTAAGCCGATACGCCTTGCCGCCTCGCCGATTGAAGCGTTTCGCTTCCATAACTCGATCGCATAGCTAACTTCCGGACTTAGCCATTCCTTTGCTCTACTCGGTTGATTTGGCCTATCGTGCCCATGCCACAATCCGTTACAAGGCCACGATTTGGTTTTGCGGACATTTCATTGCATAAGGCAAAATGCCGACCTCTTATCGTCCATCGTAGAAGCATAGCCTGCACACCAGATCAACTAAAATCAGCACTTGCTCAAGCGGGACTTACTCTTTGCATCGATTCGATTCATAGATTCCAACCGACTCAAAGCTTACCTTTGGCCAACGCAACACTTGCATCGATTCATATCGATACCTCATCGGGTCAACGCAACTCTTCGAGTCAACGACTCATCGTAATGCACCGATGCGGAACGGGGCATTACACTCTCTGACTGTCCGTCCGTCTGAGGGTGGTATGCAGTACTGAATTTGAGCTGAGTGCCCAAACTAGTCTGCAGACTCCGCCAGAAATGGAAAGTAAAGCGACTATCTCGATCCGAGACAATGCTCACCGGAACTCCGTGTATCCTGACAATCTGCCGCATATACATCTCCGCTAGCTTCTCAGTAGACGTACCCACTTTAAATGGCAAAAAGTGGGCCGATTTGATCAACCTGTCCACGATGACCCAAATTACGTCTTTCCCTCCTGGTGTACGCAGCAATCCAGAAACAAAATCCATCGTGATGTGCTTCTACTTCCACTCCGAAATGGGCAATGGCTGCAACAGTCCTCCTGGCCTCTGCCTTAACCTGCTGACAGACTAAGCACCTGGCTACGAAGCGTGCTACTTCCCGCTTTATTCCATACCACCATACATGCTCCTTCAAATCTCTATACATCTTGTTGGCACCTGGATGCATAGAGTAATGAGAGCGATGGGCCTTCTGTATGACCTGCTCCCGAAGCTCTCCGCTAGGCACACACAGTCTGGAACCGTGCCTTAATGTGCCATCCTCTGCAATGACAAACTCCTCATCTACCAATCATGCTCGAACCTGCTCTCGGATACACTACAGAGTAACATCGCCGAACTGAGCTGACTTGATCCTCTCCATCAAGTCTGACTGAATCTGCAGGCCCCACATCTGCATCTGAACTCCTGGCACGATCACCTCGATCCCCAAGCTCTCCAAATCTGCTAATAGGTGACGATCCATCGTCAAACACATAGCTACCGGATACCTACTCAAGGCATCGGCAACCACGTTGGCCTTTCCTGGATGGTACTGCAATAAAATGTCGAAGTCCTTTATCAACTCCAACCATCTGCGCTGCCTCATGTTGAGCTCTTTCTGTGTAAACACATACTTCAATCTCTTGTGGTCTGTGAAGATCTCTACACGCTCTCCGTATAGATAATGCTTCCACAACTTAAGAGCAAAGATAATGTCACGCCCCGCTCCCGTAAGAGCGATCGTCCTCGCTAAGGCGTGATGCCGCACGGGCCTAGGTTGCGCCCGTGCAAGGCCAAGTCCAGAAACGGCCGATTTAGCTAGGCCACAGAGTCGCACAGAGTGTCCCCATTGCAGCGGAAAGTAAATAAACACAAGTAGAAGCAAATTAGAACTCTTTATTCATATTCATGAAGGTTACAAGCGGCGCTAGGCCGATATTACAAATCGCTCAAGCTCTCTCTCTGAACATAAAAGGCGTGCCAAGTGGCTTACAAGATGGAATGATACATGGCGATGTTCCAATACATTATGTCCTGTATATGGTGCTCCAGCTCCTTGCAACGCTCCAAGGCTCGAGAAATAGCTCCGCGCCTTAGCACGTTCGAGGAAAGCTCCGCACCCGCCGACGTTTCCTGCTTCCTGCAAGCAAACTGTGGGGTTATCAGTACATTGTTATGCACTGGTGGGGAGGCTAGCTCGCCCACAACGCTATCATTACCAAACACGTTCCATTTACTTTTGTGCATCATCTATCATTCATTGTCTTTCTAATCTTGCCAAGGGTCATTTTCATGGCATATGATATAACCTATCTCGTGTTACCGATTTCATAGTGTCGCATGAAAATACATTTACAACTTACCCATACTTACCGTCCGGCATTCCCTGTTCAAAGTAAATCAAGTTAGACAACAGTTCATATGTAAACCAAGTCATGATTCATGTACGCACTCAGTGCCGTACTCATGTTCCTGCCTCAGGTTCTAGCGAGTCATAGCATGTTCTAGCACGTCATGGGCACGTTATCTACTCATTGAATAAAGTACTCTTATCATTTTGTGTGTTACCATTCAGGCATATTCCTAGGGCACTTCATTTAGTTAACTTAGACTACTTTGATTTCAATGCAAGGACTTGCACGTGGATTGCCACCAGCAAAGCCCACTTAACTCTATATGCACCGGTCGCTGGCATCACAAGCCATTTTGGACATCCAAGCTGTGGTATTTCGCAACCAACGATAGGGTGAGGACTGGCACACACCCCGTTAGTCTCTTGAAATACGCCTCCACTTACGTCCCCCGGGTGGCCGAGTCCGCACCCAGGCAGCCCGTAAGCCATATTTTTGATTCCGTCCGGACCGGCACGTCCTTCACACTTTGACCATGCCGTGGAATCCCTTTTCTCTACGGTCACAGCATACGCCACCCCTCGCTCGTGCCGTTTGTCCACGACCATTTCGTATTAACTTGTCTTTTTAACTTAACGGCTATCTCCGCCGTAGGCTAACCCTTAGCCTTCTTACGTTATCGACCAGGTTGGCGTCCGTGCAGCGCGGGTAGCGAGCCCCGTTGCACGTGCCCGTCACACCTGTCGCTAACCATTCTTTCTTATCTTATCTTTCATTCATTCTTTCTTTTCTTTGTTTCACTTGTCCGTTTGTTCATCGATTCATTCATGTATTCATTCTTTCATTCATTGATTCATTCATTCACTTATTCGTTCATTCATTCATTCATACATTTTGCAACTCCCCGTGCGGGAGTCGCCTTGGCGACCCATCGGTCCTATAGCCTTTCAATGTTGCTAAGCTCTACTCGGAACGACTATGTTGATAGTCTTCCCGTCTCATTGTTGTAAACCATTCATTGTTTCATTGTTGAACGCATCAGAAACGTAAACGTAAGCTTATGCCTTAGCACGAGCGTGGAGCGCGGGCGAGAGTTCTCTTACTTTTCCATGTTCCTTTCCATATTCTATACAAGCATACAAGTTGGGATTATTCCCTTAGCTAGGTGCGTTGAGTCATTTATTAGCATGCACGGAGTTATCGCCTAGCGATTTTCGTGATAGTGTCCGCATTATTATGTGTCTAGGCTAAGCAGAGACGGGTTCATCGGAGCCACCCACCTTAGTGATGTTCGCATCGGCTGAGCGATACTCCGAGCGCGCCTTTGAAAGTCTAAGTCTGGATTCATCTTGATGGCCAATGTAAGCCTTGCATCGATTCTTCATCAGGTCGATGCCAACTCTTCGGGTCGACGGCTCGTTTGAGTCGTTGCACTTGCCGTTTGAATCGGCGTTCCGCTAGGGCGGAGCGGGTCACTACATAATACACCACTCAAAACAAGTCTCGTCCTCGAGACTTCCTGAGTGCAGGCCATCCTACCATTCCTTAACTCGTGTCGTCGTGTTTCTTAGGCAATCCCTATCGAACGGCTCTATTGTTCTATGGTACCGAACTATACTCAATACCTTTCCAAGTTTCGCGTCGCATACGTTTGGACCGATTTTATTGGATAACTTTTCATTCATTTTAGAGTTGATGGCACTTATTCAGTTGTTGCGCTTCTTTGACTTGGTTGCTATATCGATGTATCACGGGACTGAAACGGTCGTACGTGGTGTGTTGAAATTCGTCAAATGCGAGTGTCGTAGACTGAGGCAAACTCACTTTCGTTTATGCGCATCGCAACACCCACTTGCAGCTGCATTCGAGTTCATCACATCGCTGAGTTTGGATCGTACACGCATTCAAGGCGTCCCCCGAATACGTATATTTCAACCAAGCTTAGCGACTAGCGAAGTCGGACAAGCTACTCGTGATAGTTTTGATTTGTCGATCGTTTTGCTAACTTCGATTTAAAACCGAACTCATGTGTGTATCACATATCGTTTATCTCGGTTCTCGAGATGATTCGATTCGCTTCTCAAGCGCTATTGTCCACGAAATCAGTATGATTTCTTCTTAGCAGGGTCGACCAAGCCTAAGTAATGTCCGTCCGATTCAAAACCAAGTATTGCACTATCATCGAGTACGTCTTCCGACCAATGATTCAATTCGTTATTCCAACTTTACTTGCGCATCATCCATCCCTATCATTCCCTTCGTTTGGGGCCAATTTCGTCGTCGTTCACGCACACTCCCAGTTTCCCGTCCTACTCTAAGTCTTGCTGCTCCAAGTCTATCGTCCGTCCAGACGATACTGTAAATGCCATCGCACAGGTTCAATCACTCGGCATAGGGTCGTCCGCCTATCCGCTAGGTCAGCTCACAAGGTCATAGTTACACGTCAAGTCCGTGGCTCGTCGTGCAAGGTCGTTGCACGACGCTCGCCCCCAAATCCTATGGTCAAACCACTTGTTCGTTTGTACGGGTGTTTCTACCCAAGCTCGTTACACTCAAATTTCTAAACATCGAGCATGATCACCTAACTCGCATCAAGACTTACGTTGCACATATTCATTTCCGTTCAATCACCAGTTCTAACCAATTCGTGTATTCGATCCCGAGGTCATCCAGCTCGACAATACATTGCGCCCCAATCTCACGCAAGTCCGATTATCCACGGCGGTTCATGAATCACCATGCAACGCTCCCGTAGAATAATCATTCTCATCGGAGCGTAACTCTTGTTTGAGTTTCAGACTAACCCATTCTCGATACGCGGATTGGACCTACTCAATCCTCAAGTTCAACTCTTCAAGCACACCCATTTATTCTCAAGTCCACCTTCGCGTCAAACCACAAGTTGAAGCAATCAGATTGCCATGCCATCCAAGTTCAATCACTCCCGCTGTATGAATCACCATATCAGCATTCACGCGGAGTGATCGTCATAATCTAGCGCGACGCATGTGCGAGGCTGGAGTTGCGCTCGCATAAGACAAGAACGTCAACGTTGTGGTTATCGACGAAGCAAATCCAAACATTCCATTTCTTCCAAGCCAAGATCTCTATTCGATAGTCCGTCCGTCATGCGTTCAACTAGAAAATCCTCGAGCCGAGTCTATCTTTTCCTCGACACATTTTTAACATTTCAAGTATAGCGTCCAACGGAACAATGACATTTGCACGACCGTCATTAGCCGAGTCAGAGTGCCCCCGAGTTATCGCATATCGATCTTTGATACGCCTCAATACCATCGACGATATGCGTAACCTGACGATCTTCCTTTGCAACCAATTTCGAGTCGTGCGACTGATGCTATTGTCCGAGTTGGATAATCCACAATTTCTTCGATATTCAAGTTCAAGTTCGATCGTTATTCCTCAAGCTCGTTTTAAGATCGTTGTTCAAAACTCAAGTCACATCTTATTTGAATCAATCCCAAATCGTACGCGCGATCCTCTAAGTTTTCTCAATCAAGACCATTCATTTTTCATTCATCGTTCCGAATCATTTTCTAACTTGCGTTACCCATTGACAAGTTGTCCGAACGACATCTCGTTTGGGACATTCGAAGTCACGACCAACTAAGCGTGACGCGTTCTAAGGCTTTGCGCGATCGCATCGCCTCGCCGACATACCCGTTCTATCCGTATATCCTGTAGTCTCGCTCGAACAATTTCTATAACGTCCATACACCACTCAGGGTTCGAGCCACTCGACTAGTCGTTGACACTCATTCTTATTCTTCTCCGAGCCTATCGCATACACCACTCGGATTCAAGCTATACTATCTAGTCCTCAATCACGTTCGCGTCATGCGCTAAGATGTCCTTCAGATTCGTTCGACGAATCTCTAGCGTAATCGCTCGCATCGCCTCGACGTACTAAGTCGTTCATACTAATCCTCAAAATTCAAGCCATCTCTCGTGCACGCCTAAGCGTTGGTTTGATAGCGTTCCTATCGATATACACTCTAAGTGTATCTCCGTTTCCGACCGAGCGGTACTTGGTATCGCTCGCCACTCGATTGCACCAGAAGTCGAGGTGCGCGACACGCGGCACAACATAACCAAAAGGTCGTGTGCATAGCCATCCCGTTCAAACTATATTTTGGTCTCGTGTACTCGTTTGCCGTCAGCGTAAGCTCGTTCAAGCACGCACTGCGTTTGCTAACTCTTAGCATCGGTTCCTTCCAACTCAAGTCCGTCGTGGTGGCACAAAGGCCTTTGCCTATCGATCCCGTCCAACCGAGTACTCGTACGAGCTTTTGAAAGTATTAGACTTATTGTATGGAACATCCCAAGGCACAACGAGAGAGAGCGTACACTTCTTTTGTTTCAACGAGCTTTCAAAACTGAGAGTATCGAAATGAAGTCCAAGGACGTAAAGCCGTGCTCTGATACCAATCTGTCACGCCCCGCTCCCGTAAGAGCGATCGTCCTCGCTAAGGCGTGATGCCGCACGGGCCTAGGTTGCGCTCGTACAAGGCCAAATCCAGAAACGGCCGATTTAGCTAGGCCACAGAGTCGCACAGAGTGTCCCCATTGCAGCGGAAAGTAAATAAACACAAGTAGAAGCAAATTAGAACTCTTTATTCATATTCATGAAGGTTACAAGCGGCGCTAGGCCGATATTACAAATCGCTCAAGCTCTCTCTCTGAACATAAAAGGCGTGCCAAGTGGCTTACAAGATGGAATGATACATGGCGATGTTCCAATACATTATGTCCTGTATATGGTGCTCCAGCTCCTTGCAACGCTCCAAGGCTCGAGAAATAGCTCCGCACCTTAGCACGTTCGAGGAAAGCTCCGCACCCGCCGACGTTTCCTGCTTCCTGCAAGCAAACTGTGGGGTTATCAGTACATTGTTATGCACTGGTGGGGAGGCTAGCTCGCCCACAACGCTATCATTACCAAACACGTTCCATTTACTTTTGTGCATCATCTATCAATCATTGTCTTTCTAATCTTGCCAAGGGTCATTTTCATGGCATATGATATAACCTATCTCGTGTTACCGATTTCATAGTGTCGCATGAAAATACATTTACAACTTACCCATACTTACCGTCCGGCCTTCCCTGTTCAAAGTAAATCAAGTTAGACAACAGTTCATATGTAAACCAAGTCATGATTCATGTACGCACTCAGTGCCGTGCTCGTGTTCCTGCCTCAGGTTCTAGCGAGTCATAGCATGTTCTAGCACGTCATGGGCACGTTATCTACTCATTGAATAAAGTACTCTTATCATTTTGTGTGTTACCATTCAGGCATATTCCTAGGGCACTTCATTTAGTTAACTTAGACTACTTTGATTTCAATGCAAGGACTTGCACGTGGATTGCCACCAGCAAAGCCCACTTAACTCTATATGCACCGGTCGCTGGCATCACAAGCCATTTTGGACATCCAAGCCGTGGTATTTCGCAACCAACGATAGGGTGAGGACTGGCACACACCCCGTTAGTCTCTTGAAATACGCCTCCACTTACGTCCCCCGGGTGGCCGAGTCCGCACCCAGGCAGCCCGTAAGCCATATTTTTGATTCCGTCCGGACCGGCACGTCCTTCACACTTTGACCATGCCGCGGAATCCCTTTTCTCTACGGTCACAGCATACGCCACCCCTCGCTCGTGCCGTTTGTCCACGACCATTTCGTATTAACTTGTCTTTTTAACTTAACGGCTATCTCCGCCGTAGGCTAACCCTTAGCCTTCTTACGTTATCGACCAGGTTGGCGTCCGTGCAGCGCGGGTAGCGAGCCCCGTTGCACGTGCCCGTCACACCTATCGCTAACCATTCTTTCTTATCTTATCTTTCATTCATTCTTTCTTTTCTTTGTTTCACTTGTCCGTTTGTTCATCGATTCATTCATGTATTCATTCTTTCATTCGTTGATTCATTCATTCACTTATTCGTTCATTCATTCATTCATACATTTTGCAACTCCCCGTGCGGGAGTCGCCTTGGCGACCCATCGGTCCCATAGCCTTTCAATGTTGCTAAGCTCTACTCGAAACGACTATGTTGATAGTCTTCCCGTCTCATTGTTGTAAACCATTCATTGTTTCATTGTTGAACGCATCAGAAACGTAAACATAAGCTTATGCCTTAGCACGAGCGTGGAGCGCGGGCGAGAGTTCTCTTACTTTTCCATGTTCCTTTCCATATTCTATACAAGCATACAAGTTGGGATTATTCCCTTAGCTAGGTGCGTTGAGTCATTTATTAGCATGCACGGGGTTATCGCCTAGCGATTTTCGTGATAGTGTCCGCATTATTATGTGTCTAGGCTAAGCAGAGACGGGTTCATCGGAGCCACCCACCTTAGTGATGTTCGCATCGGCTGAGCGATACTCCGAGCGCGCCTTTGAAAGTCTAAGTCTGGATTCATCTTGATGGCCAATGTAAGCCTTGCATCGATTCTTCATCAGGTCGTTGCCAACTCTTCGGGTCGACGGCTCGTTTGAGTCGTTGCACTTGCCGTTTGAATCGGCGTTCCGCTAGGGCGGAGCGGGTCACTACAGATAATTGCCGCCAACTCCAAATCATGGGTAGGGTAGTTCTTCTCATGCGGACGTAACTGCCTACATGCATATGCAATCACCTTTCCATGCTGCTGCAAGACACAACCCAAATCCTTCCCTGAGGCGTCACTGTAGATAGTGAACCCGCCTGATCCTGATGGCAATGTCAAAATCGGGGATGTCGTCAGTCGCTTCTTCAACTCATCAAAAGCAACCTGACACTCCTCTGACCAGATAAACTCTGCATCCTTTCGGGTCAGCCTAGTCAATGGCTCTGCAATCCGGATGAAATCCTGAACAAAGCTCCTGTAGTATCCTGCCAATCCCAGAAAGCTCCTGATCTCTGCAACTAAACTCGGTGATGTCCACGCCTCGACTACTCTGATCTTCTTCGGGTCGACTGAGATCCCATCTCCAGTCACAACATGACCTAGAAAATCAACTCGATCCAAGAAGAACTCACATTTCGTGAGCTTGCCGTAAAGCTGCTCATTCCTGAGAGTCTCCAGAACCACTCTCAAATGCTCCTCATGCTCCTCTGGGGTCTTCGAATACACCAAGATGTCATCGATGAACACCACCACGAACTTGTCCAAGTACTGGTGGAACACCTTGTTCATCAAGTTCATGAACACCGCCGGGGCGTTAGTTATCCCAAACGGCATTACCATGAACTCAAACTGGCCATACCGTGTCCTGAAAGCTGTCTTCGGAATATCCTCCTTCTTCACCTTTACCTGATGATAACCTGACCTCAGATCAATTTTGGAGAATACCTTCGCTCCGCTCAACTGATCGAACAGGTCATCGATCCTCGGCAGCGGGTACTAGTTCTTGATCGTGAGGTTGTTGAGTGCCCTGTAGTCGATACACATCCGTACCGACCCGTCCTTCTTCAGTACAAAGAGTATTGGCGCACCCCACGGTGAAGAACTCGATCGGATGAAGCCCTTGTCCTGCAACTCATCTACCTGCTTCTTCAACTCCACAAGCTCACTGTTGTTCACTCTATAGACGTGCTGAGATATCGGCTCTGCGTCGGGTACCAAGTCTATAGAGAACTCCACATCCCTGTCCGGAGGTAACCCTGGCAACTCCTCCGGAAACACATCCATAAACTCAGCTATCAATGGATGTGGCACGCTTTGCTCCTCTGCTGAAACTCCGCAGAAAACTGCGCTGCTCTGCTCTGCCTCCCGCCTGGTGAACTCGAACTCTGGCTCTCCTGGCACTCTGAAAAGAACTCTACCACCACGGCAATCTATATTGGCATGGTGCCTGCTCAACCAATCCATACCGAGTACAATATCGTAGTTCGGTAATGGCATTACGAGCAGACTCACATCCAATTCTCGGCCTCCCAAAACTACTCTCCGATTCTTGCAAACATCACGGACGAGGATAATACCACCCCCAGTCGTGATCTTGCAAGTCCTAGGCAATGGTTCAGAAGAAAGCTGGTGTCTAATGGCAAATGATAAAGACACAAAGCTATGGGAAGCACCCGAATCAAATAATGTGAATGCGGAAAAAGAGTCGATAAGAACAGAACCTGCTATAAGATCTCCTACTGGCTCAGACTCCTCAGCTGCTATAGCGAAAGCTCGCCCTGCTGACCTTCTCTGGCCTGCTGCTGGTGCTGAATGAACCTCTGCTGCTGGGTCGGCAGTGGTTGTTTCTACTGCATAACTGGGGCCTTGGCTCCTGCCCCCTGAGCTGCACGTCCCGCGGCCATGGGACAATCCCTCAACTGGTGCTCTGCTGCACCACAAAGTAGGCACTTTTCGAGCCTCTTCCTGCACTCATTCCATACATGTCCTGGCTTCTTACAGAAGGTGCAACTGATGGTCTGCTGCTGTCTCGATGCCTGCTGAAACTGCTTCTGCTGATGTTGAAATGGCTTCTGCTGATGCTGCTGCTGCTGATAATGAGGCCTCTTGGCTGGGGCCCCACTGCCACTGGCTCCATGTGAATCTCGACCTCTCTTCGTCTTCAGTTCCAGATCATCCTCCGCTGCCATAGCTTCCATCAAATTCTCCTCGAATGTAGCATTCTTGTTGCTCTTGGTTAAGGACTTGACTTCCTTAACCAAGCCCTTTCTGAACCTCCTAGCCTTCGCTGTCTCGCTAAGGCCCTCCACAAATCTGCCCAGACGGCAGAACTCTCCGACGTACTCCTCTACTGTCTCGTTCCCCTGAACCAGGTTCTCGAACTGCGTCTCCAACGCGCCAAGTGCTGTGTCGGGGAAGAACTTCTCCTTGAAAAGCTTCTTAAAAGCCTCCCATGTTTGCCCCGTAGTACCAACCCTGGGGTCGGTCTGGTACCAAGTGCGGGTAAGGTCCTGCATCTGACTGCCCACGTGTAACGTCCCAGTCCCAAAATACGTAGGACTAGGAACGTAGCATGCCAGCTGCACATATGTACGAAGAATACTCCAATATATGAAATCTTCGTATATATATACATAAGCTGTAATAATAGAAATTATAGGCCAGTAAATCATAAAGCTATATCTCATCCACAGCACACACAGAAGGTATAATAAGTCCAAAATAGAATAAATGAGTGAGTCAAAAGATAGCCGGGTGGACATGCCCACACCAAACAGCTATAAAAATAATCTCAAATAGAGTAGATGTCCACTATGAGTCTCAAAGAATAACATGAATCTAGATATCAGCGGAAGACGCCTCGTCATCAAGGTAGGAAGGATCCAGTGCCGAGCCATACTCCTGCGAGAAATCGTCTATACCTGGAGAGATCACCAGGTCCTCAGAGGGACGTAACAAGATACAGGAAGAACATGCCATATGAACTGAATATAAATACACCATAAAATAAAGATAAAGTAAAAGTGTCTAAACCATAACACGGCTCAATATTCCATCATCGAAACAGTAGGCTACCCCTACAACCAAAACAAGGACAAGGGATAACTTACTATTCCGCGATGTGACATTTTTTCATGCCATGATTGGAACATGAAATTTGTTAAGGTTTCTTAACCTTTCTAGTAGGCAATTTAGAAGACATATCGATGTATGGGCAGGTGAAGGCTGACTCCCCCAGGACAAGGTAATAACTCACAACACGCACACGTCAAGTACCAATACTATCAGCCGGCATAACTCGAGGCTAGCGGCCCACGTGACCCATCAGTCCACATAGCTCGAGGCTAGTGACCCTCGCGACTCGACTACCGTAGTACGCAGTTACTACAGTTGTTGGATTTGGGGTAGCCCATACATTTAACTGTCTTCTCCCTCCCAAGGTCACTAACAGAAGGTAGTTCGCTAAGACTAGGTCCATATGCAAAAAAAACAAGAAGGAAAAATAACTGAAAGCAAAATAAAGTGAACTAAAAATAGCAAGTAATGGATCCAACTAAGAACAGATAATAAATATGCAGTAAATAAATAAAAAAAGGTGCATATAATTATAACAGTAAATAAGGCAAGGTATCTTGCCTGAGGGTAGTGCGAGAAGCAGCAAAATCCAACAATCAGAATCGTCAACACGAAAGTCAAAATCTACAAGAAGCTCCGGATGCTGAAACAAACATCACGAACGAGTTTGGAATAAAAGATATGCCTAGGAAACGCCTATCCAAAAGTCAAATTCTGGAACAGGGGCAAAATCGTAATCTCGGGTCAAAACGATGTCCGCCGTTGGACCCGTCTTGCACCGAAATGCGTGCCAGTACCTACGGTCTCTAAAGTCGTCAAACTACATGTCTACGGATCCGGTTTGAGGAGACGAACTCAACGGTATGTCCAATTTTGGATTCCGATGAGCGTGCACAAATTCGCTCGTTGGAGCGGGTCGCGGGCCCGCCAATTTGGCGTTCCGATCAACCTTCTCAGAATCGGACCAAACTTGGCATACAGGACCAAAAAAAAGATACGGTCCTGATGGCGCAAGTTTCGCGTCGATCCGACGAACGTGCACGAAGTTATGGTCAAGTTTGCAAAACGTCGATATGGGGGTATCTCGACGGATACGCACTGATTTCGTCGCGCACGCGCAACGAAATCGAGTTCCGTCAATTCCCACACGTCGGCAACATCCATATGAGCCTTTCGATGCGTATAGTACGCGACCACGTCGCCCGGTTTGTCGAAGAGCACGCCGTATCGGTTGGGTTTTTCCAAAAAATTTGTTTTCGAACTAGGTTTTTCTGGATTTTTAGACTCAAATAACTTTCTGGACAAAATATGAAAAATTGTTCTGCAAAAAGGTTTCTAATCTCGTATATGTTGTTTTCAAACATGTTAAATTATATTTTTGAAACTATTGAAGAACGGGTGAAATTTTGCCTTCCAATGCTAGGTTCACGATCAATTGTGGTATGCTGATTTCTGTGGGTTTTCCTAAACTTTCAGGAATTTATACGAATTAATCATGGCAACCCAAGTTAATCAAGTTGATGGGATTGATAGGGGGTCATCTAGACTCTCCGTAAGATTTTACGGGTCATGAATTGGTTAACTAAAATCGAAGAACGATAGGGGCGAAGTCAAGTACCTGGCTGTGAGTCAAAACAGGGTGTTTCCCTGTTCTCGGCCGAACGGGCGGAGCTCCGGCGATCGACGAGTGGCGCCGACGTGTAGGTGGTCGGGGACGCTCGCTAGGACGTCGGGATGCCCAGGGATTGGGTGGTTGTGGTTGGGGAGGAGTGTCGAGGGAAATTTTCACAAAAACCCCAACAAGTCTCTGTGCGTAACCCGAGAGTTCCGAGTTATATCGTGATTGAATTTCGATCAATTAATCAAGGAATATTGGGATTAGATTAGATGATTCAGCTGAGAATTAAGATAGGAAGGGATCTACGAAATTATTTTGGGTTTAATCTTTTCGAATCTCCCCCTCAATCTTCGCCTACTGCCTATTTGCAGCGTATGCTGCGGTTGCGGGTGTTAGCCACATGAATGACTCGCGAGATTTTCAAAATCTCGGGAGTTATTCAAAAAAACTTTTTCCAAGTACTTTATATATATATATATATATATATATATATATATATATATATATATATAAGTAAAATAAATATAAATAAATACCAGGATTAATAATAGGTAATTTCTAATACCAAAACTTAATGTCCCTACTTTCTCGGGGTAGGGAGTATTTTGCTCCTGTATATAGATATACATATTTATATAGAAAATAATCATTTATTGAATAGATTATCAAAGAACCAGTACACAAAAATAATAATAACAACATTACTAATAATGATAACAACAAAATGGTAGGGTTTTTAATAACTTGGGGAGGGTACATATTCTACTAGTATTAATTATATATATATATATATATATATATATATATATATATATATATATATATATATATATATATATATATATATATATATATATATATATATATAAACGAATAAATAAATTTTCAATCCTTTCAAAATATAGTTAAATAAATAAATAAATATCTAAACATGGAAAGGATAACCATGGTATGATCTAATAAGTTTAAAGAACAAAATATTCAAATAAAATATTTATATTGACCTCTACAGCTAATATACTAGTCAAGGCACTTGACGGCATTAGCCATGCCATATTGTCTCGCCAGTGTGCATAACAAAATTTAAGCATGACTAGGATCATATTTATTTATAATATACAAAAAAAGTTTCATTTGAGCAAATTTTTTAAAAATGATAAAAATATAAAGAAAAAAAATCCTCCAAAATTTTGGGGGATTACACCGCGGCTTCCACCTGGAGTCTAGCGGGTATCTCCGCGAGACGGAAGATCTCCTCTATATGCTCAATCCAGTCGTCGGCATATACGATACCCTCGGTACCCTTGAAGTCTCGCGGCCGCATCTTCTGGAAGTCATGAATACCTGGAGTCCTCGGCTGGTATGGCTGGATCTGCCCTTCTTGTGGTTGGGCAGCCACCCTCTCTACAGCCACCATCGCTAACTGATGGGCATTGTCAATGCCCTGCCTCATGTCCTCTGCCTGGCGTCACTGTGTCTCCATCATCTGCTGCATGAAGGCGAAGAACTGTGCCACATCAACTGTCCCCTGGGGCGGGGGTGGTAGCATCCCCTGAACTCCTGGGGTAGTCCTCGGAACCGGTGGAAGAGCACCCCCAAAAGTTGCAGACGGGCCCACCTGAGCTGGAACAAGAGCTATTGTGGTCCCTGGGTCCTGCTGAGTCGGGCAAGAAGTGGCAGACCTCTCAGCGGTGTCCCCAAGACCAAAGCGCTGCGATCGTGTCTCCACCATCCTGAAGACAGATCAAACAAGGAATCAATTACTGAAAAAGAAGTGAAATCATCAAAGGAGGACAGTTGTTTTCAAAAGAAGACAATTAACAGCAAGAATTAGATAAGAGTTTTCCTAATGTGATTCAGTACCTTAACTTATATCCTATATCCTACTGCAGGCTGTAATGATACTCTAGTTCGAGTACCACTACGAAATCACACTAGTTGTGATTGCGGCCTGCATAGACCACCACTAAAAAACGTGTCACGACCCGCACCCAGTGTAAGGGTACGAGACGTGGGTACGTCCAGCCTACGCCGCAGTGTCGGCGGTAGAACACTGTCCTAGGTCCAACATCTAAACACAATCTAGAAAAATGCTCCAAATGGAGAATGATATATATATGGTACAACTTAATCACAATAACTAAGATAGAATGGAAGAAAGATAATCACAACAGAGAGTCATAATATGAATATAAATCCCGGTATAAACCACACCATAATAAATCTCAATACAATCACAAAGTCTCATAACTAGATGATAATATCAGTCTACTCTAACTCATGGCAAGTCCTCAGCAACTACTGGATCCTGCTGAGGGTCCAGGTCACCTGTGTCAACTAGGCCTGCTCCATAGTAAGTGTCGCAGCAATCCTCATCATCTGTAATATTTCAACAGGTCCAGTCAGGACAGGAACGAATACATATCTCTCACACAGTTCATAACATGAAAGGAAATATGAAACAAGTATAGAATAATATACATGAACTGCTGATAAAGAAATGAAACTGTAAAAGATAGAACATGATATATGAAAATAGATATACATGATATAATAAGAGAACTGAACTATATACGTGGTGTAGAGCACAATCTGGTTATGTAAACTGACTTAGGTTATACATGACTTAAATCTAGTTTGGAGTTGCACATGAAAAGGGTGTAGATCACATAACCAAATAAATACTCCCCCTGCCCCAATCAGTACACAAGGATCTATCCAGGTTATGTTATTATACATAAAAGTAGTGCGTCACATGGATAGCTAGTCCACATGCACACTGGGTTATACATGAAGGCTCACATGACCATGAGTGTACATTAATGTCACATGAGTATACATGAATAAGTACGAATACAATGAGTAGACGATGTACATGATAAAGTACATGAGCACAATATACCCGATGTATCCGAGGGGATAACATCGCATGAAGAGATCCATATAGTATTAATCCGTGATATATCGTGACAGCAACAAGTAAACTAGTCTATAACAAGTAAATATGTCCAAACAAGAATGAAACGGTCAGAGAATGTACTCGCCTGACAATCTGAGCTGCTGATGAGGATGTGTAACTGTACTGGAGTGATGTAAATCTATTTAAAACAACCACAAGTCACAACAAGGTCTAACATATCATAAGGAATGCCTACAATGTAATTCTACATGATTCTAGGTCCTTCTAGGTCAAAGTCAACCCTTGGTCAACTCTGGTCAAACCTGGTCAACTCTGGTCAAACGTGGTCAACTCAATGTCAACTAGTCCGTTTACTAATTTCTAGGTCATACGCAAGTTTTCGGGTCATTCGGAGTTCGTTTGAGTCGATTTGGATCAAATTTGACCCAAAGTTGACTTTTGTCAACTTGGTCAACTTGTATATATATATATATATATATATATATATATATATATATATATATATATATATATATATATATATATATATATATAAGTTATGAAAAGAAACATGGTTGTGAGTGTGAACGGATGTTGAAGGGCTGCTGGTTATGAGTCTCAAATCTGAGAAAACATATTAGAATATGACTACAAGAGTATTCCATGTACAAAATACTACAATCAATAGCAAACTATATATAAATATATATATACATATAGGCATATTTATAGATATATGCATATACCATGTATATAAGCCAACGAGGGTCGATCTCGAACCTGGAATGAGTTCCCAGATCTGAGATCAAGGCCTCGACACCTTACTTTAACATATATTCGAAATTAGGCATAATAGGAATTAATATATATATATATATATATATATATATATATATATATATATATATATATATATATATATATATATATATATATATATATACAATCAATAGGTAAAACACCATAAATGCATAAAAATGGCTAGAAAATATGAATCAACCCAAGAGTCAATTCTCACAAGTCTCAAACAGCGTTTAAGGACCAAAAACTATGAAATTATCGCAATAAACCTCAGTAATCAAATTATCACAAAAATATCAAATTTCAATTTCAAGGAAAAATCTCATTTTCACAAAACGACCCAAAACTCACAATACTCCAAATTAACCCACGAAACTTGGCAAATACGTCGGTCTCGACATGTGGGACGTGCTCGGGTATTTCCGGGGTCAAAATCGTGTCCGTATCGTGTCCAGCGAACGAGTATCGGAAAACCCGATACGCGCGTGAACCCGATCGATGCGAACCCGATTTCTCGCTCGTTTTCGATCCAACTCTCGTGAAACTTCGCGTACACCTGGGCGTACACATCCCCGACCTACTAGCCGAGTTAGCGTGCGGCCATGTGTCGTGTCTGACACGCACGCAGAGCGTGTCCGTGCGCGGGTGTGCGCGCGTGCACAGCCCCGTGCACAGCGTCGTGCACGCGTGCCATCGAGTCTAGGGACTCGTGTGTCCCACCTCGTGTCTCGTGTTCGTGTCCTAGGCTAGGGTAGGTATATGGCTACACGTTGGACACCCTGAATCGTGTCCACGTGTCGTGTCGTGTCCGTGCGAACGTCGTTTCAGCGGCGGCTGTCCCCCGCGCGCGCGTATGGTCGATCAATGCCGACGTAATTTCCCCCTCGTTTCTCGACGAAACTTCACGAAACTTTGGGAGCGTGATCTCAGTCACGGCCCCCACCTGCACGTCAATTTTCACGCGACCACGTGGCCTGTGCGTCGAGGAATCACCCCCGAGCAGCAGGACACGCGCGCGGCCTGGCGTGCAGCGCGTTCGTGTCCTGTTTGGACACAGACACGAGTTCGATTCGTATCGAAACTTATGGGGTCGTGATCCTCGTGTATAGGGCTACCAGAATATATAAATAGATCCAGCAAAAATCAGAATTAAAATCATTGCGATATTTCATCAAACATCTACGAATATTAACCGACACGTGTCCGATACGGACACCAAATGAATACGAAACTGGACGAAATTGATCCTACAGGTCAGGGGTACCTAGATGCACACTACCATGAAAAAAAAACCAGGAAAAACAATACTAGAATGGGATTTACCTATTGAGAGTCAAAGATCTCAATGCAAAGGACTCCCCGAGCGCTCCAACGATCGAGTACCCTCGAGCAAAGGCCTCCACCACCTTGCTAGCAATGCTCCAGCAAGATCCTCTCCTTCCTACGAGCACAACGGACTTCGTTTGGAGAGAAACGGACTCCGGATGCAAAAGTTAGGATTTTGGAGAGTGGGAAACTAGGGTTTTCTCTTGGAGGCTACAAACTTCAACACAAGAAGGGGAGGGAGGGGGCTACCTATGGCCGGCCAGGTATAGGGGGTTAGGGTTAGGTTAGCACATGGGCCTAGGCTCCCTAAGCTACTAATAAAGTCCAAGTCCAAAAAGGCTTTAAAAAGGCTAGCTAGAAATTGGCTAAAAATTCAATTAAATCATTCTAAAAATAACTCATAAATTCTAAATTAAAACTAAATGATAAAAATCTAATTCTAATATGGCATCAGGGTTCTAGTCATGGTTGGCTAAGTTAAACCCATCAAGACTGGGATTTACCTATTGAGAGTCAGGGGTACCTAGATGCACACTACCATGAAAAAAAAAACCAGGAAAAACAATACTAGAATGGGATTTACCTATTGAGAGTCAAAGATCTCCATGCAAAGGACTCCCCGAGCGCTCCAACGATCGAGTACCCTCGAGCAAACGCCTCCACCACCTTGCTAGCAATGCTCCAGCAAGATCCTCTCCTTCCTACGAGCACAACGGACTTCGTTTGGAGAGAAACGGACTCCGGATGCAAAAGTTAGGATTTTGGAGAGTGGGAAACTAGGGTTTTCTCTTGGAGGCTACAAACTTCAACACAAGAAGGGGAGGGAGGGGGCTACCTATGGCCGGCCAGGTATAGGGGGTTAGGGTTAGGTTAGCACATGGGCCTAGGCTCCCTAAGCTACTAATAAAGTCCAAGTCCAAAAAGGCTTTAAAAAGGCTAGCTAGAAATTGGCTAAAAATTCAATTAAATCATTCTAAAAATAACTCATAAATTCTAAATTAAAACTAAATGATGAAAATCTAATTCTAATATGGCATCAGGGTTCTAGTCATGGTTGGCTAAGTTAAACCCATCAAGACTACTCAGACAACAAACCAAACCACATATCATCACATGAATTCAATAAATTAATAAAATAATCTAAAATTACAAAATGACCAAAATACCCTTGAAATGAAAAGTGGGTGTGACAACCCCCTCTCTCCTCTCTTCTCCATTCCACCTCCCCCTCTCCTCTTCTCCTCTTACTGTTGTTGCTGTTGCTACTACTGCTGCTGCTGCTGCGACACCGCCGCCACCGCCACTGACCGCGCCACCGCCGTCGGCCATCCGGCCGGCCTCCTCCTCCCCCGGCACCTCCAACATCTCCTCCTCTTTGATTTCTCTCTAGGTATATCCCTTCCCCCTTTTCCTTAAATATTCCAATTTCTAAACATAGATTAGATTTTAATTTCTAAAATTTGAAAGGGGAAAAACATAAGGAGATCAAGAATCCACTTGGATCTGAGAAAGAGAACCCTAGGTTTTCCAAAGCAAGGCAAGTCCTCCTTCCTCCTTCAATTTTCCCCTTTCCTTTGGCAAATTTGTATGCAAATGTTTAAAGATAGAAATTTTGTAATTTTAATTAAAATTTCAGTAGTTCAATTTCTGGCTCTGATGTGTCCATATAGTTATATGACACGGACACGAACATGTATGTATATTGAGTTTGTATAACACATACACAAATATATATAGGACAACCTAATATGGAGTATATGCATTTTGATATGTCACAATTATGATTAAATATCTGAAAATGCACAATTATATATATATATATATATATATATATATATATATATATATATATATATATATATATATATATATATATGGGTCAACATAATATAGTATATATGCCTTTGATATATAGTATATATATATATATATATATATATATATAACCAATAAATTAATTTTCCGGCTACATCCAAATTTATGAAACAAATAAGCATGCATATACAATGTGACGTAGGATTGATAAATTATGGTTTTAACATAAATATCAATTCTGTCCGTGTTTGAAATTATACCTAATTAACATGTTTTGGCATGATTAACTAGTTAACATAGGTGTTTTTAGGTACCCATATGTTAAGGTGATCCTACACCTATCAATTTTCAATGTTAAACCTCTTTTTGCATCTTCAAGAAGTTAAAATATGGTGCATAGCAAGTATGAGTTGAATTAAATACTTAGATTTACTTTGTATGTGATTAATATTAAGCCAACGTTACAAGCCTATAAAATCATTTAGTATGTGATGACATTTGAAAGTAAGACTTTGGTATCATTGTGTTACTAACTTGGATAGCTTTTAAAAAGAGAAAAATTGAGGTAACCAAAATAAATTGCTCGCTTGCCTATTCACTTGCTAAGGTAATAGTTTTAAATTTAACTGCATATATAATATTTGTGTGAGCTCCCGTGTCAAGAGTTGCTCCACCGAAGGGGTCAGCGAACCCGATTGTTTATATTTTTATCTATGGGTAAATCTCACTTTTGGTCACCGAATGTTTCAAATTAAGTTTTAGTCACTCTCCATATATATTTTTGGTCATGGAGTGACTAAAAGTTGAACTTTTGAAACATTGGGTGACTAAAAGTTGTATTTACCCTTTTATCTATTGTAAAAATTTCGGAGTCAACAAATACAAAGGAGACTGCCGAAATTTTCAGTAGTTTCAAGAGTTAGTCAAATTTAGGGAATTCGAAAATATTACCGGTATTCCTAACCCTAGACTTTCGTTACTACTTTAATTAGCAACGGACCCTCGACAGTTTCAATCAAATTTAATCAAGAAACAATTACTATAAGATATAAAAATTAGCTATTCGATACTATCTACTCTGTGAAAGTTTAAACTAGAAATTGAACTATTTACAGTTGTAGGTTAGAAAGCATTTGGACGGGGGAGAACAACTTGTATATCACTTACGAAGTTCCGCAACATAATAATAATCAAAAGCTGATCAGTAATTAAGTCCGTTCATAGGACCATACGAATCGAGTATGTGAGGCTTAGCTCACTTAAGCCCAAGGGGCCCAAGGGAGGCAGGGCCGAATTTTAACAACCGTGCCACCAAGTCACAAATTTTCTATTTTAGCTCATGAGAGACAGGGCCGGATTAAACCATGTGCCACCAGATCTTTATACCTATTTCAACTAAAACATCGAATAGGTGAAATATTTAAGCCCAAGGGAGGCATGACCGGATTCTAAGCACCGTGCCACCAAGTCACAGCCTGATCCCTGGTATACGGGATTGTTGTCAGAAAACTAGTTAGATGGATATTCAAAGAGTTGTTTTCCAAATTGCATTATCATTTAGGAAAAAGTTGTTCTTGTTCGTGGTAGTCAAATAGAATTGTCTGGGTTGCTCTGTTAGATGAAAAAGAATAATAGTATAAGAATTAAATTGGAGTTGTAAGCATGAATGTAAAAACTTACTCTCCTAATTTCGAGGTAAATTATTTCATTTCATTCCATATCAATTTTTTTTACTTTAACCGTTCTTGACC
Organism: Iris pallida; assembly: GCA_029216955.1. Taxonomy (NCBI): domain Eukaryota; kingdom Viridiplantae; phylum Streptophyta; class Magnoliopsida; order Asparagales; family Iridaceae; genus Iris; species Iris pallida. The sequence continues at coordinate 22,881,641 of JANAVB010021796.1, read as the reverse complement.
GAGAACTTGCTGTCGTTCTGACGACCTAGTATTGTTCACTAGGGAAAGACGGAGCTCCTGCAAAAATATTACCTCTTTTTGACGAGATCGAAGTCGAGGAATAAACTGTCAAGAGATCTTCAAAAGACGGCCAATATTATTTTGTAGTCTGTCGACATATGTAAATTAATATTTTGTTGTAATGATTTGCATAAGATGTACTCCTAGAAAACAGTTTTATGTATAATAACTATAGTTTGTGGAAATGATGTGTTCAGCAATTACTTGTATTTTCTATTCTAGAATATTACAGACGACAATCGCAAATACAGGTACAGAGGTATTCGTATGGTACGTAACCTAGAGATGATGTACATACCCGGCTCACCTTATTCCGGGAGCGGGACGTGACAGCAGCCCCTTGCCTCCCCTCTGTGCTCGGCCCCCCCTCCCTTGCCTCGCTCAGCACCCTGCCATCACCACCACCACCAACATCACCACCACATTTACCACCACCACCACCACCACCTTCACCAACACCACCACCACCACCACCAACACCTTCACCCCCCCGCTACCTCCGCTCCCCCGCTCGTCCACGGCTGCGCCCCCCTCCCCCGCACTCCCATAGAACCACACTCCACCCCCGCGCCCCCGCTCTAGCTCCCCTATGACGTCGCCCCCGCTCTTCCGCTCCCCCACGGCACTCCTCCATCCCCTCCCCCCCAACGAGATCAGAAGTATTTTTGTCCTAAAAATTTGGTCAAACGCGTTGACCGTCGATCTTGGACGAAATCCGTAAAATGTGAAAGGTAACTTACATTAAGGTAAAACAGTGGGATACACCTTGAAATATGACAAATAAAGTTGAGTACTACTCAAATTTTCTCTAAATCTTGTCTGCAAATCTTTCAACAAAATAGGTAAAGCAGTCCAAACTTCGAATTTTGACCACTTTTTCCCTCCAAATCCCGTGAACCAAACGGCTCCAAGTACAGCAGAGTGGGTATAATGGCTTGTTAAGATGGACGTGCAATAGGGCAAGGATAGGTTGTTTCCTGTACCATACAAAACTCAAAGGACCACTTATTAGGGGAGATTAGACTTGCGTCTAGGATGGTTGAACTCGAAATGGTTCATTTCTTTCCTTGCACTTCAAGATAGGTCGTCGGTTGGTGCCAGGGGCGGAGCATAAGGGGGGCTCGTCCGGGATGTAGCCCGAGCTTCCCAAATAAATAGTAGTAGCTACTAGTTTTCTATCAATTATAAGTCTTTATGTAGTCTACTCACCTTATAGAAGGTCTTGGGTTCGAAGACTGTTGGTTTATTTCATTTACTGACTTCATATTATTTTTTTATTTTCCTTTTTTTGATTCATGCTCTTAGACCCCTATAAATTTCTTTTGTTTATTTGATTCATGCTCTTAGCCCCCTATAAAAAAAATTTCTGCCTCCGCCCTTGGTTGGTGCAGTTATTGGCAAGAAATAGCAGGCAGATGAATGAACGGACAGCTTGGATGAGAATTCTAAAAGAAAGAGTTCGGATACATAATCATGCGACATGTCATCTTCAGCCACGCCAGCTCAATCTTTAGCAGAAAACTATACCGTTCGACATGAAGCATCCGAAATGAACACATGTATTTACCATACTTTACATTGAAAATGCAGCAGCAATAGAGCACCACTTGCAGCTAACAGACAGCACAGATCTAGAGAGGGGGTGCTCTATACAGCTAAAACCCCAAATGTGAGAAAACAAAGGCCCTGTCCTTCTTGTTGTTTACAATTACACTACAGAAAAAGAAAAGTAAAGAAAAAGTTGGCTCAATTGCTTTCATGGTACCTCAAGTTATACCTAAGTAACAATATGGTACCTAATTTATTATTTCTTACTTTGTGGTACCACAACTTCTAATTAAGGTCTTTCACGGTCCCTGTTGCCAAATTCCGTCAATTGGCTAACGGAAATAGGCTCAATTACTTCGGTGGTACTCCAAGTACCTAATTTTTTGTAATAATTAATTTATAATAATTTATAATACGTGTAGAGGAAATAACTTATAATAATTTTAAACAATTTTTTTGTAATATTAATTTATAATAATTAATTTAAATATACCATATTAATATGGTATAATAATTAATTACAAAAAAAATTAATAATTAATTACAAAAAAAATTAATTATAAAATTAATATAAATTAATTATAATAATTGATTATTAAATTAAATTTTTTTATAATTAATTCCAAATTAATATTAATTTATATTATGTGCACTGTTGTAAAATTTTGGTAATATTTTTTAAGTTATAACTAATAGGGTATAATATGGTATATTAATTTAATAATTAATTAAATTATAACGAGGAAAATATACCATATTATAATTAATTAATTAAATTATAATATGGTATATTTATAAATTAATTTAATAATTAATTAAATTATAATAAAAATATACCATATTATAATTAATTAATTAAATTATAATTTAATTATAACTTAAATTAATTATAATATGGTATATTAATATTAATTATAATATTAATATTAATTATTATTATAACTTGGAATTAATATAAATTAATATGGTATAACTTGGATAATTAATATATAAATTAATTAATTAATATACCATATTATAATAATTAATATACCATATCATAATAATATACCATATTATAAATTAATATTAATATTAATATTAATATTAATACTTAATATTAATATTAATACTTAATATTAATATTAATATTAACTTGAAAATATAATAATTAATATTAATATTAATTTATATATTAATTATAATAATTATTATAATATGGTATATAAAATTAATTATTATAATATGGTATATTAATTTTATGGTATAATAAATTAATATGGTATATTAATTATAAATTAATATTAATTATAATATGGAGTTAATAGGGTATAACTTGGAGTACCATCGAAGTAATTGGCAACAATTGACGGAAACCGTTAGCTAGTTGACGGAATTTGGCAACAGGGACCGTGAAAGATCTTAATTAGAAGTTGTGGTACCACAAAGTAAGAAATAATAAATTAGGTACCATATTGTTACTTAGGTATAACTTGAGGTACCATGAAAGCAATTGAGCCGAAAAAGTTGGAAGTACTGTACAATCAACAATCAGAAATTTTGCATCACTGTGACGGCTTATCTTTTCATGCAAAAATAATGATGTTATATGCCTACAAAAATGCCCACACAGTATACAGCAGTGCTCAACGCATACGGATTTTTAAAATAACAAGATCATATAAAGAAACAAAAACTTTAAAATCGGAAGTGGCTTACATAAAAGGATCTGAGAAATATCCTACTGTAAACTATTTAGAAGAAACTATTCACTGGGACGGGCTCACCAAGTGGCAGACTGGCAGTGGTGATCCCTGAATCCCCTCCACTATTATAGTGACACGTACTTCATTTTATGTAAGACTAAATTAGAGGAAGAAAACAGAAAGCGTGTCATTATACTATTGGAGGGGACTCGAGTCACGTGGTGAGTCCGTCCCACCGAATAATTTCTCCTATTTCAGAGGCCGTATTGTGTATATATATATATATATATATATATATATATATATATATATATATATATTGGAAAAAGGGTAAATTTATTCCAAAAGTAAAGCAATAATCTTACAACATACAATCAAAGTGGGACTCCCACTCATCAATTTCCCATAGCATTTACATCAAAGTCGATGTTATGAAGAATGTCTATCGGAGGGGTGACCAGCCCCTCAAATATCCGACGATTTCGTTCTCGCCAGACATGCCAGACTGAAGCAGCAAGACGAACTCTGGCGGTCCGGAACCAATCCTGCCCTCGACCCCTGCTATCCCGGAGCACCGTGATGATGTCCTCAATTCCCCTCCCAGAGACGCTCACTTCCAACACCCAACTCTGCTCCGACCATATCTGCCAAGCCAGAGCGCACTCGAAGAAAATGTGCTTAATAGATTCCTGCTCCATACAACATAGCACACACTTGGGGTCTGGAACTGGCACCCCAAACGAACTCAAGCGATCCCTAGTCAAGAGGCGGCCCAGTAGAAGCTTGTAGACACAGAGCTGCATCTTCCTGGCCAGACCCTTGCACCAAACGAACTCGAAGTCAGGGGTCTGAGGGAAGGAGCGCCGAATGAGGTTGTAGCAGCTCCGGAATTGGAACTCCCCAGTTTCCGGGGAAGCTCCTGACGGCTCCCAAATCCACCGATCAGCAGACAAAGCTGGATCAATGACAATAGTACCAATGATCCCACCCAGCTCCTCAGTAAACCGATATGACTCCGGCCTCCACTACCCATCGCGAATGATGCGACTACACGTCAAACCTCGCCTGTCCTCCTGATGAGTCGGGGCTCCCCTGATGTCCAATAGTGAACTCCGATCTATCCAAGGATCCCGCCAGAGGTCGATTCCAGACCCATCCTTCATGACCTTCCGGATTGCAGATTTGAGCACCCCCCTGTGTCGCAGGACAGTCTTGAACGTGACTGAGTGATTATTGTCAGTAGCACACGTCCAAAAGTTACCCTGCTTCACGTATCTGTTGTGCATCCAGTCCGCTCAGAGAGACCCCCTGTTGATGAATCTCCACGCCAGCTTAAGTGTGGAGGCCTCCCTACTCTCCAGCATCGGCCTGAGCCCCACTCCTCCCTCCCTCCTGGGTCGACAGAGCTGCTTCCAGGAGATCGCATGCATACCTCCCCTCCAAATGAAATCTGCACATAGCCGCTCCACTTTCCGAATAGTGGCAACCGGTAGGAGGATGGACTGTAGCCAGAAATGGGTCACAGCCGAAATCACCGATCTGACCAGCTCGATGCGTCCACCAAATGACAAATCAGCAGCTTGCCAACCTTCCACTCTCCTCTGGACATACTCCACCAGACTATGGCAGTCCTGATCCCGCGCATAGTTGACTGTGAGAGGCACTCCTAAGCATCGCACCGGAAGATCACTCCTCGTGATACCCAACACAGCGGTCCGCTCCTCCTTCTGGGGACATAGGGAGCTGAAGTAAACCCACTTGTTCATCTGGAGTCCCGATAAGGAATTCAATTCTTCCATGATCGTCGCAAGAGTCTGCAAACCCTCCGTCGATGGCTGGATGAACACCAAGAGATCATCTGCATATATGAGGTGGGTAACTGGGAGGTCCACCCTCCGAAACAAAGAGACCAGCCTCCCACGGTGCACTGCCAGGTCCATCAGACATGTGAAGTATTCCATAACAAGCGTGAACAGGTAAGGGGACAGGGGATCATCTTGCCTAAGCCCACGATTGCTCTGGAAGTACCCAAAAGGAACGCCCTGGATGAGTACCAAAAAAGTGGGAGACGTGATGCACTCCCGGATCAATGCAACCCAGTGGTCCGCGAAACCCATAGCTGTCATCAGATGACAGAGGAAGTCTCGATTAACCATGTCATACGCCTTCCTCAGGTCCAGTTTCACACATGCCTTCTCTCATCCGGGTTTACTGAAACCCCTCACCATCTCATGAGCCAATAGGCTGTGCTCAGCAATCGACCTCCCCTTGATGAACGCAGCCTGATTCGGAGATACCAAGTCCTGCATGATCCCCTCCATCCGCCGGCACATAAGGTGCGTAATTATCTTATAGAGATAATTACAACACGCAATCGGTCTGAAATCCGCCAGCGTTGTCGCTTCCTCCTTCTTTGGCACCAAGGTCAGGAAAGTATGATTGAGCTCTTTCAGAAGCTTCCCATTGATGAAGAATTCATGCACCACCTCCAAGACCTGATGTTTCAGAATGTCCCAGTGGCGTTTGAAGAATCCACTGCTGAAACCATCCGGTCCAGGAGCCTTGTTGGGATCCGCCATCTTGACAATAGATTCCACCTCCTCCAAAGTAACGGGAGCAAGAAGAATGTTATTCCCATACGGAGTCACCAATCTCTTCGTAATAATATCTGCGAACACAGACAGGTAGTCAGTCTGAAAATATAACTCAGAATAGTACCTGACAGCATCGCCCTGGATCTCAGTCGGCGTCCCCACGAGAATGCCATCCGCATCAAGAAGCTGGGAGATGTGATTCATATGCTGTCTTGTACGAATAACATCATAAAAGAATTTGGAACACCGGTCGCCATCTTTGAGCCAGGAGCATTTGGCACGCTGAGCCGTGCTAATCTCCTTCTGTAGCCTCAGGATGTTGACTTCTTCGATCAGCTCATTCTCTCTAGCCGCCAGATCCCCATTAAGCATGTCAGCTTGCATGTCCTGTTGGATAGCCCGCAACTCCACCTCCTTATCTTCTAAGGTAGACTTGGACAACCCCTTCACCCAACTCCGAAGAGCCTTCTTCGTGGCCTTGAGACGTCGAACCAAGCGGAATTGGGCCGTCCCCTCCTGACAGCTAGTAAAGCCCCTCAGGGACAGCCTCCAGGTAGCCCTCCGAAAGATACCAACTGTTGTTGTACCTGAAAGGCCGGGACTTCCCAGGAGACCAAGATGTGAAGCCAACCCTGATGGGGGAATGATCACTCGTCCCAGTGGCCAGACCCTCCGCCGACGAGTTTGGGAAGTGCCGGAACCATTCCCCATTGCCCAGAGCTCGATCCAGCTGGCAGGCTACCCTGTTACGGGTAGCTTTGTTGTGCCAAATCCAGATGAAGCCTGAGCGAGATAAACCCTGGAGCCCCGCATGGAGGAGGCATCTCTGAAAATCATACAGAATAGAGTCAGGAACTGGACGACCACCCACTTTCTCCCCCCGATGCAGAAGGGTATTGAAGTCCCCGATCAGAAGAAGTGGGAGGGACGACAAATCAGCAGCAGCGGCAACACGGGAGATGTCGCTCCACAGGGTCTCCCGTCTCCTTCTGTCGTTGTGGCCGTAGACCGCCCCCAGCAAGAACCGAAAGCCACCCTTGTTGAAGAAGGAGATGGCAATCAACTGCTCCGTCATCAAGATCAGGTCACCCTCCCAGCTCTTCGAGTTCCAACGAACCCAAATCCTGGCCATATCACATAGAGCCAGGTTGTGCAGTTGGGTCCAATGAGATGGGGTCCGCCGAGCAAGAGTCTTTTCACCTTTGATCTTAGACTCCAAAATGACAGAAATGTCACATTTCTTTCAGTGTAGCACCCCACAAATCTCTCTCCATCCCCCTAGCGAACACGCCCCCCTCACATTCCAGGCGATAATAGCCATTAATTAATGAAAGAATGGGTCCCCCGGAGAAACACCCGGATCAGCACCTGGAGAATGTGCCACATCCGTCGCTGAAGTATCCTCCTCCATCCCAGTCGGAATGGCCTGCTGGGGAACAACCTGAGAGAGCACTAACGTCCAGGCAGGATTATCAACACACACCGCCTCCTCTCTGTCAGTAGGATGCCCCCTCCCTGGAGGGGCCGTCCCTCAGCGGACCGACAGCTCGTCTCTTCCTACAGTAAACCTGCCCCTCAGCCGATCCGCCTCCACCTCGCGCCTCAATCCCCGACGCCACCATGCCTCTAGTAACAATACTACTCTGCCCCGGGCAGGTGGTCAGCGTCCCGCACGTGGGGGCAAGCTGAGTAGAGACAACGAGGCTCATCTCACCATCACTCACTGGATGAGTCACCTCCCCCACCAAGACCTCCTGTCCACTGTCATCTCTGAAATCCATGTCGCAGGGAGAGTCTGGGGCCTCACTCATGGGAATAGTAGGCTCCTCCTGAGATCCGACCGCCGAACAAGCACTGGCCAAATGCCCAAAACAGGAACAACGAGAACAGGTAGGTGGAACCCATTCGTATTCCACCTTCTGGGTAAGCACCTCTCCAGAAGGGATTTCATACTCCACCAACTCCGGTAGCTCCCTCCCAGCTCGGATCTCCACAAAAAATCCTGGCGTACATCAACCTCGACCGAAAGGCAGTAGCATCGTCCGTCTTAATCGGGGTGCCCACCAAGCTCGCCAGCCGCATCAGCAAAGGAATACTCCAAAGCCGTACAGGGAACTCAGGGAAGCGAATCCATACTGGGATGGCATTCAGAACTTCTCGCTCACATCGAAGCTCCGGGGTCCACTCCTTTAGAATGATAAACCTGTCGTCGAACGTCCAGGGACCGCCTTGGAGGATCCAAGCAACATCCTCCGCAAGTCCGAACTTCACATAATAGAAGCCGTTCTCGCGGACAAAGAACTCAATACTCCGCTTAGGCTGCCAGACACGCGCTGCATAACCCCAGATCTGTCCGTAGAAAGGCTTGTTGCCTAGGACATACAGGACGAGGGTATTCTCCCAGTAGGCTGACACCTTCTCTATCTCCTCCGCAGGGAACGAGGTCCGAAAATCCCTCCCTGCCTTGATCGTCGGCACATACTCCATCGATGTGGAACTTTTCGGTCCCACAGGTTTGCAGATCTCTGCCCAGGACCGTCCAGCAGGCCGAGTAGTCGCCCCTTGCGGCCGGGGGACACTCTTCGGTCGGGATGGACCAGATCTCGGAACCCCGGGATCCACCACCTTACCCTTCCCTTTGTCTGCCGCGTTCGCCTTTGGTCGCCAGCCCACCGATCTCTCCGCAGACTCCACAGGACCCCGGGCCGATGGTCGGGCCCCTGACCCGCTCTGTCGACTGTTAGCCGTGTGCCGATCCCGAACATGACCCTGGCCACCTCCTGCCTTTCTCCCGGACTTCGCCGCACGACGACGCGTAACCGTCGTCCAACCTCCTCCCTCCGTCTGGTTCCCCTGGGATCCAGAACCGGCTCCGAATTCGAAATGCGGGGCGGTAGGAACACCCTGAAATATCCGATCCTCTGTCGTAGTCACTGGAACCGACCCCCCCCCCCCCCCCCCCCGCAGGGAGAGACACCGCAGCCAACGTCCGAGGGGGGTCGCCCGACCCCTTTGACAACAGATCCGCCCCCCCCCCCCCCTCCCCGCCGGAGGGGGCTCCGCCACCAACAGAACGCCCGGGGGGTCCGCCCGACCCCCCACCTGCACTTCCGCCCCCCCCCCCACCGCCGGGGGGGGGGGGGCGCCGCCGCCGGATCCAGCGCCTGGGGGTCCGCCCGACCCCCTACCAGGGTTCCCGCACCGGTCTCCCCGCCTCCAGAGGTGCCGCCGACGGTCTGGGGGGCTGCCCGCCCCCCTCCCCCTTCTTGACGTTCTTCCTCCCCCCGCCGGCGAGGGGGTCCGGTGGCCACAGGGGGGGGGGGGGAACCTAGCCGCCGCCACCCTTGACGCCTGATCGCTCGCGGGAGAGACCATCGTGACTTTTTTAGCCCTTGTGTTATATATATATATATATATATATATATATATATATATATATATATATATATATTTTAAAAAAAAAAAAAAAAAAACCAAGCGGCCGTGTCGGAGACACCCAGCCACCGCCTGGCCCGGGGGCCGTGGGCGAACCACCAAGCCGCCCCCGTGGGGGCTCGAACTCCGTCCAATGCCCCGGGTGCCAAAGGCCCTAACCGGTAGGCTACAAGGCCATTGGCATATATATATATATATATATATATATATATATATATATATATATATATATATATATATATTTCTTTTTTCTTTTTTAACCATTGGCATATATATATATATATATATATATATATATATATATATATATATATATATATGCCAATGGTTAAAAAAGAAAAAAGAAATATATATATATATATATATATATATATATATATATATATATATATATATATATCATTTGACAGACGAAGAAGCTTTGGGGTACCAATCGACTAATAGACTAGAAAATTGTATCACTATAGACGGCTTTTTCCTCGAGAATTATGTTAAGTGTGCCTGCAGAAATGCCCACAAACTTGGGTAAAAGAAAACATGAAAAATGAAAGAGACTTACATGAAAGGATTTGAGAAACATCCTACTAAATCCGTCAGAGGCAGAGAAGGCTATAGAATACAAGGGGAATAAAAGCATTGTCAAGCTGCGCCGTATATGCCTCCAATAAACCACTCAAAGTAACTGCTACAAGCAAAGAGAACCAGTGCTGCACATACACAAAAAATGAATTAGAAAAAAGCCTACTTTGACCTTGTAGTTGGCATTGAAAATAATGCTTATATTTTTTTTTCTTGAGAAGTTGCAATGGATATCCCACATTTGCTCAACCCATCCTGGGATGTACCTAGATACATGTAATAAGAGCCAGGCACAATCCAAGCCTGTTCAAGGATAGAACTTCATCCATGCCAGGTGCCAAAGCTCACTTGATATTGAACTTGCGAAGACACTAACAAACAATTTAGTTCCCTATTTATAATTGGAAGTCACTTATTGAACAAACCTCTATGCAATCAAATTAAGCTTAGCAAGAGGTGAAGCATCATGCAAATTACAAAGGTTCAGATATCCACTATCAAGACCCACGCCTTCCAAAGCACAGATTAGGTTCAAAACCTAATGAGCCTGAGCCCAAGAAAAAGGGGCAGAATCAAAAAATTGTACTCTAAAAAAGAAAGGCTGCAACCCTGGCCTGTAAATCCATGTTCAACTAGTTCACTCCCTTTTAAAATGCAGTACAGATTTCTACATGCAAAGCAACCTATAAGCCGCTGATCATTTCAGCCATCTCATTTTCTTAAAAGCGGGGAATGGGATCAAACCTGGGAGAGAATATAACCAGTGGATGCTAGAAGAGGGAGGAGTATTGAGCAAGCTGCAAGTACGGATGTTATGCCAGCTGCAGTACCCTCGATTGTTTTTTCTAGGGGGGGAAAAAAGACAAGTTAGATATCAGGAAGGCAAGAGGTACAGGCTTTTAAGAATTTATTGGCTAATGCCATCAAAAAGAGGGGCAGAAGTTTTCTTACTGCCAGTTTTGCTCCAACGTAGAACACCATACTTGTGGCCAACCATGGATGCCTGAAGAAACACCCCCCACACCATGAGCTTGATCATAAAATAAAATTCCAAAAGGAGCCAACACATGCAATTAATTGAAAATTCGATGTACTCGCGTACAAACATCAAACAGAATCAGCTATTTGGTACACCTACTAATGTACTTTAAGCTGCAGTTAGATTACCAAGTTTAGCATGAGCAAAAGAGCCATTTGTCAAATTCAAGATTCTAATAATACAAACTTGGCCGAGAATATCATAAGCGTCAACAGTGTTTAGCATATATGACATTTCTTTGGAAGACTCTATTATGCTTATATATTAGCATATGCCAACAAAGTGCTTTCCGATATTAGGTGATATCTAATAGTGACGGCTTCTTAAATATGCATAAAACAGCAAGCATCCATAGAAGAACCTCGAAAGCCCTTTATGGCATATGCACGGAAGATCCTCATATCGAAGCCCTCTTCATCAGAATAGGATCAGACGGAGAACACTAGAAAGGTCCTTAAAAGAACTGGCAATTTTTTTATGAACTATTGTCAACTTGACGCCAACCCTTTGTTCTAGTGTCCAATTTCTTGACAAGGTCAACACGGTAGATGTAAGCAAGAGAGCCTTGTCAAGAAGGCCAATTGGCTGGTAAGTAGACTCGCCTATGTGGCATAGACACAAGTCACCTTTCAGAAACAAAGAACCACCGATTTAAAGGTAAAAACACTCTTCATCCGTTTTGGCTAGGTAGGCGCAGATTACCCAGACCAAGCTTTTGTCTAAACCAAAGTTCTAAACCTAGACTGCGGACAACGTCATTCATACAGGTATTCAAATTTAGTTTCTTTAGAGCATCAGGTAAAACTACCATGTCTAGGACAATCCAATGGGTCTGGAGACTCTGGCTAAAGTCTGTAGTCTATCTATTATAATACCAAACAAGGGATCTTCCAGGAACCTTTGCTATACCGGGCCAATAACTATCTAACACTTGTTATGGGAATGCAGAAATCACAAAGACATGATAATATTGGTCATGAAATCCCAATGAGATAATAGATACTAACCTATATGGTTGCTCGTGTACATGGTAAATACTAAATACCAATAACAAACATTAACTATTGTAGTAACACGAACAAGTATAAAGGTTCAGCTTTCCCACTGGAAGAATCATGATAACAACTCCATATCCAAAGTTCTATAATCATTTGATCATAGAAGGTAAGTTCTGGGAGAAAGATGAGAGTTTTCATGTTTATATTGGTGCTAACCATATGTCAGGGCAGGGTAAGTAGGCAGGTTGGGTTGGGTGAGGACTGAGGGTGGAAGGATAATATGGAAGTCGCTGTTGGATAATGAATTCATCAGTGTATAACTTGCAAGATGGATAAAGGAAGAGGAAGAAACATCCAAATGACAATAGAACTCACCATAGTATCACCAATTCCTAAGCTCAAAATCCCAGCAAAAGGGGCAAGTGGTCGATCATTGGACCCAGATGACATCCATAGAGGAAGCGCACAACCCAATAGGAGGGAAAAATGACTGAAATATGCAAATGGTCACAAACAACAGAAATATAAGTAACATTTAGTTATTTACCATAAACATCATGTAATAGCTTCGAAGAAAAGAATTTGAATAATGCCTGACGATAAGAATTTCTGAGTCACGGTGATCAGTGAAAGCATTCATGAACTGATGTATCATGCCCCCGAAAGGCCAAATTTTCCATATCTGCACAAAGAGCTAATGGTTAAAGAAGTTGAGAATAATTTTCTCGTGAAATATTGAACTATATATTACCATTTATCTCATACTGTTATGTATTAGAATGTATATGGTTTTTGAGATTATAATAAACTAGCATATATGCACGTGCGTTGCACGTATTTATGAGTAGAAAGATTAAAAGATATTTGTAGTCAAAATTTGTTCATTTTTCAATTCCTAATGATGCTAAACAAAGTTAATTTTTCAATGCCTCATTTTTAGATACTCTCAATGCATTTAAAAGCTACTGTAATTAGGAATACCAAAGGACAACTTTTGTATTTACCTATATATGCCCTATTACTTTTAGTTAATCTTTCTAGTTGGTAAATATAATAAAGGGTATTTTTGGAAAGGAAACTTTCACGGTGAAGCCTACTTTTGGTATTATATAGTAGAATAGATATATTTACTAGGAAAAGGGAATAACTCAAAACTATATAAAAATAATTCATATTATTGCAAAAACCAGTGAAGACAGCATTGACTCATAAACAATCTCCCTTTCTGGCTCCTACTTGCATTTAATTCTATAAGTCCACTTCCCGGATTTTTGAAAATTTATATTTATTTTATTTTAGTTTTAAATATTTTTCTAAAGTAGAAAATTAATTTTATTTTTAAATTCTATTATAGATATTTTTGAAGGGAAAAGAGACTTGCCAAATTTATTTTTAAAGAAGATTTTATGTTTACGAAAATAGACTTCTAAGATTATGGATTTATTATATCATTTACTATTTGAAATTTACAAAATATGTTTCGAATATTACTTGATAATATTGAGTATTATTTTTAAGTATTATTGTTGCAAAGTATGAAATTTAGATTTAGTTAAATGTATTTTAACTATTATTAATAATATCTAGTATTATTTTTAAATCATTATGTATTTCTTTTGACTAATCTAAAATTTATTGGATTTGATATTATTTGATTTAAATGTTGAAAAGATTTGATCAATCATAGTCCTTCCATAATTAGGGAATCCCCTATAGAGGAGTTTTCCTCTATTTTTCCCACAACTCAAAATTCCTCAACCATAACCGTCTTCACGTCCATGTATCCGTGTGTCCCGACCATTACAACAATTTTGTGTGTGCATCGTGTCTGTAACCCCCCAACCTCTTACATTCCATAACTCCCAACCTCTTACATTCCGTAACTCTCAACATTTTTCATTCCGTAACCCCGACCATTTCCATTCGTAACTTTCCTTCATTTCTCTATAAAAAGAGAAATGTTGAGACAAAACTTAAGCATTATCATCTTCTTCCATTGGAGCAACCCAGCGACCCATGCCGCACTCATCATCCCCGAGCCACCGGAGCCGACATTGTGTCGACGTGCTCGAGCCGACAGAGGACGACGATCTCGACGTAACCGCGACTACCTCTTCTTCTTCCTCGGTAAGAAACTAAACTCTAGTCTTGGTATAGTTTAAATCCAAGCGGATCCCTTATGCTAACACCAAACCAATCTTGGCCCGGTGGTCACCTGACCGGCCCTAGGATCCAGTCCTGACAGACCCGAGTTCAAGCCCTTGTTAAGCTTTTTTTTAAGTGAATATATTTATATAGTACTTGGTATATATATATATATATATATATATATATATATATATATATATATATATATATATATATATAGTTTCCATATGAAAACAAAAATTGTCATGACCTTATGGGTCAATGCGACCACCCTAAAACCCGAGCCACCAGACCCGAGTTCGAATCCTATGTTAAGCTTATTTTTTGGGTAATATATATTATATTATTTATGGTATTATTATATGTAGTATTTATGTATTTATGTATTTTCTTGTATTTTGATAAATATATATTGTACTTGTGTGATGTAAAATACTGGTAAATTGTACTTTTATTTGTAATATTTATTTATATATTTTTCAGAATTATTTATATAATAATTATATTTTTAAATAAATAAAAACAGTAAATATATTTATATGTATTTATAGTTTTTTCAATTTTAATAAATAATAAATGATTTCTGAAAATTAATTAAAAATTATATTTAAATAGTAGATTTTATCTAGGCCAAGTTAGTATATTTACATGTAGATTTTGGACTTATTTTGACATATTAAAAATTAGTTTCTGTTAAGAATTAATTATAAATAATTATTATTAAATTAGTTTTTACAAATAGTTCTATAAATACTTGTAGTAGCCCAAAAATTGTGAAAACTTAATACATTTCCTATTTTGCACTAATTGACCAATGAAAAATAGCAACTTTGTATTTAGAGGTCTCCAACTATTAAAACGAACGAAGGTGAGGCCTACCTCCACTGTTGTAAAAATTCGATTAGTCGGCGGACTAGTCCTTGACTAGTCGGTAGTCGGCCTTCGCCGACTCGACTAGGGGGCTAGTCAGCAAAAAAATATGCTCAAACAATAATTGGACCTAGACAGCTAGACGGGCCTAGTCGGCCGACTAGGCCTCGGTTCCCAAAAAAGGGTAAACAATATCAAAATCCGATCCGAAATTCAGTTCTTTCAAAAACCTAAAAGCAATCGACAGAGAAGGAGAAAGAAGAGAAGAGAAGAAGTTTCAGAAAAAGTGCATACCAAAGACATATATTGCATATATTTTTTTGGTACTTAAGTTAATACTTTGATGACATATAGCATATATTGCATATATATTATTTCTTTATTGCATATATATATATATATATATATATATATATATATATATATATATAATTAAAAAAACTCACCGATTAATCCGACTAGCCCCTGACTAGCCCCTCGATTAATCCGATTAATTCCTATTCCCCGCGAACCGACTAACGACCGACTAGCGATTTTTACAACCTTGCCTACCTCATTAATGCTCAATTTTTTTAATAAATAAAATAAATTATTTTTAATTAATATTAAATCCTAGTAAATTATGACAAACAATAACTTGTGATTTTAACCAGTTCAAACCTATTTTTGATGTGTATTACCTTTATATAAATATTGTATTAGACTTCATGACCAAGGTTAAGCATAGTGTGTCATGACTTTGTGACCCGAACCTAGTATAACTTGACCTGGTTAGAGAACACAACACCTAGTTAGCACTTAACCTTTAAACTAAGAAACACTATACATTTTTACAGCTTGAGGATTTTAGGCACCAAATCAACATTTAACATCAATCCTTCGGTAAATCAAGACAAGTACGCTACAACATACAAAACTATACATGATATGATTTACATGCTTCTGTTACCAATTGTATCTTCTTTTCATTGCATGTTGTCTTTAAATTCCAAGATTGCAAGTATAACTTGTTTCTCATGCAACAAGCCTCTTTAACAAGAATTGTATCACATGTTGCAAGTTGTACACATTATCGACACTGGGAAGGGAAAATTGTCTAGTTAATACGTGATCAAAGCCCATAGTATATTATGAGTGGATAGCTTAACTCTCACATTGTGCACGTGTAGGTTTTGTCGGACCGACTTTATGCCATATCAGTTGCATTTATTTTTACCGTCATATTTTAGCCGATCACGTGTCTACTAGCTTTTCAAAGTCGCACTTTGCCTATCTAGCCTGAACATGTTTTACAAGTATCCTTTAAACACGTTATTTTTGTTTTACAAGTATCTTCTGAACATGTTGTCTTTACTTTATAGAATCTCCCGAGTATGTTGTCTTTATTTTTCAACCAAGCATGTTGTCTTTTCTTTCAAACCAACAATGTTTTCTTTATCAGTTCATTCTTATCATGCCATATATCAGTAGCGTAAATTGTAAGATTGTACTTTACTCCTTTCATGATTTGATGGTTGCAGGTGAATTGACTGAGAAGGAGTTGTTTTGCAATTCATAGTATGGACTTGTCACTGAGACGCTAACCCACATCCCAGAGGATGTCCCTGTTGGGGAATACCTCATAGCTTAGCTTACATCTCGTATTTGAACTTGGTTTGTAATAATTAGTTAACATTCATTTGGTTGGATTTGTCTCCAGTTACTTTTGCTTTGGGAATGTAACTAAGTGACATTTTGGACTTATTCTAGTTTATCTCGATATCGATACTGTGATTAATCTGATCTAATATAAGTTTGAAGATAATTAAAGGTTTAGAACAACTTACTACGTCGTATCTCATAGCGTAGGCAGGATGTGTCCGACACGAATCAGAATATTCGGGAACGGATCGTGACAAATTCAACTTGATTTAGAGAACATCTACCTAAGGATTACTACACTTATCTACAAACACGTCCCATGTTTAGATCCAACTTCTGTCTTTCGGTACTCTAGTCAGTAAAAATCATAAAAGTGTAGACTTATTAAATTTCATACATACTCGGTATTTGAATAGGAATTTAAAATCTCAATCACACCCAGCTTTTATGATATTGAAGATAGAGGCAATCGTCTATGACTTTTATCATTCGTGCCAATATTAAAAAACCAATGTTTGCAGTATCAGTAGTGGAAACATTTTCGGACCTTCTTTTGAGTACCGGTATCGACAGTTTTCAAGAAGATTATTTTGCACTTAATTCACTTTGCTTAATTTGCTAGTATGAACTTTTAGCCATTATCACTTTGCCACCCACCATCAGAAGTAACAAATTTAGGATAATATATCCCTAAAAATAAAATAAAAATACTACATTCCAAAACCCTAACCCAATACCATAATCTTCTTCCTCCTCAATCCTAAACCCTATGTCATTATTACCATCTTCTTCTTCTTCCTCCCTAAACCCTGACGGTCTGACCCGATATAACCATTTTCTTAATTCTCCATCCTTAAATCCTAGCCCACCACCACCTTCTCCACCCCCCCCCCCCCCCCCCCCCAAAAAAAAAAAAAAAATCGTCCACCACCCTTTTCTTAATTCTTCATCCTTAAATAGTAACACGTCATCACCTTCTTCCTCACCCCCAAACCCAAACCCACCACCACTTTATTCCTTCTCTCCATGATGTTCCCCCCCCCCCCCCCCCCCTCACCCGGAGCTGATCAGGCTCCCCCCACCTCCGACCCCCAACCACCATCTTCTTCACGGTATTCGTGACACTGGGTATAAATGTCACTTTACCTTTTATTCTTGACAATTTCATGGATTTCATATTCAAGTTTTAAAAAAAGGTCATGGTAGCGAAGTGAACATAGGTCGAAGTGGAGGACATTTGAGCGCCAAAAAAAAGTTTTCAAAAATAATCAAATTAGCATTTTAAATTTTTGACTTACACGGATCATTTCTAATACTAAGAAAACTGCCAAAGCTGCACCAAATGCTAGCTCCAGGAATGGTGGCTGCAAAACATAGAGACATTAAACATTAACTACTGAATGACATTGGATACATGGTTAGTTCAGCATGCCCATACATCACCTGAAAGAGAAGAGCAGGTGTAAACATTAGAACTGCCACTAGATGATAGTACTTCCGAAGAAGAATCCTCTCAGTCTTGCTATGCTTTGAAATATTGTAGAACCGGAAAACAGATGCACATATCACAGATATCCAGTAAGTACACAAGGCCAGCCGTTTAAGTGGTTCAGTGAACACAAAATTCAATACCCTGCCAAAAGCACATCAAAACAAGTATCGTCAGTATTTGGATAAAATAGAAGCAGGTAGAATTGAAAGGGAAAAAACTCTATTAGTTTCTGAATTAATATATGAAGCAGTTTGAATGAGCTATGAGAATGATGGAATTATGATATTGGTGTGACTTGAGCACAGAAGAGCAGTGAAAGAATATATGCTTATTTAAGTTGTATAGCTGATACTATGAGAGATTGACGACAACCTTCATTAAACAGTAGGTGATCTTTTCCCAACAAGTATAATAAGTTTGTGTTCCTTATTTCTTGGCCAATTATAAAGGCACTTCAAATATTACTAAGGGCTAGCCCAAATGTGGGTTTGGTTTATTTACAAGTTTGCTACTTGAAAAATTACTCATGCCTAGCCCAAATGTAGGTATATAAGTCAATTTTTTGTTTTTTTTAGCTCTTGTCTCCCTCCTCACATCTCTTTCTCCAAATCCTAGAACCTCTCAAATCCCTACTTCTTCTTCTCCACCATCTCTATCTTCCGCATCTCCATCAAAACCCTAGACTCATTTTCACTCCCAATTTTAGAGATGGCACCCAAAGGCTCCTCACAAACAAGATATAAACCCTAATACTTCCTTCCTCACAAACAATGCATGGAAATAAAACCTAATTTCTGGCAATCGCAATATACCAAGTCGACTTTAGGACTGCCACAATTTCTGACAGTCCTAAAAACTTTTAGGCAGTTCTAAAAACTTTTAGAACTGCCAGAAATTTGGGCAGTCCTAAAATGGACTTGATGTACAGCAAGTCCATTTTAGGACTACCCAAATTTCTGGCAGTCCTAAAGTATCCAATTTCTGCCACAATTTCGTATTCTCTATGAATTTATGTCAGTTTAGAAAGGAAAGGATTCCAGCAATTATTGAAAAAAATTTGTAGGCCAATTATTGAGATTTGGCAAAACATTCTTTTGCTTCCACCTGTGCTTCTCCGAGTAAAATACTTACGATTTCGAAATATCCAATACTATAATTTAGTACATATCTAAAGTATCTAATAGCTTGCTTTCAAACGTGCAAAGTATGGTTTAAAGTATCGGCCGATACCGATCCGATACAGTCGATACCGATACGATTTGGCATGTCCTGATCCGATACCGACCGTTACCCGATATTGACTGATACCGACATTGGGGGTCTCTTTTCCGGCCAATTCGAGAAAGAAAATTGAACGAAAAAGACAAATCAACAAGGGTTTAAAGCATAATAAGGTTGTAAAAGCATGTAAAAGAAGAAAATCAATCTATTGTATGTAAACCAATCGGTAAGGGTGACTACTATTTCATTTAATTTCAAAACTACTAAGAAATAACACTGAAAGTACTTAAAATTATGCTTAAATGTATAAAATATATGTTTTTAAATGTAAATAATTTATTAATAATTATTTGTTTTTTGATACCAAAAAATTCGATACTCCGATCTGAAACCGCCGATACTACCGATATCGCCGATACCAATACTCATAGGAATAGTCCGATACAGATTCCGACAATGTGAACCTTACTGCAAAGTTCTCTCCACATTAAGTTGGCACAAATTTTTTACAGCAACTAATATGCTCTATGAGGATTTATCACATTTTAGGACTGTCCAGATTTCTGGCAGTCTTAAAAGTATTTAGAACTGTCCAGATTTCTGGCAGTCCTGAAAGTATTTAGGACTGCCAGAAATTGTGGCAGTCCTAAAATGGACTTGATGTACACCAAGTCGACTTTAGGACTGCCCAAATTTCTGATAGTCCTAAAAGTATTTACGACTGCCGGAAATTGTGGCAGTCCTAAAGTCGACTTGGTCTATTGTGGTTGCCAGAAATATGGTTTATTAGGATTTATTTTCATGCCTTGTTTGTGAGGAAGAAAGTATTAGAGTTTGTATCTTGTTTGTGAGGAGCCTTTGGATGCCATCTCTAAAATTGGGAATGGGAAGGAATCTAGGATTTTTATGGAGATGGGGAAGATGGAGATGGTGGAGAAGCAGTAAGGATTTGAGAGATTTGGGGAAGAGAGAGTGAAAGGTTGAAATGAAGGTAAAAAATTGGGTTGGGGGGTATGGTTGGGTTGAGGGCAGCCCTAAGTAAAAAATGGACTGTCATGAGTAATTTCTCCTCTAAACAGGGCTAGCCCCAATCTTGGACTAGCCCTAAGTAAATATTGAAGTGCCTTTATAATTGGTCTATTTCTTTACATGTATGCCTTTGTAATATTAACATTACGTTTCTCCAAAACTATACTAATGTTCCTAACTACTAGAGATAAAAGAAAACATATGTTCAATGTTCTAAAATTCGCTAGGTGGATCTGGCGCGGCTAAGGGCAGCCTAGCGCCCAGGCGCCCTTTTTTTTTTTTTTTTTGAATTTGAAATCCATAATATAAATTTGAAATTTGAAATCCAAACATGTTCAAAATCCATAATATAATTCAGAATTTTTTTTAATATTTGAAACTTGAAATTTGAAATTTGAAATTTGAAATTTGAAACTTGAAATCCATATTACAAATTTGAGAGTTCAATGTTCTCAATCTAAATCCAATCTCAAAATCCAAACAACATATCCACAATACATCTAAGCATCAAAAAAAATTTCAAAAAAAAATTCAAAAAAAACAAAAAAAAAACCAAAAAAATCTTAAAATCTGAAACGTCGCACGGGGCTGCACAGGCCACCCACCTAGACGCCAAACAGGCCCGAACAGGCGCACAGAGGTGCCAAACATGGGGGTTTTGGTTCATCCGACAGCCGCCTAGGCTGATTTTTAGAAAAAATACATATGTTATATGCACATTGCATGTCGCTAAAATCTCTTCTCATGTTCTTTTGTATACCACATTAGTTCGTCCGGCAGCCACCTAGGCCGATTTTTAGAACAATGCATATGTTATATGCACATTGCATGTCGCAAAAACCTCTTCTCATGTTCTTTTGTATACGACATTGGCACAATAAAATAAGCACAAACATGCCAAAATTGGTATCATAACCATCTCTTCAAGTCCATATCATGGTAGGGAATAATCCAAGGTTGTAAAAGTCTCTAGGCGCTAGTCGGACGGACACCTAGCGCCTAGGCGGTCCAAAAAATAACCAACCAACAATCGTGCTGAAAATTGTAGCAATTGTCCATAATACCCAAAAATATAGTCGGGCGTCGGACGGGCATTGTGCTCCTAGAGCCACCTAGAACCGATTTCTAGAGCAATGGAATAATGAAATACCTAACGAATACAAACATGTGTACAATGTCGGTAACAATATTTTTTTTGGGAAAATAACTTAATTATTACATGAGAACCACTTTCATAAAAGAACCCAACAAGACTACAATACCAAGCCAATTCCAATATTTGTAGGTACATCACGTATCTCATCATCATCATCCTCCAAGACTTCTTCCTTCATAATAGGGTATGCATAAGAAAGCTCCATAAAGAATAGACAATTTCTATGGCTGGCTATCAACTTGATGTAAACATTATATGTAGGTGTCAAATTCCTAGCCAAGAGAGCTATGAGCATGACAGAGACATGTCATAATATCTACACGGCTAATTGGAGGGTTGATAGACCTACCTTTTAGCAATGCAGTTTAAGTACATGCAACCAAGAAGCACCCTCCAATAAAGATTCTAGACGAAGAGATAAGATGATAAAAATGACATTAAACCAAAAGGGTGAAAAGGAGTGGCATTATCTGACTACATAAAAGATAAAGGAGCCTCACAAGAAATAAATAAAAGACAAATTACAAACTCATACGCTAAATCCTTATAAAATCGCTATGTTCTATACCATGGTTCGGGACATCGGTATCAAAATTGGTACCAGACCCTTCTTAATTGGCATTTCAGAGAAGTTTTAGAGGTTTTTGAATAAGTTGGTTTTAGTAGTTTCGGTAATTTTGGTATCGGACGATATTGTGAACTATGATTTATAGCTATATAAAATCTAAGAGAGAAGGTAATAACCTAAGCATGACCAAGGCCACCGAGTGGAACAGCAACAGGTAACCAGGCATCCTACAAATAACATTACATATTTGAAGTGGCAGTGAAATAAGTCGCCCATAAAAAAAATTATGTACTAAATGTAATGTGTTTCAATTCTTCAAGGTGTTCTGCAACTTTAGTTTAAAGAAGTTAGAAAGCATCAAACAAGCTCCGAATTTATCACAAAAAAAAAACTTAAGAAACATACCATAGGGCAGGATACACATGAAAATCCTGAACAAAGTACATCCATGCGGGAACGATCAAAGTCAACATGACTGACAAAGAACTATAAAATGCAACAGAGCAACCAATCCCTCTATTCATGCTTCCTTCAACAAGTTGCACTGCAGGAGGCTTCAGAATTCTAAAGTGCAAACAAATTCTAAGGACAGATTTGTAAAGCACAGGCAGAAGGACAAGGCCTAACAACAGTCCCTGCAAAAGGATTAACATGTAAGTACCTTTTGCAAATAAATTTAAGCTAGCCTGGATTGTTAACAGGATATTACCTGAATAACTGTGCTTACTTCATTCTGGGTTCCAGAATGAACAATAGTAGAACTAGCTGACAAGGACAAGCTGATCTGTCAAATATTCACAATTTCCGTGAAAATGGTAGAAACATATAGAATAATGGTTAGTTTCTAAGTCTAAATGTATAATCATAAACCTGTGACAGTGTATGTGCCAAAATGTCACCAAAGTAGAGAATCAGACCACTAGATACCAAGAGTGCTTCACCTGAAAATAGAACAGATTAAACGAAATAGGTGAGTGAGCATATAACACGTCCAGTTTAACTAGATAAAACAGAACAATAACAGCAAAAAGAGACCCTTTAGTCCAAATGGCTACATGTGGAATAGCACATACAAATGTTCAAGGATCTAACAGCAAAAGTCTGCAATATGACCCAACTCTCAAGTCTCAACCACATTGCTCAAATTTAAGTAACTGCATATTGATAATACAACAGCAAAACTAAACAAGTCTTTATCCCAAACTGTTGGGGTCAGCTGCTGCATATTGATAATAGTATTCAAAAGAAATTAAAATCATCAAACAAGAAACTACATAGCACACTTCTCCAACTGATGAAAGTGGGAATAATTAATCTATGTGCACGAGTCATTTCAAGGACCGAACAAAAACAACACATACTTGGAAAAGTGTCTGTTGAATGTACAACAATATGCTTCAACAGTTACAAAAATTGTCTAATAGACGTAAGATGTATATTGTTAGGCCAAGGCATAAGATCTAACCTAATGGAAAGAAATGATAGCCCAAAGAAACAGATGTACAACTTACCACACCAAGTATTCATCAGGATAAAGAGGCTATTAGCATTTAGAACCTTGTCAACTGCCAAAATATTTATGTCTGTTCTTCTGTGTAATACCGCAATAAAATTGTTTCTGGAGAAGTTTCTTAAAACTGCTTCCAGAAAAGAAAATGTTAAATGATGGAAGGCCTACACCACCACTCCAACAAAAGCCAGATTGTATCACCTGATAGAACTCCTCACAAATCTTTTGTGTAGTATGTGTAAACAAGCTCGTGACTCCTTAGATCATCAAAGTAACCACCAAACTAAAATTGGTAGTTATTGATAATTTTACAATTTAAAGTTGTAACCATCCATGTTTGTACTTCTACCACATGTTGTCACATCCATAATGCAGCACATAACTTCCCCAAATGGCCAATTCTCTTTTATCAAGCACCCACCAACCAGGAAATTTAGGAGCATCATCTAAATGCTTCTTCACCAACAACTGATATTTTCTGCCTCCATTTGACGGCATTGTTCAATGACTCAATGATTGGTTCTAAGGTATTTGCTCAGTGTATGTTGGCCCAGGGGATGTTGATTCCACTTGGTATATTGTTAGCCATGTCCTCATTGTTTATGACATATCATGATCATTCCACTATCAAGTATGTCCGTCAGTATTTGGTCTTACTTTCTTAAAGCGCTACTATCACGTAGACAATAATAAGATATCAAGGCCTTTACATTATTGAGTGGCCATATCAATTACAACAATATTTTTCAATATCCCCCCTGAAGCACAGGCTTTTCTCATTATCCTCCTTCCTTGAAGCCATGGTGCTCCTTTTGCATTTCAGATATGAATCTCAAACATCACCCTTGTTCATAGGGCAGCCAGGAAGCATTTTCCGCTTGGGCAGTCCGTTCAACCAAACTTTAGGGTGGAATCAGTTAAATTATTGGCCAATTGCAAACACTAGTTAACCATTATAAAGGAGACCCTACTAGACAGAGAAGCATGGATTTGTACTAAGGTAACTGAAGACAACAGAGAGATAAGACACCATGGTAAAAGTTACGAGAGATCCTCATCGAGTAACAAGGATCTAACTGCCACAAGCTTCAGTAACAAAGAGCTAAGACAATTTGGCGTCTACTTTAAGAGTTATTACATCCTTGAGTACTAAGTTGTTTGTGGGTTCATTATTACAACTGCTTCTTGCTTAAGAAACTAGTAAAAATGATACTTTGAATAATAGACTATTTGTCATAAAGTATCTCAATTTAGTATATACGTTTCTTACTCTATAATTTCAAATTCTCGTGGACTAAATTTTTTACACTGATTACAGTTTGCATATTCGGACAATAGTTTGCAGATGATGTGCACGCCTTTATTGAAAGTAGCATGGTAACACAAAATATCATGTTGCCAAACATTTATTGCTTAAATGTCTTTGTCAAAGTAGCTATAATATGTTTCAAAGTCTTAGTGAAGTACTGGATAGGTCAAGCACTGCCATGCCCCGATTCCGTAGAATCGATAGTCGTCCCCCGGGCGTGATGCCGTGCGAACCTAAGTTGCGATCGCACAAGGCATAGTCATAAGGTTATCCGAAACACAACACCAAGTTAGAGTACGCAGCTATATTGTTATGGGCGACGCCTAGGCGCGCCTAGGCGGCCTAGGCGCGCCCGATTTGAACAGGTCGCCTCGACCTGCATATTTTACTGCAGTGTTAAGGCGAGGGCCGCCTAGGCGCGCCTAGGCGGACGCCCAGGTTCGTCCAGGGGAGACAACTGCGGGCACCTAGGCGGTGGATCTCAGGATGAGCTATGAACTTTTTACTAATATTTTTTTTTGGGCTTTAGGGTTATTATTGTTGCTAAAACAGGTGATATTGTAAAAATTGCTGCTGTTTGCTGTCTTCTGCTACTGCTATTGTTGCCTTTTGCTACTGCTACTGTTGTCTTCTCCCTCTTACTGCAATCTGCTACTGCTGTTGTAGCCTTCTGCTACTACTGTTGCGGCCTTATGCTACTGTTGCTGCTGACTTTTGCTACTACTGCTGCTGCCTACAATATTTACACGGGTTTAAAGACCCAGAAATTTGGACGGGCGCCTAGGCGAGGCGGGCATGGTCTCGCCTCGCCTCGCCTAGCGCCCAATACAACATAGGTACGCAGAGAAATTGATTGACACATTTGAAATAGAAGTAGACTTTTTCATTGATAATAAAACTTCATTTACATGACTCCTTTACAACCAATGCCGCGCGGGCTTACAACATGACTCAACTTACAAAACAAATACTGATGAAATAGTCGTTCCATACATTATATCCCTTTTTTACAAGCAAAATATAACACTTTTCACCTGCTATCGAGGGAAGTCGAGTCGTCATCTTTTCTTTCTTTTGGACTGAGTGCAGGGTCTTCAAAAGGATTTCCAGAAACAAGCCTTCAACTCACGAACGAGGCTTCAAAAGTATTCACGCCGCCTTGAGCTTTAAGTGGCACGCCCTTCGTGGTTCGAGGTACCTGCGTGGAGAGCGAGGATCAGTACATTACACTTTGTACTGGTGCGTGGCTATTTAAGTTCCAAGCTCTCATTTGGTTGAAGAGTTTATATGACTTAGTTTATGAATGTTTCCAACCATCCTAATGAATTTCAAACAAGCATATGACAACATAATATGAAATACGATAAAACTTACCCACAGCGGACCGCGCCGCGCCTTATGAGACTTACCATGTTCTTCCCTGTCAATTGTTATCATTTGCATACCAAGTGCAATATTACGTGTGATTGATCACTGGCTCCCAGAGCCATCGTGGACTCCTTTAGCTTTTGTTAGACGGGACCCTTTCAGCGCGAGTAGCGAGCCCCGCTGCAAGTCCCCGTCTAACTCGTGCCCAGCACAGCTTATGTAATTGTTTCCTTTCTTGGCCGCAACGGTCCCGTGGCCCCGGATTGCCGTGCGGGAAAACTCTACCTTGTCGACAAGTTGTCCATGACCGTGCAACGACAAATTTTAGTTATTAAGGTATAGCCTACATTCTCTTTGAAAACTTGATCATTTTATCGTGTCTGTGTCCTTGCATTTATTCTTTCATTCGCAACAACATTATCGATTTACCTAAGAAGGGGTCAAGAAGAGAAGGGTTAGCCACTCACCTTGAGTTTGCTTGAGGCGAGAGAACTTGTTGGTCGCGCTAGACGTCGCCTACGCGATTACCTGAAATCGCACAAGCAACCGATTAGAACACTGTATTATTCCAGAAGTTCGATAGGAAATGCGAGTTCGAAATGCAAGCCATGAAAACCATCAAAAATATTCACGAAAACGCATTCAGAAAACCAAGTCAAAACCAACGCAAGCGGCGTGAAAAAACAGAGCAACGGGAGGTCTCTCCCGACTCAGCCGCAGAGTCAATCCTTGAGGCGCAGTCCGCTGAATATGGGACTTGGTTCCGAAGAAGCCATTCCATAACGGGGAATGGATCTTAATTCAACCGTTCCCGTTCGACCGATTCGGTCGATCCCGACCTATCGGTCCCGACCGAATCGATAGCGACAGTGTTCCTTTCTCGCGCACCCCGTGGACGGAGAACGGGGCACGATGTAGGGACGGGACACTACACCATAACCAACTAAGAAAAAGTTTCGTTCTCGAAACTTAACAATAGAACCTACCTCTACGAGAAAAATGAAGGAAATTTTTCCTTCATTTCTGACTCAAGCTCCCACGTCGACTCCTCGACCGAATGGTTTCTCCAGAGGACGCGGACGAGAGGAATAGCACGGTTGCGGAGAAGTTTATCTTTGCGCTCCAAGATTTGCACAGGCTCTTCGACATATGACAAGTCCGCCTTCAGATCCAGCTAACCCAAATCTACTACATGGCTCGAATCGTGCACGTACTTCCGCAGCTGTGAAACGTGGAAGACGTTGTGTACCTCCGACAATGCAAGTGGCAAGGCAATTTGGTAAGCTACTGGGGCGACTCGCTTCAATATCTCGAACGGACCAACAAATCTTGGGCTCAACTTCCCTTTCGCGTCGAATCTGGTAACTCCACGTATGGGCATTACTTTCAGGAATACATAGTCGCCTTCCAAGATCTCGAGGGGACGTCGGTGCGTGTCGGCATAACTCTTTTGTCGACTTTGTGCTATTCTCAATCTCTCCCGTATCAACTTGACCTTCTGCACAGTCTGCTCCACCAGTTCCGGGCAAGTATTGTCGTTCCCCGACTTCATTCCAGCAAATGGGCGATCTGCACTTTCGGCCGTACAAGGCTTCATACGGCGCCATTTGGATGCTGGACTGATAGCTGTTATTGTATGCAAACTCGGCCAACGGTAGATGAACGTTCCAGCTTGACTTCAAGTCGATCGCACAGAGTCGTAATATGTCCTCGAGAATCTGGTTCACCCGCTCTGTTTGGCCGTCAGTTTGAGGATGATAAGCTGAGCTAAACTTCAACTTGGTCCCCAATGCTGAATGAAGACTACCCCAGAAGCGTGCTACGAACCGTCCATCCTGATCCGAGACGATAGATAGTGGGACCCCGTACAGCCGAACTATTTCATCAAGGTATATCTGAGCAAGGCGGTCGACGCTCCAAGTAACTTTAATGGCTACGAAGTGCGCTGACTTGGTTAGTCGATCGACGATGACCCAAACGGCGTCATTTTCCCGCGACGTCCTCGGCAAGCCAACAACAAAGTCTATAGTGACATGATCCCACTTCCACTCTGGAATGGCAAGGTTCTGCATCTCTCCGTCCGGTCGCTGGTGCTCGGCTTTAACTTGCTGACAGGCCATACACTTCGACACAAAGAGCGCTACGTCCCTCTTCATGCCATGCCACCAAAAGACAACGCGGAGGTCCTTATACATCTTGGTGCTACCAAGATGCAAGAAATATTTTGCATAATGCGCCTCCGTCATTATCTTCTTTCTAAGTTCTGCGTCATTCGGAACGCATAGCCGACCCTTCACTCGCAACACTTTCGACTCGTCCTCTGCAAAGTCGGACGCTTTCCCTGTCGATATCAGCTTCCGCATCTTTTCCAGGTATGGGTCGTCCATCTGAGCAGACTTGATTTTCTCCAATAGGCTCGGTTCCAGCCGCAGTTGCGCCAGTTTCACGTCTCTAAAACGAACTCGGAGTTCAACGTCCATTCCTTCCAAGTCACGCAGCAGTCGATCGTTGATGCATAACGAAGCTAAGTACTTCCGGCTCAGCGCATCCGCTACAACATTTCCTTTGCCCGGCGTGTAGTCGATTGATAAGTCGTAGTCTTTGATCAGTTCGAGCCATCGTCTCTGCCGCAAATTCAGTTCTTTCTGTGTGAAGAGATACTTGAGGACGCTAGTTCTAGGTCATAGAGATAGTGACGCCACGCCATAGAGATAGTGACGCCATAGAGATAGTGACGCCACAGCTTCAACGCGAACACAATTGCCGCTAGTTCTAGGTCGTGCGTGGGGTAGTTCTTCTCGTGCTGCTTCAACTGCCGGGAAGCAAAAGATATCACCTTATCCTGCTACATGAGCACACACCCCAAGCCCTGGCCAGAAGCATCGCTGAAGATTTGAAATCCCTCAGTCCCTTCAGGAAGAGCAAGTATCGGGGCCGAAATGAGTCGTTGTTTGAACTCTTGGAAGGAAGCTTCACAGTCGTCTGACCACTCGAATGTGACTCCTTTCTGGGTGAGGCGAGTCAACGACGATGCAATCTTCGCGAAGTCCTTCACGAAGAGTCGGTAGTATCCCGCCAAGCCTAGGAAGCTTCGAATTTCGCTAACTGATACGGGCCGTTTCCAATCAGCAACTGCCTCGACTTTCTTCGGATCGACTGCGATGCCCGCGTCAAGGTTGTAAAAATCGCTAGTCGGCCGCTAGTCGGTTCGTGGGGACTACGGATTAATCAGACTACTCGGGGACTAGTCGGATTAGTCGGTTTAGAATTTTTAATGAATATATATATATATATATATATATATATATATATATATATATATATATATATATATATATATATATATGTTATAAAAATATTTTAAAAAATAATATGTTAATTGTTGAACTTTTAATTATCGCAAACTACAGTGCATTTACTTATTCATTATTTTGCATAAATTTCTATTTCGATAAATATTTAAATAATATGTTAACAACTTACTATTTTGCATGGAAAGTTACAGCCGCAGTAGCAAGCAAAAGCAAAAAAAAGTAACAAACAAAAATTAAAAAAAGAGCCACAACAACAGTAGCAAAGAGATAACAAAGCAAAAGTAAAATAAAAAAAGAGTAGGCTAGTCACTTTTTTCAAAAATAGAAAAAGGCAGCAACAAAGTAAAGAGTCGACGACGGCTGCTTTGACGAAATCGACGGCAGCCCAGACTAGTACCAATTTAGCTAATTTTTGGATGGACCAGCCCCTAATCGAGTCGACGGTGGCCGACAAGTGACTAGTCGGGGACTAGCCCCTAGTCGAGTCGGCGACGGCCGACTAGCGACTAGTCGGGGACTAGTCGGCCGCCTAGAGGGATTTTTACAACACTGGCCCGCGTTGGAGATGATGTGCCCAAGGAATGAGACGTTGTTCAGCCAGAATTCGCACTTGCTCCTCTTCGCATACAACTGATTCTCTCGAAGGGTTTGGAGTACCGTCCGCAGGTGTTCTGCATGTTGCGCTTGATCCTTTGAGTAGACGAGGATGTCGTCGATGAAGACTACTACGAATTTGTCAACAAACGGACGGAACACCCAATTCATTAGATCCATGAAGACGGCAGGGACGTTTGTCAGACAGAACGGCATTACCAAGAACTCGTAGTGGCCGTAGCGGGTGCGGAAGGCAGACTTCGGCACGTCATCTGGCTTGACTTTGAGTTGGTGATAACCTGATCGCAGATCAATCTTCGAAAACACCGTTGCACCTTGGAGCTGGTCAAACAAATCATCGATGCGGGGCGGGGGTATTTGTTCCGGACGGTGGCCTTATTCAATTCTCGATAGTCGATGCAGAGCTGCATCGATCCATCCTTCTTTTTCACAAATAGCACGGACGCACCCCACGGCGAGACACTCGGACGGATAAACCCTTTGTCAAGTAATTCATGTAGTTGTGCCTTCAGTTCTTTCAATTCTGCAGGGACCATTCTGTATGGAGCTTTCGATATCGGTCGGCTGTCAGGAAATGTGTCGATAGTGAACTCTATTTCTCGATCGGGCGGCATGCCAGATAGCTCGTCCGGGAACACGTCTGGGAATTCTGCCACAACGTCGGTCAGACCCGCGTTTGCACCATCCTGTCACATGTCACGAACGGACGCCAAGTAGCCTTCGCATCCGGAATGAAGCAGCTTCCGAACAGAAATTGTCGAGATCACCATGCAGGTCGGTGATGCTTCACCACACGAATAGCAGAATTCGGGCACTCCAGGTATGCGGAAAGTGACCTTCTTTCCTGCGCAATCGATGGTAGCGTTGCAAGGACCGAGCCAATCCATACCCAGTATGATGTCGAAGTCATTCATATCTAAAACTATCGCATCAAGACCGATCTGTTGACCCCCAAAACATATGGTTCCTCCTCCGCAGGCTAAATTTGTGAGTAGCGGCACGTCCGAAGGCATACTTACGCTAAGATCAAGGTCTAACGACATTATAGAAAGTTTGTGCTCGGCGGCGAAGTCCGCCGATATGAAACTATGTAAAGTGCCTGAATCAAATAACACACGAGCAGGTACATTATTGAAATTCAATATACTTGTCACAACAATGTCGAAGGCGAACGCCTCATCTCGAGTCATGGCATAGACGCGCCCTTGAGCATTTGGACGCCGGTCTTGGTTGTTGGGTTGAGTGGGCTGAGGAGGTCGGGGCACCTGTCCTCGAATCTCTTGACGATTTTGTTGTGGTGGAGCGCGGCGAATCGGTCTGGGGTTCATGCAATCTCGAGCGAGGTGGCCCTTTTGTCCGCAAATATAGCAATCCCCTCTGAAGCCGAAGCAGTTGTTGGCATCGTGCCCGAGGCGATTGCATTTGGTGCAACGAGGTAACATGTTCTAACCCTTATAGCCGCCATTATTCGGACGCTTTGACGCGTGATTGTTGCCTCCTGTATAGCTAGGACGTTTGTGATTGGAATTGCACACAAAGTCTGCAGCAACAGGAAGGTACTGGCTCTCAAGACGGAGAGCATGATTTAGAGCATCGTCCGTGGTCTTGTATTCCGGAACCGCTACATGAGCACCGATAGAGCGTCGCAGACCCACTTCGAACCGTCGCACACGGCACTCTGTAGGAAGAAACGCACCAGCAAATTTGGATAATTTGTTGAATTCTGCGACATACTGTTCTACTGTCCGGTTCCCTTGCCTCAACTGCATGAATTCATTCTCCTTCTCTTGGCGAACGGCGGAGGGAAGGTACTCGACTTCAAAGGTTTTATGGAACGTGGCCCAAGAGATCGGCGCTGAGTTGTTGTCGCGTCGGATCGCTCGCTTGTGCACAGCCCACCAGTCGTGCGCGTTCAACCATAGTTGAAGTTGTGCGCAGGCGACTTGCTTTGATTCTTCAATGCCGAGGAGCTCGAAGTGATCTTCCAGCTCTTCCAACCAGTCGATTGCCATAGAAGGGCCTTCGGTACCGCTGAAGGAAGTGCGGTACGCTTTCTTGAATTCTGACACTTCAAAGTTGTATATTTTCAGTGCCGCCGGTTGACGCTCGGGCTCCTCCGTGTCGACTTCGATGGGTTGGACCGTCGGCACGGTGACAGTAGGCGCAGTCGCGGAATTTCCGTTGGCCACAATTGACTGGACGATCTGCTGCAGAGTATCTAGTTGCTTTTGTTGTAGCTTAGCTTGTGCGTCGAAGCGAGCTTCGAACTGGGCATGTCGCGTCTCTGTCTGTTGATGTCGGTTCTCGGACTGTTTCTGTTGCGCCGCCATCATGCGCAACATCCTTTCGATGATTGTTAGAAGCTCCGGCCCGCGAACTGCTCCAGCCGCTAGAAGCGCTCTATTCTTGCTCGGCCGCGGGTTCCGGCACTTCTGCAATACGAAGGCAAAGACATCAATCTCAAATTATTACGGACTCATTATATGGAACAACTTATCTCATCGATGCGAGGTCAAAGATTTAA
The DNA here is from genome assembly GCA_029216955.1 of Iris pallida. Classification (NCBI taxonomy): domain Eukaryota; kingdom Viridiplantae; phylum Streptophyta; class Magnoliopsida; order Asparagales; family Iridaceae; genus Iris; species Iris pallida. The sequence continues at coordinate 22,848,938 of JANAVB010021796.1, read as the reverse complement.
AACTCTAGACATGAGGCCAAAGAATGTAAAGCCGTGCTCCGATACCATTATGTCACGTCCTGATTCCGTAGAATCGATAGTCGTCCCCCGGACGTGATGCTGTGCGAACCTATGTTGCGATCGCACAAGGCATAGTCATAAGGTTATCCGAAACACAACATCAAGTCAGAGTACGCAGAGAAATTGATTGACACATTTGAAATATAAGTAGACTTTTTCATTGATAATAAAACTTTATTTACATGACTTCTTTACAACCAGTGCCGCGCGGGCTTACAACATGACTCAACTTACAAAACGAACGCTGATGAGATAGTTGTTCCATACATTACATCCCTTTTTTACAAGAAAAACATAACACTTTCCACCTGCTATCGAGGGAAGCCGAGTCGTCATCTTTTCTTTCTTTTGGACTGAGTGCAGGGACTTCAAAAGGATTTCCAAAAACAAGCCTTCAACTCACGAACGAGGCTTCAAAAGTACTCACGCCGCCTTGAGCTTTAAGTGGCACGCCCTTCGTGGTTCGGGGTACCTGCGTGGAGAGCGAGGATCAGTACATTACACTTTGTACTGGTGCGTGGCTATTTAAGTTCCAAGCTCTCATTTGGTTAAAGAGTTTATATGACTTAGTTTATGAATGTTTCTAACCATCCTAATGAATTTCAAACAAGCATATGACAACATAATGTGAAATACGATGAAACTTACCCACGGCGGACCGCGCCGCGCCTTATGAGACTTACCATGTTCTTCCCTGTCAATTTTTATCATTTTCATACCAAGTGCAATATTACGTGTGATTGATCACTGGCTCCCAGAGCCATCGTGGACTCCTTTAGCTTTTGTTAAACGGGACCCTTTCAGCGCGAGTAGCGAGCCCCGCTGCAAGTCCCCGCCTAACTCGTGCCCAGCACAGCTTATGTAATTGTTTCCTTTCTTGGCCGCAACGGTCCCGTGGCCCCGGGTTGCCGTGCAGAGAAACTCTACCTTGTCGACAAGTTGTCCATGACCGTGCAACGGCAAATTTTAGTTATTAAGGTATAGCCTACATTCTCTTTTAAAACTTGATCATTTTGTCGTGTCCGTGCCCTTGCATTTATTCTTTCATTTGCAACAACATTATCGATTTACCTAAGAAGGGGTCAAGAAGAGAAGGGTTAGCCACTCACCTTGAGTTTGCTTGAGGCGAGAGAACTTGTTGGTCGCGCTAGACGTCACCTACACGATTACCTGAAATCGCACAAGCAACCGATTAGAACACTGTATTATTCAAGAAGTTCGATAGGAAATGCGAGTTCGAAATGCAAGCCATAAAAACCATCGAAAACATTCACGAAAACGCATTCAGAAAACCAAGTCAAAACCAATGCAAGCGGCGTGAAAAAAACAGAACAACGGGAGATCTCTCCCGACTCAGCCGCAGAGTCAATCCTTGAGGCGCAGCCCGCTGAATATGGGACTTGGTTACGAAGAAGCCATTCCATAACGAGGAATAGATCTTAATTCAACCGTTCCCGTTCGACCGATTCGGTCGATCCCGACCTATCGGTCCCGACCGAATCGATAGCGACAGTTTTCCTTTCTCGCGCACCCCGTGGACGGAGAACGGGGTACGATGTAGGGACGGGGCACTACAAGCACATCCTTTATCCGTTGTATATTCTAGAAAGTTCTACCATACGCTCCAATGTTATCTAAAACAATATACCACAATGAATGAACTAAATGCTCTAAAACATTAGCATCCCAGTGCCACGAGACTCCCGCTTAGGCCGGATCAGGAAAGTTAAGACGTTCACAGCCTTCTATATATATATATATATATATATATATATATATATATATATATATATATATTAGTCCCAAAAAAAAGGAATCGGGAGCAGCGGCACTCGGGCGATTGGGAAACCCTAAGGGGTCCCTCACTTGGGACCCCGGCGCCTCCGGCGAGGGTGGCTCGGCCAGCGACGGCCTGGCCGGGGGCGGGCCGACCAAGGGAGGCACCGGCGCCGACGGTGCTGGAGGCGGCAGAGGCGGTGCGGGATCTGAAGCAGCGAGCGCGGGCGCAGATGCAGGCGCGGGGTCGCCTAGGCCGATGTCGGACGATGCCGGGTGCGGCGGCGGTGGCAAAGCTGGCGCGGGCGGCGGTGGTGGCAGCGGTGGCGCTGGCGCTGGCGGCGGCAGGGGAAGCAATGGTGTTGTCCGGGGGGGCTGGCCTAGTTCGTTACGAACGAGAGAAACGTGAATGTGGGCGGCTCGACGGCGGTAACCAGGAGAGGAACGGCAGGGGTGGCGGACGTGCCCCTCAACGGTGCTGATCATTGGGTTCCAGACCTGACGGGAGCTTCGGATTTCCAACCTGGATCCTTGTCTGAATCTCAGGGTGGACAGATGGAGAACGGTGGCTGGACGACGGTTACCAGACGTCACGGAGGTAGGAGTGTGGGCAAGGAGGGTGGTGCGTTGCCCCACCTAAAGGCGCGCTACACCTCTGACAGAAGAACGGGCGATGGTTCGGAGACGCGGAAGACGCCCCATGGCCCCGGGGCTCCCCACCGGACAGGGAATAGTGCTGGTGGAAGAACGGTTGGGTGATGTCCCAAGGCGTCAACGACGGATAAAGGGAAAGGAAAAGCTGTTGACTTAGGGGGGGCAGGGCATAGGGTCCTCCCCACCTAGTGTCGCCCCATGGTCTCAGGGGATGCCCCTCCGCCCTGTAGGAAAGTCATGGGCTGACATATGTAAGCCAGTTGGACCAAATGTCCAGCCTCTATGGAGTACGCCCCACCAAAGAAGGTAGGGAGTGGCTTTTGAGTCTCGTTTCCTGCGGAGGAGATAGCGAAGGTGACAGCTTTCTGGGAGAACACGTTGGTCACGTACGTACTGGGGAACAAGCCCTTCTATGGGCAGATCCGGGCGTATGCGGCACGTGTTTGGCAGCCTAAAGGAAGCATGGGGATATTTGCGAGAAAGAATGGCTTCTACTATGTGAAGTTTGGACTGGCGGAAGACGTCACCAGGATTATCCATGGAGGGCCTTGAACGTTTGATGACAGGCCGATCATTCTGAAAGAGTGGACTCCGGAATTGCATTGTGAGAAGGAAGTCCTTAATGCTATCCATGTTTGGATCCGCTTCCCGGAGTTCCCAGTCAGGTATTGGAGCATCCCCTTGCTTATGAAGCTCGCCAGCTTGGTGGGAAAACCGATCAATGCTGATGATGCTACAGCCTTTCGGTCGAGGCTAATGTATGCTCGGATGTTCGTGGAGATCAGGGCCGGTGGAGAGCTCCCGAACTTGTTGGAGTATGAAGTCCCATCTGGAGAGGTTCTAACCCAAAAGATTGAGTATGAATTGGTACCACTTGTATGTTCTCAATGTGCCTGTTTCGGGCACCTCGCCAGTACTTACTCTGTCGGAGGACAGAAGACAGTGACCCCACCAGAGCTAGCTGAGAAACCGGGAACATCCAGGGTGATGGAGACTGCTAATGGGGACGAGAGCCGAGGTGGTCCTGCAGGAGGGGGACCAGCTGATGGAGGATGCCAGTGGACTGAGTCTGACTATCTCACCTCAGACAGTACACCCCAGTGGGACTATGGTGACTATCTCACCTCAGACGGTACAGCCCAGTGGGGCTATAATCACTTTCTCCGCACAGAGGAGTATGGTCACCAGAGGCATGTCGGCATCGGGACGAGAGCATAGAGGAGATGGAGGTACTTTCGAGGAGAGAGTGTATAGCAGGAAGAGACATGCTGGCCCTCTACGTGACGGACACCCCCGGGAGGAGGGCCGTTCACCTTGCCACGGTGAGCCGCTTTGTGTGGACAACCCGGCTTGAGCCATGATGATCTCTCAAACGGCGAACCAGCATTCCACCACTCCTAGGTTGGAGGAGGACATGGCGTTGACGGACGTGGTACCATCCCCGGTACTGGTCCAGAAGGTATGCAGGGGACCCACCCTCTTAATAATTAATGGCGGTTATCGCCTGGAACGTCAGGGGTACATGCTCCTTAGGGAAATGGAGAGAGATTTGTGAGGTCCTACGCAGACAGAAGTGCGACATCTTTGTAATTGCTGGAGACTAAGATTAAAGGAGAGAATACACTATCCCGACGGACTCCCCCCCATTGGACCCAACTTCACAATCTGGCGCTTTGTAACATAGCTCGGATCTGGGTCAGATGGAATAGCAACAACTGGGACGGGGATATGGTCCTGATGTCGGAGCAATTGATAGCCATCTCCCTCTCTAATAAAGGTGGTTTCAGGTTCTTGCTAGGGACGGTCTATGGCCACAATGACAGGCGGCGTCGGGAGGGCCTTTGGCGGGATATAGCCAAAGTGGCTGCTACTGCTGACTCATTGGATCTTTCGCTGCTCTTGATGGATGATTTCAACGCTCTCCTTCACAGAAGGGAGAAGGTGAGAGGCAGACCTGTCCCAGATCAGATCATGTATGATTTCCAGAGGTGTCTTCTTCAGTCGGGGCTATAGGGATTGGAGCGAACTGGACACATCTGGACTTGGCATAACAAAACTGCCATCAACAGAGTTGCTTGTCAGCTGGACAGAGCTCTGGAAAATGGGGAGTGGTTCCGTCGCTTCCCAAAATCGGTGGCAGAGAGCCTGGCTGCTGGGACGAGCGATCATTCCCCTATCAGGGTCAGTTTTACAGAGCGACCTACTTGGAAGTCGCTGTCACGCCCCGATTCCGAAGAATCGATAGTTGTCCCCCGGACGTGATGCCGTGCGAACCTAGGTTGCGATCGCACAAGGCATAGTCATAAGGTAATCCGAAACACGTCAACTAAGAGAGAGCGCAGACAAATTGAACAACACATTGAGACAGAGAAACTTTGTATTTTATTGATAATAGACATCATTTACAAACTCTATTACAATCGTGCCGTGCGGACTTTACAACATGACTCGATTACAAATGGAGTGCCGATGAGATAGCCGTTCCATACATACATCCCTCATTTACAACAAAAGTATTCCAGCCACCTGGATGCAAGGGATGCCGAGACATGTTCCTTGGACTTGCGGAGAGTCTTCAAGAGTTCAGCGGCGGTGTCTTCGACGCGCGGTCGAAGCTTCAAAAGTACGAACGTCGCCTAGCTAGTTGGCACGTTCTTCCTGATTCCTGGCACCTGCAAAAAGCGAGCGTTAGTACGATCACATGTACTGGCGAGTGGCTAATTAAACCCAAGCTCTACATTTGGTTCAAGCAGTTTTATAAAACATGTTAGCTATTTTTGTGATCTTTCTAACCATCCTGATTGATTTGCATGTTAACAAGTTTTGAGACAAGCATCTGAAATTGTATACATTAAGCAGTTATCATAATCATCCCATGTCACGTGCGTTAGTTCAAGCAGTGAAAGGGGAGTGAAGGTCACTGGCAATGTCAAGCCATCATGGACTATAGCTAGGTTAGACGGTGACCCTTTCGCGGCGGGTAGCGAGCCATGTGCGAAAGTTCCTGAATCACCCACGCCGATTCATGGGTGACGCTTGCTATACTCGTTCCTCCCGGGCCGAATCGATTCCTTGACCTAGGCAACCGTTCGAGTAAAATACGCCTTATGCATAAGTTGTTCAATGACCGTTTTGCAGATTCATGAAATATTCTATCTTTTTACTAGAACCTTTAACTTTCTCTTTTGGTGTGAAACTGGCCCTTTCTTTGAACTTAGTCATTTATGCACTTTAGCCGTATCGTTGCGATAAATGTTAATCGATTCATCCTTTGGTTTGCATAGGCTAAGTAAATAAGGCATAAGAAAGCAGGCATCAGTTTTTCATGTAAAGCAGTTCGATAGCAAGTGTTTCGTGAAGAATCGTGCCATGATTTCATTGATTCTACACTATGGTGACAAGCATTGTTTTTGTGTTTAATATTTGATTCTGAAACAGAGGGTCGAGGTAAAGAAGGTCAGCCACTCACCTTAGTCTTTGCTTCAGGCGAGGGACTGGTTGGCTGCGCTTAGACGTCGCCTACGCGATCACCTGCAATCGCATAAGCAACTGATTAGAACACTGTATTATTCAAGGAATTCGATACGAATGCGAATTTCGAAAACGCAAGCCATGAAAACTATCGAAAATATTCACGAAAATGCATTCGTGAAAACCAAAGCCAAAGCAAGTGCGGCATGAAAAGCAGAGCAACGGGAGGTCTCTCCCGACTCAGCCGCAGAGCCAATCCTTGAGGCGCAACCCGCTGAATATAGGACTTGATTCCAAAGAATCATTTCCATAACGAAAAAATGATCTTAATTCAATCGTTCCCGTTCGACCGATTAAACCGATTCCGATCTATCGGTCCCGACTGAATCGGTAACGACAGTGTTCCTTTCTCGTGCACCCCATGGACGGAAACGGGGCACGATGTAGGGACGGGGCACTACAGTCGCGGCCTTTCCGGTTCAACAACAACTGGTTTCTTTCTGAAAGGTACTCTGTGGCTGTTGGAGAGGTTCTTCTTAGCCAGCAGGGGGGCACGGCACAGTACCGCATGGTCCATATCCTCAAGCGTACAAAGAAGGCTATTCGGAGTTGGGTGAAGAGAATGCCTAAGCCTTCCCTGGAAGATAAGGAGGCAGAACTCAGGGCCATCCAGAATTCCATGCAATCCGATATGATGAATGGGCCCCTAGCGGCTAGGGAGAAGGAACCGATTGGGGAAGTCAACATACTCCGGTTGCAGAAGGAGATTAGTGCGGCCCAACGGGAGATTAGTGCGGCCCAACGCGCTAAATGCTCCTGGCTCAAGGAAGACGACCGCTGCTCCAAGTTCTTCTATGATGTTATCCGGACCAGACAGCACAGGAACAGTCTCTCCCACCTGATTGATGGTGAGGGTAAACTGGTAGGAGAGCCGTCAGAGATCCAAGGGAAGGCTGTCAGGTACTACACTGAGTTATATTTTCAGACTGACTATCTCTCTGTGTTTCCGGATATCACTACAAAGAAGCTGGTGACGTCCTATGGAAATAGCCAGTTACTCGCGCCGGTATCTTTGGAGGAGGTGGAGGCTATCATCATGAAGGCGGACCCCAACAAGGCCCCGGGGCCAGATGGATTTAGCAATGGGTTCTACAAACGCCACTGGGATACCCTGAAGGTTCCGGTGCTTGAGGCGGTCCAGAAGTTCTTTTCGGAGGAGAAGTTGTCGAAGGAGCTAAACCACACTTTCCTGACTCTGGTGCCTAAGAAAGAATGAGCGACCTCGCTGGCGGACTTTCGGCCTATAGCGTGCTGTAATTATCTCTACAAAATAATTACGCACCTTATGTGCCGGCGCATGGAGGGGGTTATGCAGGACTTGGTCTCTCCGAACCAGGCGACTTTCATCAAGGGGAGATCGATTGCAGAGCATAGTCTTCTGGTGCATGAGATGGTGAGGGGCTTCAATAAACCAGAAGGGGAGAAGGCGTGCGTGAAACTTGATTTGAGGAAGGCCTATGACATGGTCAATAGGGACTTCTTATGCCACCTAATGTTAGCCATGGAATTCGATAAGCGGTGGGTAGCAAGGATTAGAGAGTGCATCTCGACTCCTACCTTCTTTGTCCTCATCCAGAGTACTCCGTATGGGTTCTTCCACAGCAATAGAGGACTCCGGCAAGACGACCCTCTGTCCCCTTACCTGTTCACACTCGTCATGGAGTACTTCACTGCCTGATGGATATAGCGGTGCACAGTGGGAAGCTGGTCCCGCTGTTCAAGAGGATCGAACCCCCGGTCACTCACCTCATCTATGCTGATGATCTCTTGGTCTTCCTCCAGCCCTCTATGGAAGGAATGACCACGATCTCTGAGATTATGGAAGAAATGGATAAACTCTCCGGACTGCAACTGAATCGCAAGAAGAGCCGTGTCTACTTTAGCTCTCTCTGCTCACGGAAGGAGGAACGTACGGAAGCTCTGGACGTTGATAGAGGCAACCTCCTAGTGAAATATCTAGGGGTGCCTCTGACAGTCAATTATGCGAGGGATCTGGACTGTCACAGTCTGGTGGAGTATGCCCAGAGGAGGGTCGAAGGGTGGCAGGCTGTCGGCCTGTCGTTTGGTGGGTGCATTGAGCTAGTCAGACCGGTCATCTCGGCACTGGCACTTTTTTGGCTCCAGTCTATTATAGTCCCTGTCGCTACCATCCGGAAAGTGGAGAACATTTGCGCCAAATTCATCTGGAGAGGGGACATGCATGCGCTTTCTTGGGAGCAGCTCTGCCGCCCTCGGGAAGAGGAAGGGGTGGGACTTAGACCCCTGTTGTCTGTCAGGGAGGCCTCTGGTCTGAAGTTTGCATGGAGGTTCATCAAAGGTGGGTCGTTATGGGCTGATTAAATGTCCAGTCGGTATGTGAGGGAGGGGGGGCAACTTCTGGACATGCTCCCTCAACAACAACCACTCTGTCACTTTCAAGCATATTCTGCGACACAGAGCTGTACTCAAATCTTCCATCTGGAGGACTATAAGAGATGGAACGGGGACTGACCTCTAGCGCGATCCATGGTTAGAGCGTCAATCTCTGATCGATATACTGGGGGACCAGACACACAGGGAGGTTGGCAGCGGTTGACTTGTCAACATATCATTAGAAATGGAGTGTGGAGACCAGAGGTGTACCGCCATACTTCGGGGCTTGCAGAGGCTATCCACATGGTAGATATTGATCCGAGTCAGCCAGCAGACGGTTGGACGTGGGATCCGCCGGGAGCTACGGGAGGTACCGGGGAGTTCCGGTTCGTTAGCTGCTACAACCTTGTGCGTCGTACTTATCCTACTAGTGCGGACTATGACTTCATCTGGTGCAAGGGAATGGCCCGCAAGATGCAGTTGTGCGTCTACCGGTAGCTGCTTGGTCGTCTGCTGAAAAGGGACAAACTCATCTCCTTTGGGATCCAAGTCCCAAATCCGAAGTGTACATTGTGTGAAGTGGAAGATGAGTCTATGAGACACTTGTTCTTTGAGTGTGAGGTGTCCTGGTATATATGGACTGAGCAGTGCCGCAGAACGCTGGGAGGATGTGATACAGGGAGAGAGATCGGAGACATCATTACCGGGATACGAGGCCAAAGAGGAAGGGGGCAGACATGGTTCAAGACTGCAATATTACGACTTGCAGCCTCCATCTGGCATGTTTGGAGGGAACGGAATCGTCGTATTTTCGAGGGGCTAACCACCCCTCCTATAGACATTCTACATAATATAAAATTTGATATAAATGCCATGGCACCCTAATTGGGTGTGGGATTACCCATGATTGTAAGATGTATGATTTGATTTTGGAATAAAATTTACCATTTTCCAAAAAAAAAATATATTAGTCCAAAGAAGTAGTAAAAAAAAATATCGTTATGAGCAAAAGGCTCTTAAACAAGTTTAAAAGGATATCAAGAAATCCAGAATGGAATTATCTTGTTGTGACTCTATCTTAAAAGTAAACTTTGATTTTGGATGTAGTCCAAAGAAGAAAGGTTCCAAGAAATTATGTAAGAAAAGGTTTACAAGGTTGTAAAAGGCGCTAGGCGCTAGGCGGGCGGCGACTGCAAGATTACGAGTTGCAGCCTCCATCTGGCATGTTTGGAGGGAACGGAATTGTCGTATTTTTGAGGGGCTAACCACCCCTCCTATAGACATTCTACATAATATAAAATTTGATATAAATGCCATGGCACCCTAATTGGGTGTGGGATTACCCATGATTGTAAGATGTATGATTTGATTTTGGAATAAAATTTACCATTTTTCCAAAAAAAATATATATATTAGTCCAAAGAAGTAGTAAAAAAATATCGTTATGAGCAAAAGGCTCTTAAACAAGTTTAAAAGGATATCAAGAAATCCATAATAGAATTATCTTGTTGTGACTCTATCTTAAAAGTAAACTTTGAATTTGGATGTAGTCCAAAGAAGAAAGGTTACAAGAAATTATGTAAGAAAAGGTTTACAAGGTTGTAAAAGGCGCTAGGCGCTAGGCGGGCGGCCACCTACCGCCTAGCGCCAAGGCCGCCTAGGCGGGGCCTAGGCGGCCTTCTAATATTAGGCGGGGCCTAGGCGGCCTTCTAATATTAGGCGGTCACCGCAAAATACATAGGAATTAAAATATGCTAAAGTGAAAATTATACTCCAAATTTAAAGTTTCTCATAATAAGTAAACAAAATCAAATTCATAGTTCAAGACAACATAGACAAGACTACAAGTTCAAACATAATTCAAGTAGCTAACAATATTATAGCAACAAAATAAGAATATCTCCTCTCTTTCTTCTAAGTGTCCGTCGGCATGGATCCCACTTCTTCATTTTCATAATCAACAAAAGCCATAGAAGGATCATCAGATTCACACTCAATGTCCTCGTCTCCTTCATCTTCGGTTTCTGATTCAAGTTGTTCTGGCACGACATTTCTGCTACTTCTTCTAGGTTGTAAGTAGTCGTCCGCACCCAATGCTTGTCCAACCATTGCCCAAGTAAGTCCCTCATGTGGTCCACTATCATCTTCATCATCATCTCCACCCTCTACAACCCATCCATGAGTATGGATTGGCTTACTAGAATGTAGTACATCATCTGTCACTTCTCTTTCTTCTTGTTTATAAGTTTTGCATTAAATTGCACATAGACTAGATTGTTCAACCTTTCCACATCTAGCCTATTTCTCTTCTTTGTATGTATCTACATAAAAAAAAAATATAAACTACAAAGTTAGATATTGCAAGGAAAGATCTAGTTGTTAAAGAACTAATTATAATTATATTAAACTTACCCCTTCAAAGGTGCTCCAATTTCTCTCACATCCGAAAGAACTAGTTGTTAAAGCTAGAATTCTTTTTACAATTTTCAACAAGTTGGGAGTAGAACCTCCATAGTTTGACCACCAAAGTACTATTGATCAAAGTAAATTAGTAGCAAATAAAATTTCAATGAAACTTAAGACAAACATTATTAAATAATTATACCTGGATTATACTTGTCATCATTGTTTGTACATCCTTTTAGTGCTAAGGCTCTTCCAAATGAACCCTCTCTCATCTTGTATCTTCCTAGCTTCTCATTCATGATTCGATATTGCATGTCCAAATCGTCGGAGAAGAAAGTCTCAACACATTGTATAAGATCATCATTAAGTGTTGGATCATCAAAGCTACTAGTATCCTTATATGCATAATAAGGATTTAGTAAGTAGCCCGCCAAATGCAAGGGGCTATCAAGACGGCCGGTGGCTTTTGAATCGATGATTTCAATGATCGGCCTATAGCTCATCTCATTGTTTTGAAACACAATCTTTACTTGTTCTCTTACTTGCTTGAGCTCCCCGTAAATAAAACCCATTGATGGCTTCTTATCTCCATCGGTCAATCTAAGTAACTTGACTAATGGAGCAAACAATCGCAAGCATAGTGCTACACCCGACCAAAAGCTTGCACTTACCACAATGGCATAGGCTTTCTTTTCTTTTGCAGTACCATGACACAATTTGCTTGATTCCCAATCAGAAGAACCCACCATTGCATGAAATTGATGCTTCTTCTCAAACATACTTTGCAAAGTCAAGAATGTCGTTGCAAATCGAGTCACACCCGGTCTCACTATGTCACGTCTTTTTGTATATTTTCTCATCACAGCCAATGTCCTATGATGAGAATAAATGAACACTGTGGATGCCTTTGCTTTGTCGATCACATCTCTGAACTTCGGAATTTTAGCAATCCCTTCAAGCATAAGATCTATTGTGTGAGTGGCACACGAGGTCCAGAAAATAGTAGGCCTCTTCTCCTTCAATAACTTGGCGGCCGCCATGTTGTTCGACGCATTATCCGTCACAACTTGAACTACACTTTTGGGCCCAATTTCTTCAATGCACTTGTCAACATAATGGAATATATATTCTCCAGTGTGTGCATCTATTGAAGCTTCTTGTGAAGAATGAAAACTTGTACCTTAAGCAAAAAATATATGAATTTTACCATTAAGCAAAAAATATATGAATTTTACCATTAAGCAAAAAAAAACATCATACCTTCAATACAATTAACGCACATGTTCATGATACTCCTCTTACGGTCGGTCCAAGCGTCGGTCATAACTGAACAACCACTTTTAGTCCATTCTTCTGCATGCTTCTTGAGTGACTCTTTAGTTTTCTCCATCTCTTTCTTCAAAAGTGGTTCCCTCAACATATATTGGCTTGGCTTCCAATAACCTGGACCGAATTGACCAACCGCTTCAATAAACCGATCAAAACTATCAAGGGTAATAGCACGAAAGGTATGCCGGCCTCATACACCCACTTAGCCAAATATTGATGCACAGCTTCCGTCTTTTCTTTAAATAATGCCTCATTCATATTTTGTTGTCTTAGCCTCTTTGCCGGATTTGTCCCACTATCGGGATTGATGGATGTAGCCCATTTGTCCATAGCTCCAAGAAAATGTGGTCTTTTTCTTGATCCCACAATTTCAATTTCTTCTTCTTCATCTTGATCTTCAATTTGTACCTCTTCCCTTATGCTTTCCTCTTGTTTTCTCTTCTCCTTCTTCTTGACTTTGCTAGCTTCAATAGCCGCCTTGCATTTATCTTGATCTTCTTTCGTAGATCTCGGACATGAAGCCACATTTCCCTTAATATGACCTATATGTTGTTTGATCCTATAAATCCCTCCAGAACAAATTTTGCCACATAATTTGTATTTTAATTTGTCTAGATTTGCAGGATCAACCAATGCACCGTACTTCCATCCAATATCAGTAGAGGAACGCCGAAGCACCGATGAACTTGAAACGTTGACATTGTCAGAGGATGCCGTATTAGATCCACTTCTAGACATTTTTCTATTTCACGCAATAAAAATATGTTATATAAAATGAAATCAAATAATATAAAATGCAAGCAATATAATTTGCATTTTAATTTGTCTAGACATTTTTCTGTTTCATAACTTTTAACATTTTTTTTCATTCTTTACTATGTGTGTGTGCAGCAGGCTAGCAGCACTGTGGAGTGTGGAGAACACTGCACTGTGGAGAAAAAAAAAAGGGCCGGCGTCGAAGCCAGCGTCAAAACAGAGAGAAAGAGAAAGAAAGAACGAAAAGGAGCCTGGAGAAAAATAGAAAGAGAAAGAAAGAAAGAAAGAAAATTGAGAAGGAGAAAGAAAGAAAGAAAAAAAAAAAAGGAAACCTAATCTCCTGCTGGAGCCTGGAGAAGAAAAAGGAGAAGATGAAGAGTGAGAAGAAGAAGAGAAGAGAAGATGAAGATTGAGAAGAAGAGAAGATGAAAGGTGAGAACCCTAACCTGCTCCTTCTTCCTCCTGCTGCTTCTCCTTCTTCCTCTGTTGCTTCTTCTTCCTCTCTTCTGTTTTTCTTTGGGTGCTGCTGCTGCTTTTTCTTCTTCCTTCTTCTCGTAGTTTGAAGCCTTTCGGGTTTCGGGTTTCGGGCGGGTCCTGATCACTTAAAAAAAAAAATTTCAAAAAAAAAAAATCGAACCCGCCTAGGCGTCCGCCCCCCTGCCACGAGCAAGTCCGCCTAGGCGGCCGCCTCGAGCGCCTAGGCGGCCGCCTAGGCGGCCGCCTAGGCCCGCCTTTATTCATGGCCCGCATGGGGACCGATTCCGGCCCAAAGTTGGGCGCCACCGCGCCGCCCAGCGCCTAGGCGCCGCCTAATCCCGCCTTTTAGAACACTGAAGGTTTAGAAAGAGATCATCTTCTAACAGAATTCTAAACAGAATTTCAAAATGAGAAGATTCAATAAGAGAAAATTTCCTATGAGAAACGGATATATTGGACCTAGGAAACCTTAGTCTACTTGGTGAAAAATTAGGACACTTTGCAAATGAATGCAAAGACAGTCAAAACTTTGGAGAATATCAACACGGCTATTCTCAACAAAGACTATGAAATATGCTTAGGAGAAAGGATAAAAAACATAGATAAATAATATTTGAATTAGATATATGTCTGATTCTAATTCTTCTGAATATACAGAAGACAGATAATAATTCTCCATCTTCTTCTGAAGAATTAAAATTTGATGTTTGTGAAATGCTAAGAGTATCATAAGAAGATAATGTTGTGAATACACAAACTGAAGTTCTAAAGATAAATGAAGATAATCTAAGAGATCTTCAGAATCTCAAAATAGAAACGAATACGATTTACAAAACGAACTCATTCTTGTTCTCCACATTTTTCAAAACGGAAAACTTATATTTTTTTAGAGATTTCATGGAAACATTTCTTATTAAGGAGAAGAAAGAGTAATAAGCTCTAGATTCTACCTCTACAAAGAATCAAGAGAATTAGACACAAGTATGGTAAGAGAGATAAATATTTATATCTAGGAGCAACCCAAGTAAAAAAATTGTTTCATTATTCCGAAAAATGAATAGATTTTCCAATTTTGGTTATGATCGGTGATGACAGAATAATATCGTCAAAATGGACTCAATATTGGGGGTCATCCAGTCGAATATAGTTGTAGGACACTTAATATTTACCTTATATCCTAGTTATATGATAGCTCTCGAAGATCCTAATATCGAGAAAGTTATCAACCTCCTCATTCGGTTACAGGATATAGTTCTTGTCAAACAAAGCAACACATTAGCTATGGTATGGGATTTTTTGTGTGCATTATCAAAAGTAACTACTTTCAAAACCTCTGATAATTATGGTATGTTTAAACAATAATCAGTAAAATTGTTGAACGAAGAACAACAGAAAAATAATTCAACCAAAATTATTAGCTATATCTAATATATCCTTACTTGATATATGGATAACAGATGTTTCTACAATAGCATCTCAACCTATTATAGAAGTACCCAGAAGACCGTTACAAATATCTGAAAATAAATTAACTATTTATTCGGAAGCAAGAGCTATTGCAAATAAAAAAAAAGGTAATAAGTCTCTAGAAAATATTGAGCAAATAAGCAAGGGTAAAATGGTAATACAACAACAGATAAAACAGTTTTATCTAACTGTCCTTGTTATCTCAAAACTATACTTACAAACTCAGAAAGAGACACATTTACGATCAAAACAATTTTTGATTCGCGAGCGTCTTTCTCTTGCATCAAAAGTAAATGTCTTTAAGATCAATTTTGATAAGAAATTCAAAATCAATGGTTTCTCTTATGTAATCAGATTACCTATAAGGATTCACCTCTATTTGTTTACTCATACTGAGAAGTTTAGAGTCGAACAACCTCACTTGTGGATTCATGATAAATAAATCGTATAGCGAAATGATTATAGCACAAGATATTATTAAAAAGATATCCTCCTATAACATATAGTTTCAATCACAAATCCTTACCACACCAAAAGGATTTAGTAACAATACATTTATGTGACAATAATAAATTTACTGGTTAAAAAATTCTCACGTAAAGCTTTGTTACCTACTATATCATCAAATTCCATTTGGTATGATCTTTATTCAATTGAAGAAAAACAACTGAATTACTTACAACAAGGAATAAAGATTGTAGGTCATTATGATAGAATAGCTCCCAAGTCAAGATCGGATGGACCATTCAACGTAATATTTAGATTAATGGCAGAGTTATTGATCCACATTATATTGGTGAAGTAAAGGTTTTAATGGAGAACCATGGCCAACAACATGTACAAATCCGACCTTGATATAAAATTGCACAACTCATAATAGAAGTCACTAGCCTTCTCCCAAAAAGGAATAGTGAAAATAGATATGGACCACCTAGGTTTGAATCAACCTCAAGGGCCAAACTCAAGGTTCTAAAAGGCGATAGGCGGGTGCGCGGCGGAGAGGGTCCGCTTGTCGCCTAGGCGCTTGATACATTTTGAACGTTTTTATTATTTTACCACTTTTTTTTGCATAATATGCATATTTTAAGGCTGTTTTATGCATAACTAAGTTGTAGAACAAAGATTTATGAAGTTTCAAGGTCTGCTTGGATTGAGGGGAAAAAATAAGCACAGTTAAGTGGAGTTAAATGAGGGGGAGTAGAGTCAATACATAGAACCTTGTTTGGATTGGAGGAAGAGTTAAGTGGGGGGTGTTTAATAACTCTTGTTTGGATTGGAGGTTTTGAGTGAGAGAATGATTAATAAAAATATGATAGTTACCAAAATAACATTATTACATGTCATAAAAATTAAATTTGATTGAAATTTTAATTAGAATTTGTCAAAATATCTTCACAAATTATGAAGGTACAGAGCAACATGTTGAAAACAAGAAAAAAATGGAGAAAAAAATCATAATATTTTATAGAACAAATAAGGGATATTTATGACTTTTTAAACAAAATTCCTCAATCCCCCTCGTTAATCCTCTGATTTCGGGGGTTAAAAAAATGGACGAAAGAAGGTGAAATAAACCCTCACTTAACCCTCTATAACCCTCCCTCCTAAACCTCTACCCTCAAATCAAACATGGTTTTATCTCCCCCTCACTTAACTCTCTTAACCCTCAATCCAAGCAGACCCTCAGTCTTGTAAAAGTGAATCATAGGTCAATAATGCTTGCAAAACGGTTCTACCAAAATATCTGACTAGATATTGGTCCACCTAGGCATCCGCCTACGCCGCCTCACCTCCGCTAACCGCCTACTCCACCGCCAACTGCAAAAGCACTATTGAGAGTGGCCGACTTAACCGTCATTTAGAACACTACCCAAACTAGTGGTTCCTCCAGAGTTTATTCTTTTTAATTTAAAAGATTATACTAGTAATTATGTCAACATAGAGAATTGGCATATCCTATAAAAACTATGAAGACATGACACTACATACACTAATTGATACTGGTGCCAGTGTAATTAGACACTAATTGGTTCTCCTGAATACCAATACAAATTAGAACATAAGCATATTGTCTCTGGCATAAGTGGACAATTTAGATTGATGCATTATCATTGTCTTTATTACCAATTGAAGTTACCATAATTGAAGATGAAGTTCATATTTTTGTTATTCGTTAGTCGATATTTTTTCCTAATATACGTCGGGACATTATTTTAGGAAATAATTTTATTTAAATAGTTTATCCGTTTGAAATGAATTTAGCTTTGTATTCTAGAATGTAAGGCTTCCTAGGCTAAAAGGTCGTACCTTTTTAGCTCATAAGGATTTTAAGTTGACTAAGAAACGCACATCATCTTCACTGAAACGTGATGATTTTAGCGCAGACAACAAAAGCAACAACTTAACAACACAAATTTAATCATTAAGCAATGATAGAATTATGGACAAACTTAAATCCTTATTCGTCCAAAACCTTTACAATTTAGGACAAGTTTCTTAGGTATTGTAAAATTACTCCGATTGATAACACCAAATTAATTTGAGTCAATTTTGTTTTGTACCACTCTACAAGATCAACAAGAGTTTGATGTACAAATAAAAGAATTAGTGGAATTAAGACTTATTTCACGTAGTAGTAGTTCGCACTCCTCTCCAGCTTTCATGGTTAGAAACTATAGTGACAAAAGAGAGAAAAGACACGTATGGTTGTTAATTATCAAAATATTCACAATGATACTAAGTTTGATGGCTTCTTCATCTCTTAATAAAACAAGATAGTCCAATTTCCGACGACTGTACACCCTGTGTGAAGAGTTGGATAGTTGGAAATATCCAGACTTGTTTTAGTTAAAGAAAAACGGAGAAGACTTTTTCAAAAAATCAAATATTTCTTACTCTATAATTTCAAATTCTCGTGGACTAAATTTTTTACACTAATTATAGTTTGCATATATGGACACAATAGTTTGCAGATGATATGCACATAATGGAAAGTAGCATGGCAACGCAAAATATCATGTTGCCAACATTTATTGCTTAAATATCTTGTCAAAGTAGCTATAATATGTTTCAAAGTCCTAGTGAAATACTAAATAGCTCAAGCACATCCCTTGCCCATTGTATATTCTAGAAAGTTCTACCATACTCCACTGTTATCTAAAATAATGTAGCACAATGACTGATCCCAATGCTTTAAAAGTTAAAACATTGACGTCCTAGTGCCACGAGACTCCTGCTTACGCAGGGTCGGGAAAATTGAGATGCATGCAGACTTACCCATATATATATATATATATATATATATATATATATATATATATATATATATATATTTATTTATTTATTTATTTATTTATTTATTTATTTATTTATTTATTTATTTATTTAAATCACATTTCTTTCAAAAAAAAAAATGAAATCACATGTGTTCTTCGTGTCGGTCGGGAAGCTGGTCAACACCAATCCGGTGGTCGACAACCCATTTGATGGGAGGCGACTAGACTATAATATTTTCATCGAATGATGCATTTAGGCCGAGCCATTCCCGTCTCAAGTGGTGGCCCAATTCAGCCTGGCCTGGTCGTGAAGAGATTCTAAACAGATAATATGCGTACGTGGTATTGCAAAACATTGGGTCATTTCTCTTGTCTACCAGCACCGGTCCCACTTATGACTGATCGGGATAATATAACTAATCCTTCTCGTAAACACATCTAAACCACTTTGCTGAAGTTGAATCAAAGTGGAACGTGAGCACTTTGTGGAGCCATCCGTATCCGCAAAGCTAGTCAACACCAGCTGTCATGGATGACATGTGGGGTTAACCCCCTAATCATTGTTCGAGAAAGCTTTTTCCATGACTCGAACTTGCATCCTCCAAGAAGCAAGCAACAAGCATATCGTCGGGCAGACAATGCCTTCCATATGTATTCTGAAATTAGAGGTTCAAACTTATTAAAAAAATACTTTCTTAAACTACAATAGAATGGTGCAGCAGATAACATTTCTATATAAAAAATCTCACATCTCTAACAACCATGCTACAAGTAAAATTCCTTTTAAATATAAACAATGAAGATCTAAAATATTACTTAATTCACTATTATGTTTATTCCACATACCTACAATTAATATTGAATCCACATCAATATTTTTGTGTGAACATATATCCGAATGTTTTAGAAAGCAGAGGTCATAGAAGAATGTATACCCATTGAGGCACAAGATGGAAACGATTGAAGAAGTTTCTGGATAAGTGACACTGTTGCCAGTCCATGAAAGAGTAACCACAACAAATTAATTGAAATATAAGAGCCTGTATATAGATTAAGAAGAAAGAATCAGCTTAAACAGTTTAAATCAGCTTCAATTCATGAATACTACAGCT
Organism: Iris pallida; assembly: GCA_029216955.1. Taxonomy (NCBI): domain Eukaryota; kingdom Viridiplantae; phylum Streptophyta; class Magnoliopsida; order Asparagales; family Iridaceae; genus Iris; species Iris pallida. The sequence continues at coordinate 22,829,743 of JANAVB010021796.1, read as the reverse complement.
TTTTGTTGGACTTCTAATGATTAAGGGAAATTTCTTTTAATGGCAGATTTTTTTTTGAAAGGCCTAGCTCGAACCCAGGAACTCCCCATTATCCCATCCCTCAATAGCCCCCACCGGCTAGGCCACCCCCTGATGACTTTTAAGGGAGAAAATCAGTAAAAGTGAAACATCCTAACAAGCATGGGCATAAACAGATAGTTGAAACATGAAAATATAAGGACACGGTGCGTGATAGATTCGTAAAACTAGGATGCAAGGGCCAAACAAAATGTCTTCCCATTGCATAGTGTTAACTGGTCATGCTTGTTTATTTGTAATTTTCTACAATGTGACTTGTTGGCTTCGTACTGGAAAAAAGTCCAAAACGAACACCAAAGATTGACGTCAGGCAAACCTGCAGTAAGTGTTTGGCACGGCTGCACGGCTAGGACAAGTGTCTGGACAGATTTTCACCTGTATAATAGTTGCATGGTTTAAAGTATCCAAGACATGCTGGCTATGGGTACAACATATTAGAAGTGTCTTTGCTTCCTAAGAAATATCAGGATTCCATGTTATTAAGAAATCAAATAAAAAATATTGGAACTGACCACTGTAAGATCTTTTTGCAAAAGCCAGACAGCACATAAGTACATAGAGAACTATGTACAGTGAGCTATATTTGGAAGCTTTAGAACTCCTTAGTTGCGAAGAAGTTATATTATTTGGAGTTTGCCGCAATATCAATATGATGAAGAGGAGCACGCCACAGCAACCCGTGGACACAGTCCAATATTGTAAGTTCAAATATGCAATCCCTGAAAAAGATACAATTGAGATAGGAATTTCAACATTACAAGATACTACTACAAAAATGGAAAGAAGTTGTACAAGATGAAGGAGGTTATAATAAACTTACTCTACCTAAAGAATGAAACTAAAGGTATCAAAGTATTTTTTATGCTTATGAATTATCACAGATATACAATCTTTAAACATAGGGACAGATGAAGAAAATGATATAAGATCTAGTGACCAACTATTCTCTGAACATGTAACCAAATTTGTGCCTTCATACAAGTTTGCTAATATAAACTTACAAGACTTGACTTACAAAGTTACAATACCTATTAAAAAAAAGTATGAACAAAGACAAGCTTCACCTTCAGATCCAACATCGTGGACAGATAATATTCTCAATGTTTGTATCAACCGTGATAGTAAGACAGTGGGCAGAGTAACTGCACCAAGTAGTATTCCAGATGAAGCACCAGGCCTGAAAAATTAAGAGAGAATAAACAGAAATAATCATTTAATTGTTGTCAATTATGGCCTATACTTCTGCATAAGCATTCAAACTTACAAAATGGCATATTTCAGTTAAACTAGATCAGTGTATACATCTGATATCAATTAAAAGAAGAAGCTGATGTGCAACATAAAAAATGAAAACGTGTTCATTCCGCATGTGCTCCATCATGTTTACATATTTCACAATTAGTATCACTTTACTCTCAATAAGAGCTGTCAAATAGTTCAGAATATCTTGGAATGAATGCATGAAATGAAACCATCTCTCCTGGTCCCTCATCAGACGAAGTATACCTTATTACCTTTGAAACAATGTATTGCCTTCTTCGTGTGAAAATCAAGATGTCTTCACTAATTCCTATCCTTCATCATTATCTAAGCCTTTCACATCAGAAACCATGGCAGCTATAAAGTATAGCTCTAGACTGCGGAGGATCCAACAGAATTATTGATCAACTTTTTACCAGCTGGGAACATGGACATAACCCTCTCATTTGGTTAAGTCTCAGCACAAGGAAACTATAAACATTAGAAAGGGCTTGTCAAACCAAATTGTTGAATTAGCAGGTAATCTGCAGTGAAGTACCGAAGGAGGAATCCTCGAAAGTTCTCTTAAAAGTGAGAGACTGGAAGAAGGCAGAAGATAAGTTATGCTACAGAACTGCAGTCATCAACTCTAGGGCACAGTAGTACACTCCAAAGAACCAAAGTAAATGCACTCTGATAAGACTAATTTTATCCCCTACATAATATAAATCTCAAACGGCCTTATGGGATTATAAATTCCATTATTCATAAAATGGCATCCAAAACAAACTAGAAGCCACCTAATTATTGGGTACTTCATATAATTTTAAAACATAAGATATACAAGTTTCAACCTGTCATGTTTTGGGTATTACGACTCAGGGATCCTTGGTTGGAGGTTGTCCACAAGTGTTCGAGGGAGTCTCAAGATTGCTAGAAAAGTGAGGTGCAAAAGGAGCATAACTTCCTCAGGCAGTCCATGTTGTTCACTTAGACACACCTTCATTCAAAAGGCTATAACTTGAGCTACATAAAGGGAGTTTAGACATGAAGCCAAAGGTCACGGAAAATACATTTCCATAGGTGGATCAAAATGAAGAAGTAATACAGCCGAAGTGGGTATACAAGCCCAGTCTGCCAGGTCTGCTGTGAGTGACAGCATGGGAGCAGTGTGGGGGGTTTTCTAGCCGTGGTTTCAAAGTTCTAACCTATGCAATTACTTCAACCAATGGTGGAGAATGTTCCTAGAGCTACGATCAACATAAAGAGGATTCAGGAGTAATGTTCTTCTCAAATTTATGATGCATAACAATTTGGACCCACGTCTTCAAACTCGGATTAGCACTACGCACTTTAAGTAGAAGAAGACATGCTTTCTAGCACAGGTGTTCCTTTTGGGCATATCACCCCAATCCAAGGGCTACAAGTTTCATGTTTCAATTATTATTTTCTAGTAACCATGTTTAAGATGTAAGTTTTGTTGTCCAAGTCAGATCATGGATTCTGGACAGATTTCTGAAACCTAGTCTTAGTAGGATTAGTTTAGGATTTGATTTCTTTAAGTATTTATCTATATCATTTAGAACTATTTTACTAGTGGGATTAGAATTACTTGAAAGCTATAAATAAAAGCATTCCCAAACTTATGTAATCAATTTCTTATTTAATAAATTTTCTACAAAGAATGTTTTCTTTCTCTGGTGAATTCCACGCTTACATTTCTGCCGGATTCTAGATATTTTGTGGGTTCGATGTGATCAATACTTTATTGCACATTTCCTTTGTGTTAATTTATCTTTGGTGGCTATTAAAAGGAGATCCATTAAAACTGTAACTTGGTTGGGTGTGAGAGAGTTTTGTACCTTTACATCTTCTTTTGAAAGAGAACGGTATCTAGTAACTATGCAGAGGAGTTTCCCTCTACACCAATATTGTTCTAGTGTTTGCTTCCGCTTATTCTATCTTTCGCTATCAATCACCCACATCCTGTCTAGCAATTTGGATCCATCTGCCTATTTCCGTAAATCAGGATCAGTTATGGTATTATTGTCCTCCTCTCTAACAGAGTTTCCTGAGTTTTCTCTGGTTGAGAATCTTATTCACTTCTCATGCACCTACCACTCAACTATTTGCCACCATGCAACCCCATTTAACACAGTCCAATAGCAAACCATGCATTCACCAACCTCTTATGAATTAGAACCAATATCTGAGGATAATGCCAGACTAGATTAATATATTACATCCAAACAAATTGCAGTTAAGACTCAACAAGTACTCATGTACTTCTCTTGCCCGTCCTCCAACTTAAGAACTCCTCGGAATGCTGAATCACCAAAGTTTAAGTAGTCTAAGTTTAAGAAACGTGATCTTTGATGAGATATGCAGTTCAGGCTACATACTCAGAGAATTTCTTACGATTTTGTCATCCTTCCGAAAATGTCGCTACCACTATGGTTGGTTAATGTGGTCGAAGCTTAAGAAACACACAAAAAAAGAACACAAGGTTTTAATGAGAGTTGTGGTTTTGCTGCTTCTCCGTCATTTGCTCCTCGAAAAATCTCCTCATGATCAAATGCATGCCCATCCACTCATACATTGCAGCCAACACAAATTGGAAAATTGTGCACAATCCAAAAGCATGAATGAAATTTCTCAATTGTTAACAACTTGAACCTTCATATAGAAGAGGGACAACAAATATCAACCCTAGAATCGTCCAACAGAATTAGACTCAATCATAAGCATAGTTAACAAAATTTACTAAATTCAAATTTTCAAATCAAGAACGGTGATCTCAGGATCCAACCAAAACTATTTTGTGCATATCCAACTAACCTTATAAACCCAATAAATCTTCACATTAAGTGATTCAACAAAATCCAAACAAAGGGTAGCAATCCAGATATTCTATTTGGACAAATTAGGGGAGACGGCTCCGTCGGTAACAATTCATAACTACACATAAAAGAGGGATAACAAAGTATCAATCCTACAATTCTCCAACTAAACTCGGAGAATCGTACCGTAGCCAGCTAACAAAATTTTATTAAATGCAAATCAATAACAGTGATCCCGAGATCCGACCAACAGAAATCCATCCAGTCAAAACCATTCCACGCATAAAAATCCTAACATTCCCAACAAACCTCGTAAAACCCTAAAAAAGTGTTGGTGCTCTTGCTCCTTGACATGAAGAGAACTTGCTCTCAACATGCCTAACAAAGTTTAGTCCCACATTGGAAAAGCACCATGAGTTATCTCAACATATACACTTGTATGTGTTGTTGGGATATGCACATGGGGTGGTGACCCAAAGGAGGGAACCATGTGGGTGATTTTACTAGGAGGTAAGGATAAGGCTCCAAGAAAAGCATTCATGCTTTTTGCTCTTGGGAAATTAATTTCCATTGGGGCTAAGGGACTCGGACTCGGGCTCATGAGACGTAATGTGGCATTTTGTTGGCGCACTTTGCACTTAACACGTCAGCATCGTCGCTAGGCGCATAGTGCGCTTAAGTTGTGCTCGTTTCGCGAGCCACTTGCGCGCCCACGTTGCGCGCCCACGTTGCGCGACCAAATTGCACGGCCCAGTTACGCGTCCAGGTTGCGCCCAGGTTGCGCAGGGTGCGCGGGTGCGCTGGGTTGCGCGGGGTGCGCGCGTGTGCAGGTGCGCTGGGTTGCGCAAGGTGCGCTGGGTTGCACGGGGTGCGCGTGTGCTCGGTTGTGCGGGTTGCGCCAGCTTGCGCTGGTTGCGCCGCGTGCGCAGCGTGCGTAGTGCGCAGTCTGCGCTAATGGCGCGCGCGCAACTCGTTCAAATGGCGCAACTCGCACAGTTCGTGGCTGTCCACGTTCTGACTGATTCGTAACTGATTCTGGATTTGTGGATCTGACATTATAACGTGGCACATATCTCGGATCTGGACAGTTACAGCAGTGGCTATATATTCAGAGCCTCTCTTCTCTCTCGGTACACACTTCTTAGACTTCAGAAATTCAAAAAGAGAGAAGAGAGAGCTGTTGCACACCTTGTTCTTCCCCGTGCAACTGGAGTTCTGTCCTGGTCGTTCCGAACAGTCCGTCTTAGAGCATTTTTTCAGAGCGTTCCAGAGTTCACTCGAACTTGCTGGTTCCTGGAAGCTGACCGTGTAGGCGGATCTAGCTTTGAGCACTGGTGTTTTTGACACCCCAGCAGGCCACCACCTTCCATCTATCGCCTGTCACCTTCACTGCTGCCTTTAGCATTTCGATTAGTATCTTCTGTTTAGAAGCACTACCATCGTTTGCTACGTTTACGAAATCTTCTTAGGTTTTCGTATTCCAGAATCCTCCTAGGATCTCTGTTACGCACCTTCCTTGAAGCGTTGCGTTGGAACGTTGTTCTTACAACTGTTTCATTCAGTTTTCCATTGAAAAATTGTGTCTCGGTTCTAACAATCTCAAAGCTAGACCAGCACAATGGAAAACTCTCGTGCCTCTCTCCTCGATACCAGCTTTAACAAACTGGAGAAGTTCGACGGAGGACACTTTCAAATCTGGAAGAGAAAAATAACCCTCAATCTTCAACTAGTGGACGTCGATCATGTGTTGATCGAAGCTGAACCAACGATTCCAGAAGGACCGACGACTCCAGAAGGTGGTACAGCAGATGCCATTGCTGCTGCACAAGTCAAACTCACCAAATGGAGAAGGGATAATAGTCTTTGTAGGCTATTGATTCTGAATGCAATAGAGGACTCCCTGGCAGAGTCATACTCCAAGAATACTTCTACCAGGGACATCTAGGAGTCCTTGGGAAAGCTGTATGAAGACGACGACAATAGATCGAAAATCTTCATCGTCGAGAAGTACCACAGGTGGCTCTTCGAAGACGAGAAAGCTATGCTGCCTCAGGTAAAAGAGTTCTTGAAGCTGCGCCAGAAGCTAGAAGATGAGAAAATGCCCCTCGTCGACAAGTTTGTTGTTGGGGGGATTGTCTCTAAACTTTTCGCTGGATGGAGTACATTCTATGCAAGAATGCATCGGAAGAAGCTGGATATTAGCTTGGAAGATCTCCTTCAAGAGATCCATGTTGAGGACGAGATGCGTTCTCAACAGAAGATGGACACTCTGTCCAAACAGTTGGCTAAGGCCAATCTGGTGCAGACGAGAGAGCCCAAGGGGAAGCAGGTGGCTTCTCATCACAAAAAGAAGGATTCCACTAATCTGAAAGTGGAGGATCCTTCATTCAAGCAACAGAAGTCCAAGTCCCACGTGACTTGCTTCAATTGTGGCAAGAAAGGCCACTACAAGAGTGAATGCAGATCTAAGCCCAAACAATCAGAGAAAGGTGAGCCTAGTAAGGTTTCTTTGGTTTCTAATCTCGTTGCTATGATCGCTCAGGTCACAACTGTGGGGGCTGACTCTGACTGGTGGATAGACACCGGTGCGACATGTCATGTCTGTTCTGGAAAGGAATGGTTCGTCACGTACCAGCCAACTTCTGAGAAGGTTGTCATGGCGAACCAGGCCCAAGCTGAAGTTCTGGGGATTGGGACTGTGGAACTGAAACTCACTTCCGGGAACACTCTGACGCTCCAAGGAGTAAAGCATGTTCCGGTGATTGCCAAGAACCTGATCTCTGGGAGCCTGCTCAGCAACGCAGGCTTGAGGATGAACATTAATGCTGGTCAGATGGTGATGTCCAAGAAGGGAACATACTTCGGAAAGGCTTTTCAAACCGAAGGGATGTTTAAAATTCAGCTTGTAAACCAATCTAATGAAATAAATGCAATCGCTCTTTCTGATTATTCTCTTGAGTTGTGGCATAATAGGCTAGGACATGTTCATTGTAAAAGAATAAACAAAATGTCTAGTCTAGGACTTATCTCCAAATGTGGGGGTAAGGTAGAGAAGTGTGAAATATGTGCTCAGACAAAGATCACTAGAAAATCCTTTCATCGGGTCAATCGAAGCACAGATATTCTGGAGTTCGTACACTCCGATATCTCTGACTTCAAACAATTCTCTACAAAAGCCGGGATAAAGTATTTCATAACCTTCATCGATGACTTCTCTAAGTACGCATTCGTCTACTTGCTCAAATCTAAAAACGAAGCGTTCGAGAAGTTCAAGGAGTTCAAGGCCGAAGCTGAACGGCAAACTGGACAACAACTCAAGAGGTTGAGAAGTGATCGAGGCGGAGAATATCGGTCTCATGAATTCGCTTCGTTCTGCAAAGAACATGGAATCATCTGCGAGACTACTGCTCCGTATTCTCCTCAATCTAACGAAGTAGCAGAGAGGAAGAACCGAACGTTGACAGAAATGATGAACTCAATGCTGCTAACTGCAGGTCTTCCAAAATGCTACTGGGGAGAAGCTGCATTAACGGCCACTTTCATTCTGAATAGAGTGCATTATACAACTTCTGACATAACTCCGCATGAACTCTGGTTCAAAGTCAGACCTAACTTGAATCTCATTCGAGTGTGGGGGTGTCTGGTTTATGTGAAGCTCCCAGATCTGAAGATTCAGAAGCTGGGGACAAGGACTACGAAGGCGATCTTCTTGGGGTATGCCGAGAAGAGTGATGCTCGGAGATTTTTTGACATTAAGTCAAATCATATCATCGAATCTCGCGATGCTAAATATTTTGAAGACAAGTTTGCAAGACACAAAAATATTTTTCTCCCAGACATTCCGGAGAATGATGTAGGTGCAAATGAGACTGAGATCTCATATGAGCCAGTAGTCCAAGATGAAGTTGGTGGAAAAATAACAATTGAACCAGAACTCGCTGAGCCGTCGATGAAGCGAGCAAGGAGGCCGAAGAGCTTCGGAGATGACTTCGTCACCTATCATGTGGAAGAAGATCCGCTTACCTATGATGAGGCGATGAAGACCAGAGATGTTGTCTTCTGGAAGGAGGTAATAGACAATAAAATTGACTCAATTACCTCCAATAACACATGGGTGTTAGTTGATTTATCCGAAGGAGCAAAACCCATCGGATGCAAGTGGATCTTCAAGAAGAAGATGAAAGCTAATGGAACCATTGACAAGTTCAAGGCCAGGCTAGTGGCCAAGGGATTTTCTCAAAAACAGGGGATCGACTACTTTGACACATATGCTCCAGTAGCACGGATGACAACCATCAGATTGTTGATTGCCCTTGCGGCAATACACAAACTGGTGATACATCAGATGGATGTGAAAACAGCATTCCTGAATACCGAGCTGACCGAGGAGATTTATATGCAACAGCCAGAAGGATTTGTCGTCAGAGGCCTAGAAAACAAAGTCTGCAAGTTGGTAAAATCTCTATACGGCTTAAAGCAAGCTCCCAAAATATGGCATGAGAAGTTTGACAAAGTTATCGGATCAAACGGCTACAGGGTCAGCGTAACAGACAAGTGTGTCTATACTAAATTTGCTGACGGAAGAGGAATCATCGTTTGTCTATACGTGGACGACATGCTAATCCTAGGTACGGATATAAGCTGTGTCACTGAGACAAAGAAGTTACTCTCGACAAAGTTCAGTATGAAGGACTTGGGGGATGCTGATGTTATCTTGGAACTCAAGATCATCCGGACGGACACTGGATTGGTACTGTCACAATCTCATTACATTGAGAAGATGCTCACTCGATACGGGTATCATGATCTTCCCATAATTGATACGCCGTACCGAAGTGATCAGAAGCTGGAGCCAAACTCGAAGGAAAGTTTCAGGCAATTGGAGTACGCTAGCATCATCGGAAGTTTGATGTACGCTACTACTGCCACTGGGCCTGACATAGCTTTCGCTGTGGGAATGCTGAGTCGATTCACAAGCAATCCAGGCGTTGAGCACTGGAAAGCTGTGAAGCGTGTTATGAGATATCTCAAGAAGACTCAGACATATGCACTACACTTCAGCGGAGAGCCGCCGGCAGTAGAAGGCTTCAGTGATGCCAGCTGGTGCTCAGAGTTGGAAAGCGAGAGGTCCACTGGTGGATTCATTTTCACAATGGGTGGAACTGCTATATCGTGGAAGTCGAAGAAGCAGACTATGCTCTCGCGGTCTTCTATGGAATCTGAGTTTTTTGCACTTGATACCGCAGCAGATGAAGCATAATGGCTTCGGGAGCTCATGTATGATCTTCCAGTGGTTGGAGCGCAGATACCGGCAATTCCGATATACTGCGACAACCAAGCGACTGCGGCGGTGGCATAAAATGATCTTTTCAACGGAAAGAAGAGAACTGTGCGGTTGAAGCACAGGACAGTGAACGATCTCATCAAGAGAGGTGTCATTGCAGTAATCGATGTTCGGAGTCAGGAGAACCTGGCGGATCCGTTCACGAATGGCCTCAAGCGTCAGCTGGTTGAAGACACAGCAGGGAAGATGGGCTTGAAGGCATTCTGATAGTATGTTTTTGTAATCCTACCATAAAGTTTTATGTTATTAGTTCAAAGAGAAATCTACTAGACATCTAACTTTCGGTTCAAGGGAGGACCACTGACTGAAAAACTATCAGGTAACAGTGGGTACTTGTTCTTGGGAACATGGAAGGGTTACGAACCCATAACCACTGTTGTCTACTATGTATTTTCTGCGGAAAACGGATCCTGTGTTGAGGTTGGCTTAAATGCCTTAATAAGTTCTCAGGCAGAGTGAATGCCTAGTGTGCTTTACAGGAAGCACGGTAGCGCAGCACTACAATGAGTAAAACTCCATGCTACAGTGGGATGACTCCACCATGAGGTTCCCATGTAGGGGTAATGCCTCGGCTTTGCAAGCCAAGTCATAGCGGCGTAGCACCGCAAATAGGCAGGTAGCCTAATGTTGTATGATGAAATTAAAGAGTTGTAGATAGCACTACAAAGGGGAGGGTAATCCCATGTTACAGTGGCACGACACCACGATGAGGTACCCGGGTAGGGGTAAAGCCTCGGCCTTGCAAGCCATGTCGTTGCGACGTAACACCGCAATGAAGCCTTAGGCTTCATGCTGGGTAGAATGGCACTACAAAGAGGCTGTGACCTCATGCTGCAGTAGTATAACACTACAATGAGGTTTCCAGATAGGGGTAATGCCTCGGCTTTAGGCCATGTCATAGCGGCGTAGCACCTCAAGGAAGCGCAAGGCTTCATGCCATGTCTCTTTAATAAAGAACTTACCTATAGTGTATGGAAAGAGATATCAGGCCGTCTCTTGAGGGTAAACTTGTAGACGTCCAAAATTATACACTGAAACCAGGCTGGCACAAGGTCTTTAATGTGCAGCCAGAAGCACATGTAACTACACTTTGTGAGTGGAAAGAATTACAATTGTGGTACAAAATTCAAGACATAGTCCATTCTTGTATCACATTGTTATTTAACCCATGCGAAAAGATTCAAGTCGTCAGCGACATCTATCCTAATGCAAAATGGACAGTTACTGTGGGGAACGCTCAACCCTAGACACATACATATGTTCAGATATGTGGGGGATTATTGGTGCTCTTGCTCCTTGACATGAAGAGAGCTTGCTCTCAACATGTCTAGCAAAGTTTAGTCCCACATTGGAAAAGCACCATGAGTTATCTCAGCATATACACTTGTATGTGTTGTTGGGATATGCACATGGGATGGTAACCCTAAGGAGGGAACCATGTGGATGATTTTACTAGGAGGTAAGGATAAGGCTCCAAAAAAAGCATTCATGTTTTTTGCTCTTGGGAAATTAATTTCCATTGGGACTAAGTTCCGTAGGGGCTTAGCGACTCGGACTCGGACTCATGGGCTCATGAGGCGTAATGTGGCATTTTGTTGGCGCACTTTGCACTAAGCACGTCAGCATCGTCGCTAGGCGCATAGTGCGCTTAAGTTGCGCTCGTTGCGCGAGCCACTTGCGCAGCCACGTTGCGCACCCACGTTGCGCGCCCACGTTGTGCAGCCCAGTTACGCGCCCATGTTGCGCCCAGGTTGCGCAGGGTGCGTGGGTGCGCTGGGTTGCGCGGGGTGCGCGCGTGCACGGTTGCGCCGCGTGCGCAGTGCGCGCAGTCTGCGCTGGTTGCGCTGATGGCGCGCGTGCAACTCGTTCAAATGCCGCAACTCGCGCAGTTCGTGGCTGTCCACGTTCTGACTGATTCGTAACTGATCCTGGATTTGTGGATCTGACATTATAATGTGGCACATATCTAGGATCTGGACAGTTACAGCAGTGGCTATATATTCAGAGCCTCTCTTCTCTCTCGGTACACACTTCTTAGACTTCAGAAATTCAAAAAGAGAGAAGAGAGAGCTGCTGCGCACCTTGTTCTTCCCCGTGCAACTGGAGTTCTGTCCTGGTCGTTCCGAGCAGTCCGTCTTAAAGCATTTTTTCAGAGCGTTCCAGAGTTCACTCGAACTTGCTGGTTCCTGGAAGCTGACCGTGTAGGCAGATCTAGCTTTGAGCACTGGTGTTTTTGACACCCCAGCAGGCCACCACCTTCCATCTATCGCCTGTCACCTTCACTGCTGCCTTTAGCATTTCGATTAGTATCTTCTGTTTAGAAGCACTACTATCGTTTGCTACGTTTACGAAATCTTCTTAGATTTTCGTATTCCAGAATCCTCCTAGGATCTCTGTTACGCACCTTCCTTGAAGCGTTACGTTAGAACGTTGTTCTTACAACTGTTTCATTCAGTTTTCCATTGAAAAATTGTGCCACGGTTCTAACAAAAAGTTCCAAATTAAGTACTACTGAACCAAATTCATATATAGTGCAATGCTCCAGAGATCCAATCAACAGAAGTACACCCAATCAAAAAAAAAAAAAACACGTACATAAACCCTAGAATTCCCCAAGCAACCTTCTAAACCCTAGAATTCTCCAACAGAACTCGAACCCAACTAACCCTATCTAACAAAATTTTACTAAATTCGGATCAACAACGGCGAACTCGAGATCAGATCAACGGAAATCCTCCCAACGAAGACCATTTCCCCGAATCTAAACCCTACAATTCTCAAACTAACTAGCAAAACCCTAGATTTTCCAAATTAACGACCACCCAACATAACCCGTACAAATAGCACTGGTCCAGAGGAGATCCAAATTTGGAGGAGGGTGGGGGAGGGATTCGAATTACCGGGTTCTGAACCGACAGAGAGCGTCGAGGTTCCCGGCGGCGGCGATCTCGACGAGGAGCCCGGCGACGGAGAGGAAGCAAAGGGCGGCGGCCTCAAGGAAGAGGGGGTGCGGGACGGAGAAGAGGAGGCGGGAGACCAAGAGGAAGACGACCGCCCTCTCGCCGTTGAAGAGCTCGAGCTCGGCCACTTCCGCCATGGCGGGAAGTCGGAATCGGTCCGAACGAAGTATTTGGTCGCGTCTTCATTTTGATTTTAGTTTTTAATTGTATATCTATGTGCTAGTAAGCAATTGTTGTCTGTAGGTAACTTGCCGTAAATCCAAAGTATATGACCAGAATGTCCATAAATACTGTCGCATTCCATATTATAGAAGCAACTTATGGAGGCACCGGCATGTTTGGTTAGAAGTAAGTGAGATATAAGTAGACTATTTTAATGCAAATGTTGTCCACTTTTGTATCTCAAGAGTTTGGTTAGAGAAAAATATTGTTGGAATTATTCAATAATATGGACCACACATGTAAAATTAATTGTGTTGGGCTATCTAAATAATTAAGCCAAATTAACGTGGTCTATTTGAAAAATTGGCTTAAGGGTATAATTGTTATGGAATTAATGTATAGATACCGGAGATAATTCTAATTTGATGTGTGTGTGTATTCATTAGGGTTATGGTCCCCAACTCATACGGCCACAAAAGAGAGGGTTTCTCTATTCTCTTCTGTATCCCCATCAACAAAGAGAGGAACAAAGATTCCATCTTTGTTATTAAGGGCCGTAGCAGGTTGGAAGATCAAACCCCATAAAGAGACGTCTGCTTCAAGATCCGTCAAGCAAAGACAATGGATTCAGATACGCTTCCGCATTTAGTTTTGTTCTTCATCTCATGAATCGACAGGGTACAATATTTAATATAACAAATGGTATCAGAGCCTTCCTGTTTGATTTATGAGGTTGAAGTTTCAGAATCAATTTTTTTTATTGTTCATAAATCATAGATCCTTCATTCTAATTTTAATTTAGGGTTCCAATGGTTCATAAAATAAAATTTATGATACACGAATATTAGATCTACAGTTTCTCAATAACTGATTTATTGATCCTGTGATGCACAAGAAAAAAAATCAGATATTTGTTCCGGCCAGATCATGCTGGACATGTATCTAAACGATACATCCATAATTAATGAACTAGGATGACACTTATGTTTGTGTTGTTTGATCAAAATTGTTGACAGTACTACACATGGTGGGTTATAATTTATGGTGGTCTATAATTTATATATTTTCTTAGTGTTGTACTAGATGGCTAAATAAAGAGAACAACTATTGGGATCTTGTCTTCTACTTCTGAGTTGTTTCCGTACATAAACAACTGTTCCAACATGTTTGCACATCATAATTTATTTATTTTATTTTTTGCATACATGGTTCTCCATTGCTTACAAGTACATTGATTTGCTGTCAATCCTTCATTGATTTGATCGTCGTATTAAGAAAATCTTGATAGAATTCATAATTTATGTATAGTAGTGGCCTCTCTATTCATGCTTAAATATTAGATATGGACACATGTGATAATGACCGTAGAAATTCTCCATTATATTAAATATGCATGAATATGCTTATTGCTGGACATGTGATAATATGGAATGTCGGTTAGATTCCAATTACTCATGCTGATAGATATTTGGTGTTACTCAATTTAGAGTGTTTTCCAATCTAAGTTGATTATTGGAGGACAAATTGGAATCAAATATAGACAATTTTATGTTTGGCATAAATTTAGTTTCCAATAAATTTATGTTCTAAGTCATATATTTGATGTAATATATTGACGTACATATCTTCAACAGATTATTTTAATATAATCTTTATGGGTTATTTGAAGCAATCTATTGGTACATATCTTCAGTAAAATATTAAGTGAATTTTATTATGTTGACAATGCTCAGTTTAGTCAAATTAAGAATATTTGTTTGAATCATGTAAAGAGATTCACATGCTTATGATTATCTTATTTGAGTTGTAATATTTTAATTATGCATGTACATAAAGTTTTGGAGATGATTCGATTTTGTAAAATTTAGTCAACATTTAAATTTTTTTAGTGCCTTTTGTGACTAGCAATAGTCGTCTAATATTCTAAATAGACCCATTGAAACAAGATGTCGCCAAAGTGACCTCTCTTGCGTAGATAGTCTATGATAGATGTTAGATGTTTGTGTGTGTAAATTCATGCGAGTATTAGCCGGCCCAAAGGAAGGTTAATACTTGGCCGAATTGCACACATACTTGTGGTGATAAATGTGTGACAATTATACAATTTACATGTGAATAATAACCCGATCCAAAGATAGGCTTATTATTTGACATGATTTATTGTCAACGTTTGATCATCACACCAAGAATACCACTCGCAGTTAATATCACTGTCCAAAGACTTGATATTAATGATGTACTAGGTATCTTGAGATGGGGTTCACCATTATTTGAATTTGTTTGACTATATTTTACGCTTTGGTTATTTGTTAGAGCATGTTTGTTTTTTGTTGCTTTGTTCTCTTTACAGTTAATGTTGTTAAAATATCTGCCAATAAGATTTTAATTTTCATGTTTAATGGGATAAACTTCAAGGGCAAAAAAAAATGAATACAGTAGCTGCTAAGGGCCCATATCAAAAGAAACAACAATATAAAACTAAGGGTTGTTCTTTTGTGATAAGACAGGACACATAAGGAAGAAATGTACAAAGTACCACGTTATGGCGTATAAAGAAAGTACATTTTTTAAATTTGATCTGTTCTGAGGTTAATTTAGATTTAGTACCAAGAAACTCATGGTAGTTAGATTCTGGTGGGACTACCCACATTAATGTTCTAGGCAAGGTTGCACGAGTTACCGAAAGTCAATTGATGGTGAAAGATACATCTACGTGGGTGACGATTCGGTAGAAGTGAAAGCAATAGGACATTTTAGGTTATTTTAGGAACCGATTATTATTTGGATTTGATAGACACTTTTATTGTACCGTCTTTTAGACGAAATTAAGTTTCAGTTTTCTTAATGGACAAATCTGGTTATCATTGTTCATTTGAAAACAATAAGTTTAGTCCATCTTTAAATTTAAATATTATTAGTAACGGTTCCCTTAAGGTTTATGATAACCTATATTCAATTGAAACTATTGCATCTTATAATAAAATCTTGCAAGTGAAGTCATGTGGTACTAAATGCAAATTAACAATATATTTTTTAGCCTCATTATGACATAAGCATTAGGTCACTTCTCTAGAAATAGAGTTGAACGATTTGTGTCTGATGAGATTTGGATTCCATTGACTTTATAGACTTTAATGTTTATATTGAATGTGTAATGGGAAGACAGACCAAAGTTAAATTATAAGTAGTTACTTTATTGGTTATGCTACAGATCAAGGGGTTGATAATTATACAATCCCACACTATAAAAAAAATTGAGACGAGAAGTGTAATATTTTTTGAGGATGTTGAGTTTGGGGGAGAAATAAAGTCAGGATCATTGTCTTTGAGCAGGAATCAATTGCGATTCCTACTACCACTTTTAACGATGTGCAGGATTCTATACCTATCATGATCAAGAAGTGAATTCGGAGTCTCAATAAGACAATGTCGAATTACCTCTATAAGTCGTTGTTGAGATACATTAACAACGACAACGTAGCGGCACCCCATTCAAGATAAGGGTACTTATTCCTAAGGAACAAACTCAACACCTCAAGAACAGGTAATATTAAGATGGTCCACAAGAGAAAGGAGAAATATAATTTCGGATAATATTGTCATATTTCTCTAGGAACGTAAGGAAGACTGTGGATACTGGAAGATGATTCAATCATCTTCCGTCAGGCCATGGAAAGTTCCAACTCTTAAAAGTGGATTGAGGAAATAAATAAGGAGTATAAGTCTATGCAAGACAATAAAGTTTAGGAACTTGTCACATTACCAAAAGATACGAACTTCATTGGTTGAAAATGGACATTTAAAATCAAGAAAGATTCGAAAGGATAATGTGAAGAGGTATAAAGTACATCTTGTCGCTAGTGACTTTACTCAAAAGTTAACGATTGATTTTAAAGAGACTTTCTCTTCGGTATCTTTGAAAGACTCTTTTAAAACAATCACAGCACTTGTTGCACATTTTGATCTTGAGTTACATTAAATGGATGTCAAAATTGTGTTTCTCAATGAGAACATCGACGAAATAATTTATGGTGCATGCAGAAAACTTTGTGTCGAAAGACCCAAAGAATATGGTTTGTAAATTGACAAAATCTATTCATGGACTCAAGCAGAATTCTCATCGAAGGTACTTAAAGTTTTACCAGTGATTATCTCTTTGGTTTTTGAGATAGACACTATTAAAGATTGTGTATATCACAAGTTCAGTGGGAGTAAACAATTTTCTTTAGTTATATATGTTGATGACATACTGCTTGCCAAAAATAATATAGGTATATTATACGACACTAAAAATTTCTACCAAATAACTTTCAGAAGAAATATCTTGGTGTCGTTTCTTTTGTATTAGGAATCCAGATATACCGTGATCGTTCTCGGGATATTCTTGGATTATCACAAAAAATTTATATCAATAAAGTGCTTAAAAGATTTGGCATGCAAGAATGCAAACAAGGTGACAACCCTTTCATTAAGGAGACAAGTTTAGTCTCAGTCAAGTGCCCTAAGATTAGCCTTAAAATTAAGAAATACAATAGATTTTTTCTTCATGATCAGTTGTAGAAAGTCTAATGTATGCTCAAGTATGTACGCGTTAGGATATTGCGTACATATTCAGATGTTAGGCAGATATTTTAAGCAAATATGGATGGTTCATTGGGTAGCAGCCAAACTGCTTAAGTAATTAATAGAGAACAAAGAATTATATGCTCTTTGTAGGAGATCGGATAATTATGGAGATCATAAGGTATTTCGACTCCGATTTTGTTAGATGCCAACACAGCAGGAGATCCACATCAGGTTATGCTGACTAATGGAGATATATTTTGGATAAGTGTCAAACATGCACTCATAATTTCTTCCACCATAACAGCAAGGTTTATAATACGCTGTGGGACATAATTCAGGGAATATGGTTGCAAAATTTTGTCACAAGGCTGCGCCTACAGTACGGTGTTGAAAAACCACATAAAATTATGGTGTGACAATAAATCAGCATTGTATTCTAATAAAAAGAACTTGTATAAGTCAAAAGATGTTGACATAAAATTTTTAGTTGTGAAGGAAAGAATTCAGAATGGTAAAAGTGTCCATATAGACATTAGGATAAACTCCATGTTAGCGGATCCGCTCACAAAAGTATTATCACCCAAGGTCTTTCATGAGCATACTACTCATATGGGTGTTATCTTAATTAAGTATATGGCAATATAGTGGGAGTTTATGTTTTATGTATTTGGGTGCTATTTGGTTTTAGACACATTTGTGTATTAAAGTATTTTGGATATTTATCTGATCAGATATATGAAAATTCAGTTCATTCTGTTTTCATTATGTTAAAGTATTGATCTCACTAAAGTTAAGAAGGACCAGTTGGAAATAGACATGTATTGATCACATTGCGTGTAATTTTTATGCTACGCATCCATGATTGATCTATGTCGTTTAGCTATATTGGTATATGTGACCATTGATGGTTTAGTTACGCTATATGTGACGAATGGCTTTAATCCTATGTTAATATGGTTAATGGACGAGATTGTCCGGATATACCCTAAGGATTAAGATAGCAATTTATGAGCTCACTAAGGTTAACACAATTATAAGTACATATGTGGCCCAGTGTGAGATTGTTAGAATTATTCAATAATATGGGCCACACATGTAAAATTAATTGTGTTGGGCTATCTAAATAATTAAGCCAAATTAAAGTGGTCTATTTGAAAAATTGGCTTAAGGGTATAATTGTCATGGAATTAATGTGTAGATACCGGAGATAATTCTAATTTGATGAGGGGCCAAATTAGAAATATCAACACACACACCCACACACACACACACACACACCACCCACACACACACACACACACACACATATATATTTTACACACACACACGCACACACACACACACACACACAAAACACACACACACACACAACACACACACACACACACACACACAATGTGTGTGTGTGTGTGTATATATATAATATATGTGTGTGTGTGTGTGTGTATATATAATATATATGTGTGTGTGTGTATATATATGTGTATGTGTGTATATGTGTGTGTGTGTGTAAAAGTCATTAGGGTTATGGTCCCAACTCATACGACCACAAAAGAGAGGGTTTCTCTATTCTTTTTATATCCCCATCAACAAATAGAGGAACAAAGATTTTATCTTTGTTATTAAGGGCCGTAGCGGGTTGGAAGATCAAACCCCATAAAGAGACGTCTGCTTCAAGATCCGTCAAGCAAAGACAATGGATTCAGGTACGCTTCCGCATTTAGTTTTGTTCTCCATCTCATGAATCGACATGGTACAATATTTGATATAACAAGTACATAGAAAGTACCACTTTCAATGCACTTTCAATGCATCTGCACTTGTATTAAAACAGTTTCAGTGTTTGGTATGCATTGAAAGTTAAGAATTTTGATGCAAGTGGGGAGCTTTTGAGTTACGTTATAAAATAAGCCGAACTCGTTTAAAATGGAGAGTTTTGTTAATTTTTTTATTTCTTTAGTTTAGTTTTTATTCACGTTAATTTTTATAATTATTGTTAATTTTATTAATGTTAATTATTATTAATTAAATATTCAATGTTAATTAAATATTAATATTAATTACTGCCAACGTTATTGTTAACGTTAGTTACTGTTAATTAGTCGTTATTAATACAATTTTGGTTAAATTTTCTTAATCAAATTTGTATTAAAATATTTTAGTTAATTATGCTGTTAATTTTATTAATATTTTTAATTAAATTGTGTTAATTATGGTGCCTTAATTAATTTTTTTCTTATGTTTTTAAATTAAATTATTGTTAATTATTTTATTTCTTAACTACATTTTCTTAAATAATTTTTTTTAATTATTTTTGGATAAATTTTCTAAATTAAAATTTTGTTAACTAACTTTGTTAATTAAATTTCGTTGATTAACTTTTGGTTAATTAGTTTTTGTTAATTAACTTTTTTTCTAATTGGTTTTTTAGTTAAATTTTAACTAATGGGTTTTTGTTAATTAAAATTACATTTATTTTTGGTTAATTGGGTTTATTAACTAAATTTTCTTTTGTTTTCTGCTAATTAAAATTTTTGTTACTTACTCCTAATTAATTTTTCGATTAGCAATATTTATTCTTTTTTAATTTTCTTAATGAAGGTTTATTATTTTAAAATAATTTATTTATTATTCTTCTTCTTATTTATTTGTTAGTTAATATTTGTTAATTAATAGATATTTCAATTCTCACTTCCACTTTTATGTTGCCATCACATTAGAACTCCAAACTTTCAATTTTTACTTCAACTTTAATCACTTTCAGCTTGTCACCCAAACAAGAATCATATGAAACTGAGACAAAAGTACATCTATCCAAACACATTTTGGAAAATGGCACTACTTTCATTACATTATGTTGAAAGTCCCACTTTCACATTTTTAAATAGTTACATCTATCCAAATAATCCCTAAGGATACATCTATCCCACTTAAGTTATTCGGAGCTGTCCATATATTTACAAATTTGTCACTCAAAAAATGATTAAAGGGATGTTTACTACGGATACATGACTGTCACAATTTTTGACATTTCTAGGACTGTCAATTTTTTTGACAAATATAACTACATAATGGATAGAGGACTACAGTCCAGCATTGGTAGGACTGTCAATTTTTTTTACAATAAGTAACTTGCCGTGAATCCAAAGTTTGGACAATATGACTCGAATGTCCGTAAATAATATCGCATTCCATATTGTAGAAGGCAATTTATGAAGGCACCCTAAAAGTTATTCAGAGCTGTCCATAAATTTACTAATTTGTCACTAATTTGTTATTAAAGGGATGTTGTCACGCCCCAGAACCAGAATACTGGAGAGCGGGAGAATGACTCAGCCAGCTACGTATTACGGGTAGATGAATACCGTATAATACGATCAATGCTGTCTAACAAGACGAGGGGGTGCATACTACATGAAAGTCTCCCTATGGTCACTTCACATCTATTGTCTCAATCATTCAAACAAGAAACAGAAAATAGAGAACATGTAAGATAAAGCAGTAAGGCGTCCCAAACGCTCAGTCCAAATATTCTTGATATCTGGCTTTACAAAACATAGCCAAATGAGGCAGTAAAGTATACACAATTGTTTATCAGCTGCAGCCTGACTTTAGTTACAATTATGCAAAAAGTGAGTACAAGACGATCCGACTAACATGTCGGTGCCAAACGGCAAAGTATAAAATAGATAACAAAACGAGCGGGGAAGTAAGAAACCCACTCGAGTCCTCCTGCGATCATCCCTCTAGTATTGATCATCTTGGAGGTGGAAGTAAGCCGAGTCCTCGGGAACCGGCTCTAAATCTGGCCATGCAAAACCAGAGAGGTTAGACCTCTAATAGCAAGTACCGCAAGGAAGCACGATGTGAGGAATTAAAAACCAGTAATAAGAGAATATGATAAGTAGGTCTCGGCTTGCCGCCGGGATTCACATAACATCACGATACTTCGAACCAACCTCCCAACCAAACAAGGACAGAGGTTGGCCCGTCATGTCCTGACATTCTGATCATCTCAGTTAGTTAACAGAGTAGGTACAGTACACAAACAAGTCAATTTAAATGGTCATGCAACTACTACGGCTTGGTACTGTGAGTTCCAAGTTATCCTGGGATTATGCAATAAGGATTCCTCAGTTCTTACTATGTGTAAGCAAGGCTAGTTTACCCAGTCAATCAATTGCGCCAATCATGAATTAGACGAGTCCCAGCGGGACGCCCGTCATCAATATACAATAAATAATAAAAGCAGATACCGCTCCCTGCCCGTGTGGCAGATTTGCAGTATCTGTGGGGACCAGCCGGCCTGTCGGGCACTAATAGTCCCCAAGAGGGCTGCCATGTAAGAACTCGGAAATCCATCCTCTCCATGCAATCATTATTTTATTTAACTTAGTAGTCTCTATGTTAAGTGAAATCCCATGTCGTGGGTCATGGTCATTCAGAAATGAGTACTTCCGTACAAAGTACGATATGTCCAACTCTACAATGATTACCCGTGCGGTTAGGTTGTAGGTCTTACATATCGTAATGCAACAATCAAAACTAACCACGAAATAATCATGTCTTGACCATAAAGTACACATGCTGCTTTGTAAAAAAAATAAATAAATTGAAGCCTGCATGTGTGCCTGTATGTCAATATTCGGGATCGGCCAATCGATTATAATAGTTCATAGTTAATATGAACGTGTCTCATTCATTCAATTCAATAAGACGACTAGCCAGTCTCTTAGTTCCAACTAGGAACGCATGATCAATTATTAGTCGAAGTAACAGTCGGGGTCACTTCGTGACAAGGTATGAAAGTCAAACTAGTATTAAGCATGGTCGAGTCTATAACTAGCAAAATAGTTGGGAACATAATTTGAAGCCAAGGAAAAGATCTACAACTTTCATGTTGGGAGTTAGAAGAAATTCTAGCCATAATTCAGTCAAAATAGGACATATAACAGTCAAAAACAACCAAAATAGGCATTATGCGGCCTATTCTGCGACATGCATGCGGACCAACTGCGACATGCGGCTCATGCAGCATTTGCGGCCCAACTGCGACACCATATGCGGCTCAACTGCGACATGCGGCCTATACGGCCCAACCGCGACACCATATGCGGCCTACTGCGACATGCGATCTATGCGGCCTAACCGCGATACCATATGTGGCTCAACTGCGACATGCGGCCTATGCGGCCCAACTGCGACACCATATGCGGCTCAACTGCGACATGCGACTCATGCGGCCCAACCGCGACATCTATGCGGCTCAACTGCGACATGTGCCTCATACGGTCCAACCGCGACATCGCGGCTCAACTGCGACATGTGCCTCATGCGGCCCAACCGCGACATCTATGCGGCTCAACTGCGACATGTGCCTCATGCGGCCCAACCGCGACATCTATGCGGCTCAACTGCGACATGTACCTCATGCGGCCCAACCGCGACATCTATGTGGCTCAACTGCGACATGCGGTTCATGCTGCAGATGAACATAGAAGTTTGACCAAAATTGTTTTGGCCATAACTTCCTCAAAATAAATCGGAATCTAACTTTTCAAAAGCCAAACTTTGGTAGAATTAAATTCTCTACAACATGGAACCACTTATTTTCGAAAACAACAAAGTTTGATAGATCAAAACCATAAAATCCATATGAAAACCAAAACTTAAAACTTAGATCTACACCCAACCATCCATGAAAATCAAGAACTTCAAGACCTAAACTCGTAGAGGATGAGAAGATGAACAACATAGACTAAAATAAATGGGGATGCATGAAATCCCTCATGGTGTGCAAGATGTACTTGCCTCTCCAAATGGGTGGGTGGGAGAGTAATGGAGGAAGAAGAAGAGTAATGGTGAAGTGAATGAAGAAGAGAAAAGGGATGAGCTTTAAATAAAGGGGTAGTGGTAGGTGAGGGTTTATTTCGGTTCATGATGAACCAACATAATTAAACCAATCCAAGCCGAACCCAAAGCAAGTATAAAAGCAGAAATAAAATTACAGAAAATTAATTAACATAAAATTAAAAGAATTTGAATACAGAATAATACATGATAAATATTAAACAAATACTTATTCTGGAAACGGGAAGTGACATCTCTACCCTCCTTAGAAAAAATTCCGTCCTCGAAATTTCAAATCCAAGCAAGATGAGAACATCAAAGCTAAACTAATCTAAGCATAAGCAATTGGAGCAAGCAACCATTCTACAATGTTAACAGTAAGTAACATATCCATGTTGAACATTCTACGATACCAAGCAATTCTACTCGTAAGGTGACAAGCATGAGGAGTTAAGACAATCAAGGTATACAGAAAAAGATATACCTTGTGAGTCAAACAGGTACGGATACCGCGATCGGATATCATCCTCACGTTCCCACGTTGACTCCCCTAAAGAGTGATGACCCCAAGCAATCCGGACAAGGCTAATTGTTCGGTTCTTGAGTATCTTCTCTCTTCGGTCCAAAATAGACACATGATGTTCCTCGTAAGACAGGTTGGTACCAACAACCAGCTCAGAATGATCAAGGATATGGCTTGGGTCCGATACATACCTTCGTAACTGAGATACATGAAATACGTCATGCACCTCTCGTAACGAAGGTGGAAGGGATAACGATAAGCAACATCGCCTATCCTATCAAGGATAACAAATGGGTCCACGTACCTCGGACTCAATTTTCCACGAACGCCAAACCTAATGACCCCACGGGTAGGTGAGATCCGCAAGAACACGTGGTCCCCAACAGAAAACTCTAGCGGCCTACGATGCTGGTCCGCCCAATGACGATGCCGATCCTGCGCAACTCGAAGTCGCTCTCTAATTCCCTTAATCACTTCAACGGTCTGGACAATCATTTCTGGGCCTAGCATCTTCTCCCCGATATCATCCCATGCTAGTGGCGACCTACACTTCTTACCATATAGAGCTTCAAATGGCGCCATCTGGATACTGGCTTGATAACTATTGTTGTACGAAAACTCAACTAAGTGCAGGCGGCTCTCCCAAGATCCTCCAAAATCCAGAGTGCAAGCTCGCAACATGTCTTTCAAAGTCTGAATTGTTCTTTCTGATTGCCCGTCTGTCTGGGGATGGTAAGCCGTGCTAAATCTTAACTTGGTACCCAGACTATGATGTAAGCTCTTCCAGAAATGTGATGTAAAACGGGTATCTTTATCTGACACAATGCTGACAGGGACTCCATGCTGCCTGACTATCTGTTGCATATACAACTCTGCCAACTTTTCTGTAGATTGCCCTACTCTGAAAGAAAAAAAGTGTGCTACCTTTGTAAGTCGGTCCACTACGACCCAAATAGCATCTTTACCACTTGGTGATCTCGGTAAACCGGTCACAAAGTCCATTGTGATGTGTTTCCACTTCCATTCCGGGATAGGAAGCGGTTGTAATAACCCAGTTGGCCTCTGCTGTTCTGCCTTCACTTGTTGACATACCAAGCAACGGGAAACGAATCTAGCTATCTCCCTCTTCATCCCGTTCCACCAGAAGTGCTGCTTGATATCTTTGTACATCTTGGTCCCTTCAGGGTGTACAGAATACTGGGAACTGTGAGCTTCTGTCATAACCTCTTGTCTGATATCTCCACTAGGCACACATAGGTGTGATCCAAACCTAAGGGTACCATCTTCATGAATTTTCAACTCCTTTCTGAGTCCCGACTCACATTCTGCCCTAAGCTTCTGAATCCTTGGGTCCTGCGCCTGAGCTGCCTTGATCCTGTCTACCAAGTCGGATTGAACTCGTAGACTTGCCAGAATTCCTACATCACTAGGAAGTATAACTTCGATGTCCATCTCCTGTAGGTCTTCTAAAATGTGCTTCTGGTTTGTCAACATAAATGCGCCGCCTCTCCTGCTAAGAGCGTCTGCTACTACATTAGCCTTGCCTGGATGATACTGAAGCTCCACGTCGTAATCCTTGATCAGCTCTAACCATCTTCTCTGCCTCATGTTCAGCTCCTTCTGAGTAAAGATGTACTTTAGACTTTTATGGTCTGTGTACATGTCTACTCGATCACCATATAAGTAATGCCTCCATAGTTTCAAAGCAAATACTACTGCTGCCAACTCCAAGTCATGAGTTGGATAATTCTTCTCGTGGTCTCGAAGTTGCCTAGATGCGTATGCTATCACCTTCCCATGTTGCATGAGGACGCACCCAAGTCCTTTTTCTGACGCATCACAATATACTGTAAAACCTCCGGGTCCAACTGGCAATGTAAGAATAGGCGCTGATATCAACTTCTGCTTCAGATTCTCAAATGATGCCTGACATTCTGCCGACCAGACGAATGGTACATCCTTCCGTGTCAAGCGGGTCATGGGTGCTGAAAGTCTTGCAAAGTCTGATACGAACCTTCTGTAATATCCTGCCAATCCCAAGAAACTCCGCACATCAGCTACGGTCTTGGGTACTGGCCAACTCTCTACTGCTTCTACCTTCTTGGGATCCACTGCTACTCCAGTTCCCGATATGATGACCCAAAAATGAAATGTGATCCGACCAAAACTTACACTTGCTGAGCTTGGCATACAACTGGTTCTCTCTCAGAACCTGTAACACTTTCCTGAGGTGGTCTTCATGCTCCTCTTCACTGGCAGAATATACGAGAATGTCGTCAAGAAACACAACGACAAACTGATCTAAGTATGGCATAAAGATGCGGTTCATCAAATCCATAAATATTGCTGGAGCATTGGTCAAACCAAACGGCATTACTAAGAATTCATAATGCCCGTACTTCGACCTAAATGCTATCTTGGGAATATCCTCCTTCCGAACCCTCACTTGATGATACCCTGAACGAAGATCTATCTTGGAGAAAACTCTAGCCCTGCTCAACTGATCAAATAAGTCGTCGATCCTGGGTAATGGGTACTTGTTCTTTACTGTTGCCGCGTTAAACTTCTTGTAGTCAATGCACAATCTGGATGACCCATCCTTCTTCCCCACAAGTACCACTGGTGCTGTCCACGGTGATACGCTAGCTTGGATGAACTTCTTCTCCTTCAGTTCCTCTATGTGCTGGTTTACCTTGGCCTGCTCTGAATCCGCCATTCTGTAAACTCGATCTGATATCGGTTTAGCTCCAGGTGCCAATTCTATACTGAACTCAATATCTCTAATCGGTGGTAGACATGGAAGTTCTTCAGGAAATACGTCTAAAAACTCTTTAACTACCTTCGGAACTTGAACTTATTCCATTGCCGTTATTACTCCCTGCTCTTGCTGAGTTGCCACGGATCTGACTAAGGTGAATCTCTTCATACCTGGAATATCAAAAGATACACTCCCACTACGACAATCTATTGTCGCATGACTATCTTTCAGCCAGTCCATGCCTAAGATAACGTCGAAATTTCTAACAGGAAGTTCTATCAACTGGACGGATAAGGAATGCCCGCAAACTACAATGCTACACGCTAGAATAACTCTACTAACTCCTACGAGCCCATTGCCAGTGAGTATATTCAACCTCCCTGGCAATGCCTCGAACTCCATTCCTAGCCGTGTCGCAAATTGTGCAGATATAAATGAGTGTGATGCTCCTGAATCAAACAATGTTACTGCAGGATATGAAGCGACGAGAATGTTACCTGCCACAACATCCCCCGATGCTAATACCTCCCCAAGGACAGAGTGAATGCCTGCCCTCGACCTCCTTGTTGGTTCCCATGTTGCGGCCTAGCCTGGGGCTGCTGCTGGCCCCTTCCCTGATGATGCTGGGGTGGTCTATGCTGGTGCTGCTGCTGCATCGGCGGTCCCTGCTGTCGAAACATCTGAGCTGCGGCATCAGCGGACGCTGGGCCAATGGTCTCACTGCCACCGCTGGTCCTCGATACTGACCTGCCCCTGGTGCTGGCAGAGCAGGAAACTGCTGCACTGGTCCTCCTGACCTCGAATTCATGGACAGGTGGTAACCCGATGATCTGGATTTCCACATATCAAACACAGCACGTTCAATGTCCGACACACTCTAGTGTGTCCTACCTTCCCACAATAAGTGCAGCCTGCCGGGGGTTGCTGGTTCTCCTCTGTTGCTGTGTTGCTGCCTGGGTGGTGGTACGGGCCCTCGTATTGCCACATCGTGAATGCGAATGCCAAGAGATGGTGTTGTTGTTCGGGGAGCTGCTCCCCCTCCTCCTTCAATCTGACTGTGAGATCTCTTCTGACCTCTAGTCCTTGTCGTGATCCTCTGAATGGTGATCTCATGCCTTCGGGTTGCCGTCAATACCTTATCAAAAGTCTGGTAATTGTGCCCCTCTATCAATTGCAAGATCTCAAGATGAAACCCTTGCTGAAATCTCATAGCCCTCTGGCTCTCTGTCGCTACCATCTCTGGGGCGAACCTACTCAATCTGCAGAACTCCGCTGCTAAGCATCTACTGTCTTGCCGGCCTGCTTGAGGTTGATAAATTTCTGTTGTAGCTCGAACTGCGCCACAACTCCATAGTACTTTGTCTTGAACCTTGCAGTAAAATCGTCCCAAGCAACATGACGTCTGATGCCTACTTCCTCTGATTCCCACAAATCACGTGCGAGATCCTGAAGTAACAACTTCACTTGATCCACACGTTCTTCCGCCGGTACCTTAGCTGCTGTCAGAATAGCCTCAATATCCTTAGCCAGCATCTGCTGATATGGCATCTTCCGTGCCCTCGAAACGACGGGAGTTGTACTTGCAAAACCTGGCTGATGCTCCTGAATCTGGCCTCGTCCCTCTTTCCAATGCCGTCTGCAACCCTTGGTTGAGTAGTACGTTCTGCTCTTGTAACTGAGCGTACATGCGCTGCTGGGCTAACATCTGATGTTGCTGAGTAGCCATCATTCCTCTCATGATCTCCAGAAGGGCTGGTGTGTCTACTTCCACAGGGGTAGGTGGAACTGTTGGTGGTGGTGGAACATCTGGATACTGCGGTCCAGCTGCTGCTTCCACTATTACTTCTTCTTGGATGGTCTCTTGAGTTAGTACCGGCCCTTTTGCTGACCAACATGGTCAGGTTGTCCGTGTTGCCCTTGTTGTTGTTGCCCAGACCTGACAGATGCGGACGAGGTGCCCTTAAGGAAAGGGACAAGAGAACAATCAAACGATCGGACATGAAAGATCAATGAAGTCAAAGGATACCGGAATGTCAAGCTAGAGTCGAGAGTAACGAATCATGAGATCAAGGGGAACATGTGTAATTGAGACATCCTATAAATTAAAACACCCCACAAGTCTGAAATCAGACCTGCATGGGCTACCACTAAAACCTTGTCACGCCCAGAACCAGAATACTGGAGAGGGGGGAATGACTCAGCCAGCTACGTATTACGGGTAGATGAATACCGTATAATACGATCAATGCTGTCTAACAAGACGAGGGGGTGCATACTACATGAAAGTCTCCCTATGGTCACTTCACATCTATTGTCTCAATCATTCAAACAAGAAACAGAAAATAGAGAACATGTAAGATAAAGCAGTAAGGCGTCCCAAACGCTCAGTCCAAAATTCTTGATATCTGGCTTTACAAAACATAGCCAGATGAGACAGTAAAGTATACACAATTGTTTATCAGCTGCAGCTGACTTTAGTTACAATTATGCAAAAGTGAGTACAAGACGATCCGATAACATGTCGGTGCCAAACGGCAAAGTATAAAGTAGATAACAAACGAGCGGGAAAGTAGAAACCCACTCGAGTCCTCCTGCGATCATCCCTCTAGTATTGACCATCTTGGAGGTGGAAGTAAGCTGAGTCCTCGGGAACCGGCTCTAAATCTGGCCATGCAAAACCAGAGAGGTTAGACCTCTAATAGCAAGTACCGCAAGGAAGCACGATATGAGGAATTAAAACCAGTAATAAGAGAATATGATAAGTAGGTCTCTGCTTGCCGCCGTGATTCACATAACATCACGACACTTCGAACCAACCTCCCAACCAAACAAGGACAGAGGTTGGTCCGTCATGCCCTGACATTCTGATCATCTCAGTTAGTTAACAGAGTAGGTACAATACACAAACAAGTCAACTTAAATGGTCATGCAACTACTACGGCTTGCTACTGTGAGTTCTAAGTTATCCTGAAAATGCACTAAGGATTCCTCAGTTCTTAATTACTATGTGCAAGCAAGGCTAGTTTACCCAGTCAATCAATTGCGCCAAATGAATTAGACGAGTCCCAGCGGGACGTCCGTCATCAATATACAATAAATAATAAAATCTGATACCGCTCCTTGCCCGTGTGGCAGATTTGCAGTATCTGTGGGGACCAGCCGGCCTGTCGGGCACTAATAGTCCCCAAGAGGGCTGCCATATAAGAACTCGGGAATCCATCCTCTCTATGCAATCATTATTTTATTTAACTTAGTAGTCTCTATGTTAAGTGAAATCCCATACCGTGGGTCATGGTCATTCAGAAATGAGTACTTCCGTACAAAGTACGATATGCCCAACTCTACAACGATTACCCGTGCGGTTAGGTTGTAGGTCTTACATATCGTAATGCAACAATCAAAACTAACCACGGAATAATCATGCCTTGACCATAAAGTACACATGCTGCTTTGTAAAATAAATAAATAAATTGAAGCCTGCATGTGTGCCTGTATGTCAATATTCGGGATCGGCCAATCGATTATAATAGTTCATAGTTAATATGAACGTGTTATTCATTCAATTCAATAAGACGACTAGCCAGTCTCTTAGTTCCAACTAGGAACGCATGATCAATTATTAGTCGAAGTAACAGTCGGGGTCACTTCGTGACAAGGCATGAAAGTCAAACTAGTATTAAGCATGGTCGAGTCTATAACTAGCATAAAATAGTTGGGAACATATTCTTGAAGCCAAGGAAAAGATCTACAACTTTCATGTTGGGAGTTAGAAGAAATTCTAGCCATAATTCAGTCAAAATAGGACATATAACAGTCAGAAACAACCAAAATAGGCATTATGCGGCCTATTCTGCGACATGCATGCGGACCAACTGCGACATGCGGCATATTGGGCCCAACTGCGACACCATATGCGGCTCAACTGCGACATGCGGCCTATGCGGCCCAACCGCGACACCATATGCGGCCTACTGCGACATGCGGCCTATGCGGCCCAACCGCGACACCATATGCGGCTCAACTGCGACATGCGGCCTATGCGGCCCAACCGCGACACCATATGCGGCTCAACTGCGACATGCGACTCATGCGGCCCAATCGCGACATCTATGCGGCTCAACTGCGACATGTGCCTCATGCGGCCCAACCGCGACATCTATGCGGCTCAACTGCGACATGTGCCTCATGCGGCCCAACCGCGACATCTATGCGGCTCAACTGCGACATGCGATTTATGCTGCAGATGAACATAGAAGTTTGACCAAAATTGTTTTGGCCATAACTTTCTCAAAATAAATCGGAATCTAACTTTTCAAAAGCCAAACTTTGGTAGAATTAAATTCTCTACAACATGGAATCACTTATTTTCGAAAACAACAAAGTTTGATAGATCAAAACCATAAAATCCATATGAAAACCAAAACTTAAAACTTAGATCTACACCCAACCATCCATGGAAATCAAGAACTTCAAGACCTAAACTCGTAGAGGATGAGAAGATGAACAACATAGACTAAAAATAAATGGGGATGCATGAAATCCCTCATGGTGTGCAAGATGTACTTGCCTCTCCAAATGGGTGGGTGGGAGAGTAATGGAGGAGAAGAAGAAGAGTAATGATGAAGTGAATGAAAAGAGAGAAAGAGGATGAGTTTTAAATGAAGGGGTAGTGGTAGGTGAGGGTTTATTTCGGTTCATGATGAACCAACATAATTAAACCAATCCAAGCCGAACCCAAAGCAAGTATAAAAGCAGAAATAAAATTGCAGAAAATTAATTAACATGAAATTAAAAGAATTTGAATACAGAATAATACATGATAAATATTAAATAAATACTTATTCTGGGAACGGGAAGTGACAGATGTCCACTACGGATGCATAATATATGATTGTCAAAAATTTAACAGTCCTACCAATATGCTGGACTGCAGTCATGTATCCATTATGTAGTGAGATATGTCAAAAAAATTGACAGTACTAGGAATGTCAAAAATTGTGACAGTCATGTTCCGTAGTGGACAGTTCCTTAGTAAAAAATTTTGAGTGGCAAACTTGTAAATACTTAGACAGACCCGAATAATTTTTTTAGTTCCTATATAAATTGCCTTGTAGAATGTCTACAAATTGTACCTTATTACATTCCAACTAGCAAATGTTCACAATCCACATTCGAACCATCAAACGTAACATATTTGATTTATCTGTAATTTAGAACTCTAATTTTAGTCTAATTTTATTATTTGTTATGATACCTAGCTATACAAAATTAAAGAGGTCAACTCATAATAGCAAGTACCACAAAAGAAGATTGAAAAGAGGTTAAAGTCCTAAATGCATAACATAAGTTATATCAACAAACACATATCTAACGAGAATAATATATATAAAAGACTGTAATTAATAAAATTTATTCAAAATTCTTACTAGTTGTTTTAAATAATAAACTTAGCTTTATGTTTAAGTAGTGGCTTCAAATTGAATGTATTTTAGGGCTGATCAGCGTTTAGGTCCTGGATTTTATATCAGCTTGGAGTTTAAGCAATGACATGTTCAATTGAAAATTTTGAACCATAAATTTATTTTTGGTTTACATTTTCCTATTATATCCTCAATATGAATATAAGGGCAACAATCAACACACGTTGAAAATGAGGGTAATAAAAATAAAAAAATTTAGGAACCAAAATTTTCAATTGAATAATATTAGGATTTAAACTCTAAGCCGATATAAATCCATGATCTAAACACTAATTAGCCTAAATTTTTAATATAGTTGGCTCAAACCATAATGAATCCATTTTTAAATTTTTTTTAATAAATTGCTCCACCAGACGGGACCGGTCCGTATCCAAACCGGACTCAACTGATATTAGGGGTGGGCATACGGGTCCAGGACCCGCGGTTCCGACCCGGCCCGAACCGTATATTGGTCAAACGGGACGGTTCCTAAAATTTAAAATTTAAACGGGACGGACCGGGACGGGTCGTGTGACACTAACGGGATGGGACGGATCCTATTTTCAAAATAAACGGGGCCCCGAACCGACCCGTTTCTAGGAGTATGATTTTTTTTATTTGTCAATTTTGATTTTTTTCATATTATAATTTATAAATAATAGCACACGTTATTGTTTAGTAAACAAATTATAGAAATTGGAAAAACATAATACTTGTTTTGTTCTTCTAGATAATAGAACATGTGTAAATGTTAACTATTCTATTTTTTTGAAATTTTTTTGGATCCATTTGGACCCGCGGGTCGGCTCGGTTTGGACCCGTTTCGAACGGGTCGAATCCGTACCGGTTCCAATATTTTTTGGACCCGTCCCGCCCCGCCAATTAACGGGTCCGGTCCGGATCCATAAAATTTGGACCCGGTCCGACCCGTGCCCACCCCTAACTGGTATAGTCTAAATCGGACTGAATTTAGAGTTTTGGTCTCTAGTCCGACCCGAATTGGCCTGCAGCTGAAGATCAGGCTGTCTCGACCCACACGAGCCAAAATCGGTCGACTATGATTCCGAGTCTGCCCGGATGGGCCCAATGAACATCTTGTACTGCTTACTACACCCAATAGTTGGAGCGTTGGACTCATCATATTCCATAAGTCTCTCTCTCTCTCTCTCATCCAAAACTCTTATAAATACTCCTCCCCTTCTCTCTTTCTACTAAATACCCTCTCTTTGCTTTCTCCCAATTTGACCTAATTCGCTCGGGATTGTGAAATCCCTCATGGCGAGTCAAGGACCAGGAGAAGCCTCTTCCTCTGATTCGTACGATTTATCAGAAAATGTTTTTTTTTTTGGGGATTTTTTATAGTGTTTTTTGGGATTTTTTTGGGGATTTTAGGGTTAATGTTTTGATTTTGACTGGGTGGATTTTTTTTTGGTTCAGGAAGGGGACGAAGAGGGATTTCAGCACGGCGATACTGGAGAGGAAGAAGGCGGCGAACCGGCTGATCGTCGACGAGGCGGTGAACGACGACAACTCGGTGGTGTCGATGAACCCGGAGACCATGGAGAAGCTCCAGCTCTTCCGCGGCGACACCATCCTCCTGAAGGTATCGCGAACTCTCTGGATCTCTGGTAGATTTTGTCGATTCCGGGGGCTAGGGTTTTGGAATTTGGATTTGGAAGATCAGGGCCTTGGGAAAGGAAAGTCGTTCCTTTCCCATGTTTTGATGTCAAAGGAAATAATCAGGAAAGGAGTCCAAACAACGGAAAAGGAAAATTAATGGGAATTGCAATGTCCCAAAGGAAAGGAAAGAGCAAAGAATTGGTTTCCTTTCCTTTACCTTCCGCGAACCAAACGAGGCCTAAGTGTTGGACACGTCTAGACGCTTGGACAATTCATATTCTAAGAGCATCTCCAATGCTATTGTGACTTTGGAAAAAAAAACTTGTCCTTTTCCCAATCCTATTGTGCCACATAGGAAGAATGACAAGCCTTTTTTCAAATTCACAATAGCATTGTAGAGCTCCAAGTTCTTTATCCATGTAACACTTTTCACATTTAGCGTGCGGTCATCTCAAGATATCATTTAATTAGTAATAAGATGCATAGGATTATGAATGTTGAGCGGAGTGCGAATATTTGATAGCTAGATAACTAACCCTGTCACCTGCACACTTCATGATATCCTCTCTTAAGTAATTATTCTCCTGTTTAATTTTCAATTGGCGTTTCTCCATATGGGGTGCTATGGTTTTCTAATTTGCAAAGCTCGTTGTTTGATTGTGAAGATCGTTGTTTGATTCATAGAGACTGGTAGTGAATATGGAAAAGGTTTTTTTTTGCCTATTGAAAGTGCAAAGCTTGATCAGCTGCCGTCCTACAGCCGCATTTCTACCACCTTTGAGCGTACATGTAACCCTCACTTCAGACATCAAACAGCACATGCAAGCGTGAAAACTTCTTTGCTCTCCTCATCTCTGATGTCTCTTGATTAGGGTTCAATAAATATTAGATATATGCTTGATCATTCGCTAGTGAGTCTAGGCTGAAACATAACCTAGCATGACCATGTACAGTGCATTCGGCTGATTATTAATTTTCTATTTTGTGAAACTGATACAGCATTAAGTTGGCAGGAGCTGAGTCTTTTTTAGAAAATATAATTACTGTTCAATTTGCTTTAGCATTGGTTAATCTTTAAGGACAATAATAAGTTCCATCTTCCCTCTAATTAAAAGTGCTGCAAGTGAATGTGTACTAGATGTATTACCCATGTGCTTCGACTTTTAGATTTTGTCGTGTTGGATGCTCGGACGTTTTGAGGATACTTCTGTCAAGAAACAGTCATTGGAGTAAGTTTTTGGAACTTGTAGATTTTTTTGGTGAGAAGCTTCAGCTGCTCCGGGCGACACGATCATCTTGAAGAAGTCTTTGAATGTATTAGAATTTTTTTGATGTTGGGATCTAGAGTTTTGGAATTGGCTTCAAAAAGCAGATTTTTGAAGTGTCGGACACACCTGGCCACTTTGGGGACACTTCAATATGTGTCATCATAGCAAGCGATACCATTTTGTGCACTTCTGTTGTGACAGTTTGATAAGCTATGGTCGTCTCAAGTAAAGGGCTAAGGAAATTTAATCAAACAAATTGAGATTTAGGCACACGTACAAAAGAAACTGATTTGTCCTACATTGCATGTATAATATGTTTAAATCAACGAGTATCAAACTACAGACAAATTGGTTTTGTTGAAGCACTGTATACACGATGTACACAAATGTTCACATCACATGTAGTTTCTTCAATATTTTGTATAAATTATTGGAGACTTCTGGTGCTTTATGGACAGGAAATCATACCGCTAATGAAACCACCTGCTCTTTTCGATGTTGACAAAGGCAGTATAAGTGCTAATATCTGTCGATTATAATGTTGGTTTTCAATACAAACACATACTATACAGTAATATTTCATATACATGTAAGAGAAAGCTATTCGGCAGCAAATTTTGGAAGATTCATCTGTTGGATACTTCTAAAATCTAGACACTAGACAATTCATCACCAACTTCTGTATCCATGTAAATTCACATTTGGCATGCGTACACCTCAAAATATCACTTGTCTACGGCCCATTTAGTTAGCAAGCAAAGATGAATAGATTAAACAAGCGGGTTGCAAGTGTTTGATTCTAGATAACTAACCCACGCCACTTGTAAACTTCACTGGTGTGGGACTAATCTTGGGGTTTCGCAATATATCCGGCCAGTTTTGTAGCTCTCAATTAGCTAATGCCGGGAGGTAATAGAAGACGAAGAGCAACTCTAAACTCAATGACAATCCCATGCGGGCAGGGAATTTTGTAGCTCTCATTAGCTAATGCCGGGAGGTAATAGAAGGCGAAGAGCAACTCTAAACTCAATGACAATCCCATGCGGGCAGGGAATTTTCATAGCTTGTTAAGGTGTTGGTGGCAATTAAAAGTGTTACAGCAGGATGTTTATACTGAGTCCTGATAACAAGCAATATCTATCCTCTGATTTTGAATGCAGAAGAAACTATTTAGGGATCCTTTGGTTAAACCAGTTGTTTCCATCGGTTTAGAGATGATAGTCGTTCATGCTCTACCATCCCCTCGTTCAAGGAGTCGGAGATGGCTTGGCAGCAAAGCATAGCGGCAGCAGGAGATAGGATGGTAGCAGGTGAGGGCAGGTCAAGGTGAACTTGCATGGAGGGTTACGGGTACTGGTGGGTATTTTACTAGCGATTCCTATTGAATCATATACTCAGAGTGGGCGTAGGGCGGACGATTTTTAAATGGATTCCTCGTTCATTAGATAGAGAAGATCGCGACGATTTTGTGATCTGCTGTCGAACCTATCCCAGTTCCAGTTCCAATTCCAATTCTAACTGGACTCGACTTGGATCGTGGGGATCACTGTTCGTAGCAACAGATTAGCAATTTGTGTTTGGTTAACGAAGTCCAGGTCATCTGGAAAGATGAGCAGATGCCAGTTACACTCTGAAAACTCTGAGTGGTACACTAGCAGTGTCTTTTTCAAGTCATCTTATAGATAGTGTGAAAATCTTCTCTCTGCCCTTTTTTGTATTATTTTATTTGACATATTTTATTCTTTCCTTGTATCTGATCTTTCCTCATATCTGTTATTATGGATAGTCTGAAATCTTTATCGTCTCAGGGCAAGAAACGGAAAGATACAATTTGCATTGCGCTTGCTGATGATACATGTGAGGAGCCTAAGATAAGAATGAACAAAGTTGTTCGATCAAACCTTAGGGTGAGGCTTGGAGACGTAGTTTCAGTCCACCAATGTCAAGATGTGAAATATGGAAAACGTGTCCACATACTGCCTATAGACGACACAATTGAAGGGGTCACAGGGAACCTGTTTGATGCGTACTTGAAGCGTGAGTTTGATTTCTTGCTCTTATCAGTTATCATTACATATTATCTGTCAATATATACATTTTTTTTATGAAGTTTGTTGAGTTGGAGTCTTGTTTGCCATGTCTGTACTCTGTTGGATGATTACCTCTTCTTAAATTTTTTTTTTTTGGGTTTATGTCTATGTGCATTTCATTTTTCATTATTTACTTGCATTACATATTATGTTTATCTCTACCACATGGAAAAGCAACACTAAGTTCTATCTTGAAAAATTATTTACACTGGCACATAGTCATGATTGGTCAAACACTTGGCCTTGTTACATAGGTATAGCTTTTGTAATATAAAGGGTTGTATGAAGATCTCATTGATAGGTACACTGCAACTATGCTCCCATCTAGGCACACTTCCCTCCCTCTTGGGCTATAATCCCCAATGTTGTATTACACGAGGGATGCCTGCTATTACCGATACAAAGTATCTAGAATGCGGCTTTTACCTAAATAATCTTGTGCTATGGATTTAATTTTAAACATCAATGGGACTGTTTTCATGTAATGTTTAATATATATATA
This sequence comes from Iris pallida, assembly GCA_029216955.1. Classification (NCBI taxonomy): domain Eukaryota; kingdom Viridiplantae; phylum Streptophyta; class Magnoliopsida; order Asparagales; family Iridaceae; genus Iris; species Iris pallida. Next base: position 22,792,484 of record JANAVB010021796.1, on the reverse strand, counting down.
TATATATATATATATATATATATATATATATATATAATAAATAAATAAATAATATATATATATATATATATATATATAATATAATAATAAATAAATAAATAAATAAATAAAATAATATATATATTATATATATAATTAGATCTATATATATATATATTAATGAATGAAATTAAGTATAATAGCTCTATAAAATTGTATTACCTAGATAGAAATATGTTTAACTTACTTGGATAACTTAGTAATCGTTGGTCCATATTAAAAGTTAAAACATAATTGCTTTAGTTATTTACAATATTAGTTTCTTCATAATCAGTAAATTCAAAGATGCAGTGGATTCAACAATGTTGTTAGATGTGCTAAAAATAGTCGAATAATATATATTCTATAAACAAATCGATGAAAAAGATTATTTATTTTTAGCATGAAATTGCATAAATGATGCATAAATTTACGCCTGAACATATCAAATCATTCTCATAGATTTTTTAATAATTAAAAAAAATCAATTAACCATGAAGCCCCACAGTCCGATCTAGAACAACTGGAATTGCAACAATTGGAACTCGTAAAAATGGAAGGATCTGGGGATGATTCCAAAATTGATATTTTGAGAGTTAGACTTGCATTTTTTGTGAATAAGCCATAATGGAAGCCCTGACTGGTGGAGAGTAATAGACCTCCAAGATAATCTTCCCTTTGGTTGAAGTGCATCCCGTTGTTCAAATGTGAGTGGGTAAAGTTTACAAAAATACTCCCTTTCTATCCCGTTTCCATTGGCTCTAGTCCTGAGTATATTACCTATAGCTGTCCAATTCTCATGATATTATATAAACGTCACTTTTCGTCTCTGTAATTGAGTATTATTTTCCATCTTGAATTGCGACCTCCAGTTCCCTGTCCATTGCAGCACAAGCTGCACAACTGAGGCACATTTGTCCCACACAAGTTCAATGAGGCCAAATTTTTCTCAGTCGCAATGCAACCTTTTTTTTTCCTCCCAAATACAGATCTTCCTTTACTTTCCATGGTAAAGGTGGCCCAGGTAGAAGATTACTTTACACATTTGGAACCCTCTTTAGTAGTCTGTTGCAGTTGCCAGATTTTTTGTTCGTGTTGCTCTAACTCCGCTTTCACTATGATGTGAATAACATCTTTTGATAATCTTGGCTATGCTTGCGTTATTGTCGATTTTAGGATCATTATAAAAAAGGCTTGGTTAATGGTCTTTAGGATAGTTGCCCTTTACCTCCATTCTATTCTCTTGCAAACTGCTACCAATTATCAACAGGATGATATCCATTCACTAATTGCATTTGCCTTCATTTAGGATCTTTTTTGTGACCGCTGAATACTGTTTTTGAATAACCCGATTGGGGAGAGTACAACGAGATTGCTGAAATGATATAATTTCTCTTACTATAATCTATTTTTATTTTGCCTACAGTGAATATTTGTATAAAATCTTTGTGTTCTTTATGATCCTTATTCATTCAACCTTCTGCTATTGCAAAACAGCAAATTAGGGTTTTACATAATGTAGTTTACTTGGAGCTCTTTTTTGTAAGCTTAACATTACTTAAGTTCTTTACTAGGTAATTTTTATTTGAGGTCGACCGTGTGGCACTTTTGATCATGACCTTTTGTCTTTGCATGCTGTCTTGCAGCATATTTCCTAGAGGCATACCGTCCTGTTAGGAAAGGGGATCTTTTCCTCGTCAGAGGAGGAATGCGAAGTGTTGAATTCAAGATAATTGAAACAGACCCGGCGGAGTACTGCGTCGTCTCCCCAGACACAGAGATCTTTTGTGAAGGAGAGCCTGTGAAAAGGGAGGACGAGGATAGACTTGATGAAGTAGGCTATGATGATGTTGGTGGTGTAAGGAAACAAATGGCTCAGATCAGGGAGTTGGTTGAGCTTCCTCTCAGGCACCCTCAACTTTTCAAATCTATAGGAGTCAAACCGCCCAAGGGGATCTTGCTATATGGACCCCCTGGTTCTGGGAAGACACTAATAGCTAGAGCAGTTGCAAATGAAACAGGGGCTTTTTTCTTCTGTATTAATGGCCCAGAGATTATGTCAAAGTTAGCCGGAGAAAGCGAGAGCAATCTTAGGAAGGCCTTCGAAGAAGCTGAAAAGAATGCACCTTCAATTATTTTCATTGATGAGATTGACTCAATTGCTCCCAAGAGAGAAAAGACTCATGGAGAAGTTGAGAGGCGCATTGTTTCTCAACTTTTGACCCTGATGGATGGACTAAAAGCACGTGCTCATGTAATTGTAATGGGAGCTACGAATCGCCCGAACAGTATTGATCCCGCCCTTCGAAGGTTTGGGAGGTTTGATAGGGAAATTGATATTGGAGTTCCAGATGAAGTTGGACGATTGGAGGTCCTCCGTATTCATACAAAGAATATGAAGCTAGCTGAAGAAGTAAGAGAGTCATTGTCCAACATGTCTCTCTCTTATTCCTTGTTTACTGTGATTTTAGTTTAATTAATTGGATGAGGTTGTTTATAAATGCAGGTTGATCTAGAAAGAATTGCTAAGGATACCCATGGTTATGTTGGGGCTGATCTGGCTGCGCTATGTACTGAAGCTGCCCTTCAGTGCATACGTGAAAAAATGGATGTCATCGACTTGGAAGATGAGACAATAGATGCCGAGATACTCAATTCTATGGCTGTTTCTGATGAACATTTCAAGACTGCTCTTGGAACAAGCAATCCCTCTGCTCTTCGTGAGACGGTAAGTTACCTGTGTCCAACTTATAGAAGATTTCAATGTTTTCCAAAATTTCATGCTTTCTCTGTCAAGTGCTATTTGTTTGTTTTGATATTTTATGCATGTATCCTCACTTATCAACCTTGACGAGCAGGTGGTTGAAGTGCCTAATGTTAGCTGGGAAGATATTGGTGGGCTTGAGAATGTCAAGAGAGAACTCCAAGAGGTAAGTCAGGGAGGTGGTCCTGACGTCAATCTTGTTATCTATTTAGTTATTTAGGTATTTTTTCTACGTAGGTGTTCAATTTGGCTTAATTTCTGTTCTATCGTTGTAGACTGTCCAATATCCAGTCGAGCATCCTGAGAAGTTTGAGAAGTTTGGCATGGCTCCTTCTAAGGGGGTGTTATTCTATGGTCCTCCTGGTTGCGGAAAAACTTTATTAGCGAAGGCAATTGCTAATGAATGCCAAGCAAATTTTATCAGTGTCAAGGGTCCAGAACTGCTCACCATGTGGTTTGGTGAGAGCGAAGCAAATGTACGGGAAATCTTTGACAAGGCTCGCGGATCTGCACCATGTGTACTCTTCTTTGACGAGCTTGATTCAATTGCAACTCAGGTTTGTATCAACATTTATAATATCCAATGCAGTTCATCTATATTTTAAGCTAAAGTGGAATTTCTTATTGTGTATATATTTGATAAATTCCAGAGAGGAAGTAGTGTTGGGGATGCTGGTGGTGCTGCTGATAGGGTTCTCAATCAACTCTTGACAGAGATGGATGGCATGTCTGCCAAAAAAACTGTTTTTATTATAGGGGCAACCAACAGGCCTGACATTATAGATCCAGCACTGCTTAGGCCGGGCCGTCTTGACCAACTTATTTATATCCCTCTTCCTGATGAAGCTTCTCGCCATCAAATATTCAAAGCTTGCCTGCGAAAATCTCCCGTCTCCAAAGATGTTGACCTAAGGGCTCTTGCCAAGTACACTCAAGGTTTCAGTGGTGCAGATATTACTGAGATTTGTCAGCGAGCAGTCAAATATGCCATAAGAGAGAACATCGAAAAGGTAATTTTTTGTACTCTGCTTCCAAATACAGTAATCATATATTATGTTAGTTGGTAAGTTTTCTGATTGCATATTTTTCTTTCATGGATACTGCAATATACGTTCTATCATTGCATATTCTTCTCACAATATTTGAATGACACTTGAAAATGTAATCTGTAGCCTTCTGTCAACATGTGTTATATTTCATGAAAAAGGTGTGCCCTTAGTGTTTGACACCTGAAGTGTGAAATGTTATCACTCTGACAGTTCTTTTGGCTTGCATAGACCATTGTTTCTAGGTGTTCTCTTACTTCTTTTGTTATTTTGCAATGCGATTTCCTCCGTGCACAAGTAATTTTATTTGTTTTATTTTATTTTCCTACCTGTTAGATTATTAGGAAATTCTTGTTCACTGCACGAGGTTGCTTCTCCTTACAACCATCTAAATCATCCACCTTTGAACCAATCATAGCCCCTTCAAAATCTGAGCGAGGCATCGGACTGGCTTGACATTTATAAAGATGAAAACTTGGTGAATACAGATTAATGCACTACTACTCGATGAGAGCCGTGTATGACAATCTCTGAACTGTTAAAGAAGGAGAGAAAATTTCAGCAAAGCTTTTCCTTGACATCGAACATAATGCATGAAAGGATCCTTGAAGGACCATAGTTTTCCATGAAAACAATCACAACATACCACTATAAGTATTTGCATTTGAAGCTGTTCCATTTTTACATAGAAATGTCTTCACTGGAATTCAGGTATGATATCCAGGTGCGAGAGGATATTAACTTGGTCTGCACCCTCCATTTCCTTGAGCTGAAGTTGTCCAATCCGGTTATGGATACAATCAATAATGCTTTTTATCAGTCCAAGTAGGAAGAAAGCATAGAGCATCAGTGTCACTTGAGATTCACGCGGGGGTTAATCTGCTCTGCGATATTGGTAGCATATAGTTTATTTCTGTGAGGACCTTGCATAAAACTGTACAAGATCTTGCTGATTTTAGTCAGTCTCGTGCTAGTTTTTTGAAGCTAAATAGGCTTTGCCAATCACAAAAAGAATTGTTTTGTGGTTAGGAGAGTACACATGTTCATGTCAAGTCAAAATTTGTCCCTTATTTCTAGCAGTTAGTTTACATGTAGGTTGTATCATGTTTTTCTTCAATATCTACTTCTTCGGTAGTTTGACGAGCTATGTAATCAAGAAGTTCGTAGGTTATGCTGTTGCTCTCCATCTCTTGTGATTGCATGCTGATCAGCTATTCGGTTTGCATTTTTTTTTTGGAAATTCAGGACATTGAAAAGGAAAGGAAGAGGAGTGAGAACCCAGAAGCCATGGAGGAAGACGATGCTGATGAAGTTGCAGAAATCAAACCAGCTCATTTTGAGGAGTCAATGAAGTATGCAAGGAGGAGTGTCAGTGATGCTGACATACGCAAGTATCAGGCCTTTGCACAAACCTTGCAGCAATCTAGGGGGTTTGGAGCTGAGTTCCGTTTCACAGAACGGTCAGAGACCGCAGCAGGAGCGACTGGAGCAGACCCTTTTGCATCCTCTGCTGCAGCTGATGATGATGACTTATATAGTTAGATATAAATGATGCAGCTCCTGCACTATGTTCGTTTTGCTGCTGCTATCCATTAATATTTCATGTGACAATGTTTTAAGTTATTAGGAGTTGCAGTAACTGGGATTTACTGATCTCCAGAATAGAATACTTGAAAGTGAAGTTGCACGAAACATTCCTCTTTCTGTGGGATGAAGTTATCTATATATTTAAGTTAATTATGTATCTACATTTGTTATGAACATTTTCGGTAGCTTCTTCCTAATTGGTGCTCAGGTTCACTGCGATTCCTGTTAAGCTTGCTTGAGTTGGTGTTTGCCACTCGAGTTCAATTGGTGCTCAAGTTCACTGCGATCGAGAAGATCGCTTGAGTTGGTATTGTTCGCCACTTGAGTTTATGATCAGAGTAGCCAAGGAAATTGGAAAGGGAAGTAGATACTTAAATGTGGGATAGTGAATCTTTGTTTGGATGGATGGAACGATTTTAAAATCTCTCCTAATTTTAAACATAGTACAACTTATTTTGTATTTTTATTTTTCAGAAGTATTAATAAAAGTTGTTTGGTAACAAGTTATTTCTTGGGTTTTATAGGGCAAATGCTCGTTATAGTTTTAAACCATTTGGAGTTCGGAATTTTCAACCATGAAAATTAGAGCACATTCTTATCGCTAGAAACTAAATATAGATGAGGATTTATAGGTACGATGAAGATTTGTTGGATGACCTTACATAAATAGTTTCTACACCAAGATAACGCTAGAACAACTTCTAAATGCGTCCAATGGGAAAGAACTGTTAATTTTAACAACCCAATTTTCCTGGACCAACTCATAGTGTATGTTCTCTAAACAAAGTCTGAAAGTGAACTTTAAACAAACAATAATATTAAAGGAACACCCAAATCTAATCACACTTTGCTGATTACATGATATGGCAGGATATGTATTGATAACATTAATGCGGTGCTCATACATGATTAACACATAGACTGTCATATTATGTAGTCAACAAAATGTGGTCAGATTTTGGTGTACCCTAACGTTGTCTTAAATAAACAGATTTTTTCACACAAATAATTAAAGTTTCGCTATTTGTACCGAGAGAATAAAGTTTGCTAAAATTACAAACAAAGAGCTGAAACGTTCATGGACGTTTCACTTGAATTCCTACTAATCATCCTACTAAACACCAATTCCCTAAAATCCCCTAACCCACATACTAAAAGAAAACAAAAAAATAAAGCAAAGAGGTCCTCAGTAAAGACGTTTCTTGCACATAAAACGTTCTTACACGTCTCCTATTTTTTTAAACAACAAAAACATCCTTATGAAAGGGTGGTGTGTCCCCAAATAATAAAAACGTCCTTAGTAAGGACTTAATTTTTTTTTATAAGTTTCGTATATATAAATAAAATTATATAATTGAGATAATATACAACCTATTGCTGTAGTTTAGTTGGTTAGAAAATATTTGTGGGTGGAAGGTCTTGAGTTCGGATTAAAAAATAAAAACAAAACAAAAAACAAGAAAGTAAAAAACACCCTTATTGTTTTTTTAGGGATATTTTAGCAAATGCCCCATTCCAAATGATGAAACTAGCATATGTCCCCACTATTTTTTTTTAAATTAGCAAATACCCCCACCCTGGTGTAAAACAGTAAAAAAATTTCAAAAAAAAGTGGGAGTATATCTTAAATATTTTACTCTTCCGTACCAAAAAATGGGGGTATTTGGTAGTTAAAAAAAAATAGTGGGGATATGCTAATATCAACATTTATAATTGGGGCATATGCTAAAATATCCCTTTTTTTTATATAGAATTTTGGCTGACTTTATTCTCTAAAATCAGCGTAAAAAAAATATCTCAAAGGAGGGAACTAATAAGATAAGAGAGGTTGAAAGTGGGGAAGGCTTTCCTCTGCAACCAAAAATGGAGTCCACACTCCTCACCTCCTCCATCCCATACACTCCTCACCCTCCCAGGAAAGGTACTATCACCAACTCTCTTTATATAAACTCCAAATCAAGAGAATTGTACTAGTGTTTGTTTCACAAATTTTTTGATTGCCATCACTAAGTTTCTTCCTGGGCTGGGTGTCATGATATGCAATATCCCTGGAGAGATTCAAGGTTCAGTTGGAACTTGGAAGATGAAAAATTGTACATCTGTATGAAATGGTAGTTCCATCTACTAGATTCTGAGAAGGTTTTGAGTCAAAAAGTAGTATGGGTTTGGCCATACGAGGGATTCCTCACATTCATCTGATGGGAAACTTCTCTCTAATCTTGCTTCCATGACTTCTATGTGCCAGCCTCACCGTGCACTTTCTATGCTAACCGTTGGATTACATGAGCATGCACACATCTCCATGCAATTTAGCGGTTGAGGACAAATGGTGCACGTGTGAGCCCGGCCAGGGCCGGCCCTGAGCTGATGGGGGCCCGAGGCAAAAGTTCCAAAATGGGCCCCATACATAATGTAAAAAAAAGTATATAAAACAAAAGAATTTTTTGACTTTCATCCCACTTATTAATATGCATTTGTACTTACATCCCACTTTTTAATTTTTTTAGACTTACATCCCACTTTTTGTCACTAAAAATATTTATTTTGTCACGAAAAGTATTCGTTTTGTCACAAAAAATATTTTTTGTGACAAAAGTGGGATGTAAGTCAAATAAAATTAAAAAGTGGGATGTAAGTACAAATTCATATTAATAAATGGGATGAAAGTAAAAAAATCTCTAAAACAAAAGATTGTTGTAGTCAAGATTTGAACCAAAGACCTCTTAAATATAAGTGTAGCATTATAACCACTACACCACTTTTTTTTTTGTTAAAAAAGGCACATGATACATACTAGTTTTATTGTAGATAGTTTTATGGTGGTGTCCCCTTTCGTCGGGGGCCCTGGGCCGTCGTCCGGCCTACCCTGGGCCCGGGCCTCCCCTGAGCCCGGCACATAGAATAATTTCTCGTTTGGTTGGAGAAAGAAATTGAAGAATCTTTCAAAAATATTTCTACCGATGAAGGGGCTTTTATCAAGAAGTTTAAATACTATTCTCTCTTTTGGGTCGGAGGGGCAAAGAAGTCCAAGTGTTGATTTCTTTTCTAATGGTCATACCATTTAGGGTCTGCTTGTAACCATGAGTTAAGTGGGGTTAAGTGAAGGAAAGTCATATATATATATAACCTTGTTTGGATTGGATGGAGAGTTAAAGTGGGATAACTCTTGTTTTTATTGGAGTTTTTAAGTGGGAGGAGGATTAATAAAAATACGGTAGTTATCAAAATCCCTTTATTATGGCGTAGAATTAGATTTGATTGTTTTTTTTAATTAAAACTTGTCAAAATATCTTTACAAATATGTTACCATGTAGATGCATCATGGACGATTTTTCTTATTAAGGATGAGAAATAAAGTATGAGAAAGCGAGAAGAGACATGAAGTCATGAAGCACCTGGACAAAGTTAGGAAGCTATAGAGCAGCATGTTGAAAGCAAAAAAAAAAGAAAATAAAGCCATGATATTTTATAGGATAAATAAAGGATATTTATGACTTTTTAAACAGAACTTTTCACTTCTCCTTGTTAACCCCGATTTGGGGGTTAAAAAAATGGACAAAAGAAGGCTAAATAAACCCTCACTTAATCCTCTATGACTCCCCCCTCTTAAACCCACATCCTCAAACGATGCAGGCATTCTTTGTCCCTCATTTAAACTTTCCCCCACTTATTAACCCTCAATCCAAGCAAATCCTTCAGTTCTCGGGAGCTTTTGGGTAGCTTAATCTCGGTTGGGTTTGAAAATTTTTCAGCATTATTTTGTAATACTATATCAATAAACTTGCTGTATGTACTACCTTTATTTTACACAAGGTTCACAGTATCGGTATCGGAATAGGTATCCGACCCTTCCTATAAGTATCAGGATCGACGGTATCGGAATAGCCAGCATTTTGCTTATAGTTAGTTAGGGTATAATGTGCCACTAGCAGCTGAAGTGTGGGGCTATCTAGTTATCTCAGACTTAATATTTTTGAGTGTGACCGTCTTAGATTCTTAAAGCACTGGAGGAAAGTAGGGAAGCTTCGAGTTCTTATGAAGAGTTTTAATCTTAGGAGGAGGGTGAGAATGTTGGAAAATTGTGCATGGGTTTGCAAAATTGTTTGGGTAGCTAGAGATTCAAATAAATAAATGAGCAAATTGGTTTTCTCAATTTGCCTTGCTTCCGGGCTTGCTGATTTCAAGCTGATAACTTAGCAGGGTTATTAAGAAATGTAGATGTCCAATTAGTATCTATTGGGAACGAATGTGGAAATACTATTCTCCAAACTGGAGGAACTTGTTGAGGACCAAAGAAAATAGGCACAACCCAGACACGATTCCAAAATCTACAACCACACAAAAGCACAATGCAAACACATCCGATTTTTACATGAAAACAATGACGGAAAAAACTACGGAACGATCGGAGTTCAATTCGGAAAAGCGTCCACTAATAGAACAAAGAGAATACAACGACCCATTTACAAACTTCTTCACAGATCCACACGGACTACAACTCTTCAAATAACAATAAAAATTGATTACAAATTGAAATTAAGGGATTACCGAAGACGAGAAGATGAGAAAGAATCGATGTAGACAGTGTTCTAAAAATCGGCCTAGGCGTCCGCCTAGGCGCCGGCCCACCGCACCGAAAACCCCCTAGGCGGTGGGCTAGGCGGGCCTAGGCGGGCCCTAGGCGCTCCTAGGCGGGTCCTAGGCGCCCCTAGGCAGCCATTTTTTGATTTTTTTTGATTTTGTTTTTTCTTAGTTGTATTTTGGATATTTGTTTGGATTTTAAGATAGTATTTGGATTTTAGAACATTAAAATTTCAAATTTCAAATTTCAAAATTCAAAATTTCTAAAAATTATAAAAAAAATCTAGGCGGCCGCCTAGGCGGGCTAGGCGCTAGGCGGACCTCCGCCGCACCGAGTCCGCCTAGCGATTTTTAGAACACTGGATGTAGAACTCCTCGAAACAACCTCTCTTCAAATCAATCCTAAACCCTTCAAATCTCCCTTCCTCTTGGTTGAATAATTGCACTTTTGAGAAAAGTCTATGCTTAGATTGTTATGCATCGAGATTAGAATTATGAAACACCTATTTAAACCATCCAATCCCAAAAAGATTTGGACCATTGATTTAGATCCAATGGTACTAATAAAAGACTCATTTTTTTTGCCTTCAGCCCCAACACCGGTATATCACTAGATGGTCACTTTGTGCTAGAAGCGTTCTGGAACAAAATGTTGTATCACCAGTGTATTGGCTGTATACCGGAAACAATATAGTCGAAACTGATACGACTATGTCCAGAGTTTGACACGCGCTCAAATCGTGCCACCATCGACTCCCCGAGCTTCTCCGATATATGGATGACGCTTGTCAGACTCCGGGGTGTTCTCCACATAGGTTGAAAACTCCATCCAACACCAACAATATCCCAGTTTGAAGGCTATACATAGAATTTTGACCAACTATCGTGTAGGAAATTACAACGAGGTTCAAGTTGAAACTTGTAGAGAATAATTGTTGTTTTTATTGATTGGCTACTCCACTACTTATAGGGAGTCTAGTTCCTCTTCATACTACATTTTTCCAATGTGGGACTAAATCCCTTATTAGTTCTCAACACTCCCCCTCAAGATGGACGATAGATATTAATCATTCCCATCTTGTTACATAGCTTCGACAGACTTAATGAACTAAGACCCTTAGTCAAACAGTCTGCCACTTGTTCTTCTGAGCGAACATGATCAATCTTCAGTATCCCTTGTTCCAGCTTCTCTTTGATGAAGAATCGATCGATCTCGATGTGCTTCGTTCTGTCGTGCTGAACTGGATTGTTAGCTATACTTATTGCAGCTTGACTATCGCTCAGAAGTCGTAACGGTGCTCCCTTGTCCAGCTTCAACTCTGTCAGCAACGCTTTCACCCACATCAATTCCTACACTCCTAAGGCCATTGCTCTGTATTCTGCTTCAGCTGTAGATCGTGCTACCACTGACTGTTTTTGCTTCTCCATGAGACCAAGTTTCCTCCTACAAAGACACAATATCCCGTGGTAGACCTTCTATCGTCTATGCAGCTCGCCCAGTTTGCATCGCAGTATCCCTCAACTTCTATACATCCATTCTTCTTGAACCATAGCCCTTTCCCCGACGTCCCTTTCAGATATCTCAAGATCTGAAACACTGCATCCATATGACCCGTTCTTGGATCATGCATGTAGCGACTCATTACACTCACCGCAAATGAGATATCAGGGCGAGTGTGTCCCAGATAAATCAATCTCCCTACAAGTCGTTGATATCTTTCACGATCAACTGGCTCTCCTGCTTCTGCTCCCAACTTGCACTTCTGGTCAATTGGAGTGACTGCTGCTTTGCATTCCAGCATCCCTGTCTCCTTCAACAGATCTAGTGTGATTTTCTCTGTGAGAGAACAATTCCTTATTCGCCTTCACACACCTCGATACCTAGAAAGTACCTCATCGCTCCTAAATCCTTCACTTCAAACTCCTTCACGAGTTTTGACTTCAGCTTAGCGATCTCGACTTCATCATTACCTGTGATTACTATATCATCCACGTATACAGCAAGTATAGTGATGTGGCCTCTTGCATGCTGAAGAAAGACCGTATGATCTGCATTTGCTTGATGGTATCCCATGCCTGTAACAGCCTTTCTGAATCTGTCAAACCAGGCTCGAGGAGATTGCTTGAGCCCATATAGCGACTTCTTTAGTTTGCACACTTTTCCATGCGACGTTCCTCCGTCTGATTCTGTAGCATAGCACCCTGGCGGGAGTTCCATGTACACTTCTTCTTGTAGGTCCCCATGGAGAAAGGTATTCTTCACATCTAATTGGTATAGCTTCCACCCATAGTTTGCTGCAATGGAGACCAAAGTTTTTACGGTGCTCATTTTCGCTACTGGAGCAAACGTCTCATCATAGTCGATGCCATATGATTGTGTGTATCCCTTTACAACCAACCTCGCCTTGTATCGTTCCACCTTTCCTTCTGACGTCTCCTTTGCTGTGTACACCCATTTGCATCCCACAGTTTTCTTCCCTTTGGATAATGGAACCAGTTCCCACGTCTTATTTTTCTCTAGTGCCCCAAGTTCTTCCATCATTGCAGCTTTCCACCTTGGATCTTTCTTTGCTTCCTGCCAACTTGTGGGCAACGAAGTAGAGTCTAATGATGCAATGAAGGTTCGATAATTCGAAGAAATGTTAGAATAAGACAGGTAGTTGGCAATATCATGTTCATAATCATCAAAACGACTAGGAGCCTTACCCGCATTGATGCGAGAAGATCTCCTTAAGGGAGCAATAGGTGGTGGAGAGATCATACCATCAGAGTCAGAGAGATCCGCATCAGAATCAGATTGATTCTGTGCGGGGGCAACATCTTCAAGAGTTGGAGCAGAAGTAGACGAGGGACTTGGTACAGTAGGCACAGGGCACGGTACAGGCACAATACTGGATTTCTGCTGTCTCCTTCTGTAGACTTGGAGCTCCTTTTCCTTTGTCTGCTGCTCCCCCTGTTTAACATATGTATCTTCTTCATCTTCTGTATCGGAGTCACTGCTTTCTTCCCCTTTCGTCCAGTTTTCCACGACCGGGCATGGGACCGATCCGACTACCACAGATGGACTTATTTTCTCTCCCTCACATCTAACACCCTCTGTGTTATGTGTGTCAACAAACGTCGAACCGTCATCCGAAGCATAATATGGTTCCAGTTCTCTGAATGTAACGTCCATGCTTACAAACATCTTCCGCTCAACTGGGCTCCAACATGCGTATCCCTTCTGAGTTGCCGTGTACCGACAAAGACACATTTAACCGCTTTAGGATCCAGTTTGCCAACGCCTGGCCTATTATCTTGGACAAAACATACACACCCAAATACTTTCGGTGGAACAGTGTACGTGGTTGCACCAGTAAGCATCTCCAACGGTAGGGCTGTAAAACGATTCAAACAGTTTGTGTTCGGCTCGCGTTCGGCTCGGGCTAAGCTCGGTTCGAAGCTCGTTCGTGGGCATGTCGATACCGAGTTCGGTCTATTTTTTTTTGTTCGAAGTGGTGTTCGAACCGAGTTCGACCATAGGTTGTTCGACTCGGTCTCGTTCGCGAACTGGCTCGAACTCGGCTCGGTTTCTAATATTATGTCTTTTTTCTAATATATGCTATATTTTTATGGATGTTGATAAATTTTGTCTTAGAAAATTTACTTTTTTGTTATTTATATGATAGTAAATTTGTGATGTAAAAACATAATTAATTAAACAAAAAAATCTTTAAGACTTGAGAGTAACCATACAACAAGTTTTATGTGGCTTTTATTCGGTCCTGGCTCGGGCTCGGCTCGGGCTCGTCCGAGTTCGAGAACTAAATCGAGTCGAGCTCGATCATTTCGAACCTATAATCAAACCGAGTTCAAAACACACCATTTTTGAGCTCGATCTTGAGCTCGGCTCGAATAAAGCTCGTTCGATACTTTAGTCGAACCGAGTTCGAACACAGTTTGTTCGAGCTCGTTCGTTCGATTTTCAGCCCTATCCAACGGTGTCTTCCAGTCCAATACCTGAGATGGCATTCTGTTGATGAGATAAGAGGCCGTTAACACCGCCTGCCCCCATAAGTGATTCGGGACATTCATAGCCAACATCATCGTCCGTGCGACCTCCAGCAGGTGTCTGTTCTTCCGTTCGGCCATACCATTTTGTGCGGTGTGTAGGCACATGAAGTTTGGTGTAGTATTCCATGAGTGGATAAATACTCAACAACCTGCTTATTTGTATACTCCGTCCCATTGTCAGACCGTAAGCACTTAATTTTAGTGCCATATTGTGTTTTTACCCGGCGATGAAAGTCGCAAAATGCCTCAAAGACGTCACTTTTATTCTTCATAAGATAGACCCATGTCACGCGAGTATGACAATCAATAAAAGTGACGAACCATCGAAAACCGTTAATACCGGTTGTCGGACAAGGGCCCCATACGTCCGAATGTATCATATCAAATGCAGCTGAACTTCGATGTCCTGAACTCACATACGTGCTTCTGGTATGTTTACCCAACTAACATGCATTACAAAATAACTTCTCTTTATTAGCCCTTTGGTATAAGGACGGATACATTCGACTAATAATTTTAAAAGAAGAATGACCGACACGCTGGTGGTGGAGTAGCAATTCATCTTCTACACTGCGCCGTGAATCTTCAGGTGGTGTGTCTGCTACCAGAGATGCCAATGCGTTGTCCAGTCCAAGTACCACAGCCCCTTATGCCATGTGCCAGTCCCTAGTCGTCGTCCTGTCCCCTTCTCCTGAAAAGTCACCGTAGGAATGTCAAAGGAAACTGTACAGTTAAGATTAAGAATAATGGCACTAATAGAAGAAAATGGACAGGAAAAGACGGAGCATGTAACACATTGGTGAGAGTGAGAGAAGGGGTGCATGCGACAGTGCCTTTACCCATGACAGGGCTGGAGTTACCATCAACAGTCTGAATGCTCTCCAGCGTCGGTAGGTGAGTATAGTCCTGGAACTCACCGCGGAACTCCGTAACATGGCGAGATGCCCCAGAGTCCATAATCCAACCTAGTTGGTGGACAGCTGCCGCAAAAGCATGCGCATGAATACCTGTGCTGGTCTGGGCAAAGCAAGTGATGTGATCCCCCGAGGAAGATGACTCCCCATGACTGCCGTCCGAACCCAGTTTCGTGCTGCGTAACCTCGCGAGGAACTCCTTCTCAAGAGGGGTTAACTCAGCCAGGTGATGTTCGCCCCCTTCTTTCGCCAGATTTGCTTTGTGGCCGCCAGAATAATTTTTCCTTCTTCCAGCATAACCGCCTCTACCACCTCGACGTCCTCCGCGGCCCCGTCCACGATCACTCGACAGGGGTTTTGGACAAAATCGGATGTAATGCCCAGAGTCACCACAGTTGTGGCAAACACCGGCCACAGAGGAAGGCTGATTGAAGGCAGCAAGGGCAGATTTGTCAACAGCGGCTTGCTCCCCCTGGAAAGAGCCCTTGTTGGATATCAATTTCAATCGAGCCTCTTCTTGTGCCATGGCAGCTATGGCTTATTCCAAGGTTGGAAGCATGGGCTGTGCTAGGAGTACATTCCTTCTATGCTCAAACGCAGGGTTAAGACCCTTCAAGAACTTCATTATCCGTTGTCGCGAAATATAATCCAAGAACTTTTGGAAATGTTTCGCAAATGCTGGTTCGACTTGTGCATCTTCCATCCCAAGAGGATCATAGTGATCCAGATCAGACCAGTATTTCTTCAACAGTGTGGCGTACTCAGAGATGTTACGGTCGTCCTGGGCCACCCTATCAAGTTCATCATGCAGTTGGAATACCCGCATAGGATTGCCGGAGCCTGAGTACATATCCTTCAAAGTCCGCCATATATCAGCAGCAGCCTCCATTGCCTCTACATTGTCCGACACCTGGTCGGTCAAGGAGGCTGTCAACTATCCAGCCACAACATTGTTGACAATTTCCCAAATAGCAAACTCCTTTGAGGAGGGATCATCTGGCGCCTTGGTTTGGCCATTGACGTAGCCAACCAAGCCTCGTCCCTTGAGCGTCCGCAGTGCCTGCCGTGACCATTTCAAGTAGTTGGACGTGCCTTCCAACTTCGTCTCCAGCTTGTCCAGCTTTCCCATTTTGTAGGGTGACGGATCCACATCAGTATGGATCACACGTGGGGTTGCCTCGGTTAATTTTTTTGATAAAATATCATCAACCAAGGCCTTCATCTCTTCTGCTGTCAGTTTATCACCGATCGAATCCATGGCATCTTCAACTGTGATTCGTCGTCGTCGTCGTCTTCGTCGGCTCCGTCGTCGTCGTCTTCGTCGTCTTTGTCGGCTTCGTCGTCTTCATCTTTATGTAAAGTCTCCAACAGAGACCTTACGAATGCGCTGCTAACGTGGCCAACACTGGCGCACGCATGTAGATCCTAATTTGCAGATCGAGAACGGAATACAATAAAGCATTTGTAGTTCCGGAGGACGTAATCTTGGAACAGAAGGTGCAAATAAAGTATTTGACAGCCATCCGTCTTCGAATAATCGTCCACATAATCGCGCTCGCAAATTAGGATTTGTGGGGGGGGGGGGTCGGCCGCAGATGTGGTCGGAAGAGAGAGGGGGAGGGGGGGGGGTGGGGGGGGGGGGTTGGGGTTGGGGGGGGGGGGGGGGCAGGGGGGGGGTCGGTGGTTAGGGGGGGGGGGGGGGGTGGGGGGGGTGGGGGGGGGGGGGGGGGGGGGGGGGGGGCGGCGGTGGGCAGGGGGTGGCGTGGGGGGGCAGGGTGGCGTCGGCTTGGGGCGGAGGGGGGGGGGGCAGCAAGGGGGGTGCGGCGGCGGGGCCAGGGGGGTTGGGGCGTCGGGGCAGGGGGGGCGTCGGGGCGGGGGGGTTGGCTTTGGACAGGTTGGAATTTTTTTTTTGTGTATGGCTCTGATACCATGTAGAGATAATTGTTGTATTTTTTATGATTGGCTACTCCACTACTTATAGGGAGTCTAGCTCCTCTTCATACTACATTTTTCCAATGTGGACTAAATCCCTTATTAGTTCTCAAAAAACTGAAAGACACCTTACTTATGTGCAACAAGGAGAACGAGGCTATTTCTTTGGAAATTAAGGAACAAATTTTCTTTGAAAATTTTGGGACAAACTTAGAAATTTGAGAGGATTGGTGAAAAATTCGAGAACACGTACATACTCTAGAGTTCTTAGGCTGGTAATCAGTTATAGCATCCTGGTGCAGAATCTAAGAAGTCTAGACAATATGTTAGGAAGTCCGCTTGCTTAATCATCTTGAAATTATGAACTTTGTTCATGAAGCACACAGTTCACATTGGTCTATCGTTATCACTTATAAACTTAGAAATGTAGATGGCATATAATTTTCTTCCCTTACTTCATGGAGATACTTTGAGACTTTTCTGACACTGTTGACATGTTGAAGTCTTCAGACTGTCCAACTCAAATGTCCAATTTGCAAGCGACCACGGGTCCTCGTTACGTTTTCATCTGCACGGAGGAAGCAGAAGAATCAGCATCTCTCCTTTGCATGCCTGAAACAGCTGCATCCATGCGCTCACTGCCGTGGCCGTGGGTACAGCAGCGACGCTTCTCGTTAAGAGAACGAAAGCTGCTTCGACACCTCAGAAGTGCGTCTTGAACAGTCTTGAGCAACAACGTAAAATACCAATATTTTCTATTTTGGTCTGCTAATTATCGCTTCTGACCACTCGTTATGTTTATCAGACAGAGAACTCCATGAGAGAGTGTGAAGATTGTGCAGGTTCCGGCATCTGTGCAGAATGTAAAGGAGAGGGCTTCGTGCTGAAGAAATTGTCGGAGGAGGAAAGTGCCGATAGGGCAAGATTGCTTGCAAAGAACATGGCGACTCGATACACAGCAGCGTATATAGCTCCTCATTGTTGCTGCTTGTAGCACAAAAATGCTTATAAACTCACCCATCCTTTTGGCTCTTCAGGCTTCCAAAGAAGTGGAGTTTACTGCACAAAGTGTTCTTCAGCTCGGTCCTTGTCGCACTTGTGGTGGAACTGGAAAAATAAGCTGGTAAAGATTGTGCAGTGTTGAATTGATGATTGAATTTTTTTATTTGTAGAACTTGTATCTTACCTTTATTTCCAACTAAACTTAGCAAAGAACTTGTGTCATGCGACTTGGGAGCTTGTATATAGTCCACAAATAGTGAAATAGATATGAGAAAGTACTAAGTTGTTCCTACACCGGAAAATTGTGTCCGTATCCTTGTACCCCTACTCGTGTCCCTACCTGTACCAATGTCCTTGTTCGTCCAACATAGGGGACTACGCATGTACCTATTTGAAAATGTCCATGTCACATATCTAAATCGTGTCCTTATCAGTTATCTGTGCCCGTATTCATGCAACATAGAAAATATCTGTATCAACATATCCTCAACCTGTACTCTCATTATATTCTTTTGTGCTGTCACACATGGATCTCATGAAGGTCATACTATGTTCTACTCTTTTCCTTATTTAGGTTGCTTTTTATCAATTAATCGTTTCAAAAATTTGTATTTGCTGGAATATTGTTCTCCAAAGTTCGTCTTCTGAAAAATATATTTGATCAATAATGAAATTACTCAGTAATCAGTATGGGCATGTTGTCAGTAGAGGAGGTTTCTTAACAATAACCGAATCATATGTAAACAAAGGTAATGTGTGTAGCTCCTGCATCCCTTTTAGCCGATATCTGGGTGAACTTTCTACATCCTGCTGCTCTGATTTCATTATAAGTTTTTTTCTTTTCTTTTCATCAGCTTATTATTTCTCATAGTGAACTTATTGCTATTTCCTATGACACTTTGAGGATAGAGTATCCGAAGTAAAACTTCAAGAGCTACATCCAGCCCAAATATAAACAACTTTGGTTTTGTAAGTAGCTCTCTATATTGATTAAGAATTTCATGCAAGTTTCATTGCTATTTGCATAAAAATTAAGATGATCATTATAACATTCAAAGCGTACCAACTTATGGCTTTAGTGTAAAGTATGTAAGTTATGATATCACAAGTTACCGTCTCTATGTGGAAGGAAGTTTTATTAGCAAAAGAATGAACTTCTTAGTCTCTGTTACTCCAAGCAAAGTCTTACTTGTAAGTTTGTTAAACCTTGGTGTTTTCTAACCATCTTTTAATAATTATTTCCTGCAATAATAGTTGTGCAAAATAGGTAAAGATTCAGTCTGATTTAGTTAAATTTGTATAGATCATGATTATGCTCGTCAGTAAATACTCTCCTTCTATGTAGAGCATTAACTTTGCAAGTTAGGTGTTAACTTGTAGAGTATTTAACTTTGCAAGTTAGGTGTTAACTAATATCTTATTCATTTAATATGCTAAATATCCAAGACACCCTTTGGTACTCTATCAAGTTATTGACTCTAGGTGGAAGGAAGTTTTATTGTCACTTGTAGTTGATTTCTATATTAATAAAATGTATTTTGGTGCAGATATAGCTAAATTTTGCTCATGCGTTGCGGCTTAAGCTGGAATTTTCAGTTGCAGATAGGAAACACAATTTCGCTGGATGGATCCGAGTAACTTGTCAGGGTTGCAGCCATCCTGTGAAGCTTCGTTGCTCGCTTCCAGTCTTGAATGCCACCAAGATTTGGATCGACAATTATGAATAGAGGTTTTGGTACGACGTTGTGGAAACTGCATTTATTATTGTCACTTAGGGCTTCAAGTTTCTTGCCACCCTTGCCCATTAGAGGTATTCAAATGTTGTACCTAGTTATACACTTGTATCGATCTTGCTGATCATTCATATATATTGCAAAGATCAACTATCTGGCCTTGTCCTACAAATTGAAATTCGGATACAGCCCACTTGTTAAATCTGTCAAGAGCTTGTAGGAAATACCCATAGTCTGAGCATTACAAACTGAAGTAAGGGTTTGCTATATCCCAAGTGTTCCTTTGAGTAAGTGCCAAGTCCACAAACTCTGCAAGAACCTCCCATGAGAGACGATTTGATAGAAAACTACATTGATACCTCACATGTCAGTTAACTCAGAACTCTATGACTGAGATTATCGATAATGGAATCATTGTTGTACACATACTATGATAAGAGTCCTTTTCTAGAATATGCTAGAACCTTATCTTGCATAATATATATGCTAATTTTACTTAAATACCTTCGACTATTAGTTTTTTTTTTCTTCTTCACTTTGATATATCGTACTATTCTTTTGTTCAATTAAATACCTTGAACTATTTTTTTAAAAATTTAAAGTTCGACCCTCCTATTAGAATAAATATATAACTCTAAACCATCACTTTAAAGTCTCAGCGGAGTTGCAAGGACTAACAGTTTCCTTGAGGCAGATTGTAGACTGTGACAACTATTGATATGCTACATCAGTTACGCTATCAATTATATTCTG
Source organism: Iris pallida (assembly GCA_029216955.1). Lineage (NCBI taxonomy): Eukaryota > Viridiplantae > Streptophyta > Magnoliopsida > Asparagales > Iridaceae > Iris > Iris pallida. The sequence continues at coordinate 22,772,101 of JANAVB010021796.1, read as the reverse complement.
AAATTTATGTTAAAATTTAGGATTAATAGGGTTCCTTTAGATATATGTGTCCTAGAGTTTTTGAGTTTTGATTTTTTTTACTAAAGAATTGGAATTTTCCATGGAATAAGAATGTCAACATTCTTTCTCTCAATTTGGCCTACTGTGTTACTGAGATAAATGGAATTGTTTATAGTAAATTATAGCATCTTACCTTACCTGTTTGAAAAATGTTATTTGGTTATATAAGGTTTAATTGCATAATGAAAATGTATGTCTAGTACTTGGCCAACCATAAAGGTTTTACAGTATAGTATGATTAGGGATGAGCATTCGGTTAATTCGGTTCAAATCAAACCGAATAACCGAAAAGTAAATTGGACTGAAAATCGAATAAGCAAAACCGAAATCGAACCGAAATTGTCCATAACCGAATCAAACCGAACCGAATTAATTCAGTTTGGTTTATTCTATTTTTCGGTTTATTTGCGCTTTTTTTGTTTATATATATATATATATATATATATATATATATATATATATATATATATGTTAGTCCCGGGGCTTGATCAAAGATGGTAGACTCGATGTCGAGATCAGAGGTTCAACAAACGTTCACCTTCTGATTATTCTCGAGATCCAAGAGGAACACTATAATATAAATCTGATTACAAAAGCAACAATAATCAGAAAGTAAATCTCACGTTCTTCCTCGCAATCGCAGTTGCTGACGGACAGAACTGAGTTCAGAAAATAAATCTCACGTTCTTCCTTGCAATCGCAGTTGCAGACGGACAGAACTGAGTTACAACTCAGATGAAGGAGAAGAAAGAAGAAAGAAGAAAGAAGAAGAGGAAAGGTTCTTGCCGGGGTGATTAAGATCACCGTTGCTCAAAGCAAGATTCGTCCCACCACGATCTGCTTCCAGGAAAGCAAGTTCACGAAGAACTTCTGGAACACTCGTAAGTCAAAATTTGAGACTTGAACGGACTTCCTGGACTTTACAGACTCCCTTAACTCTCTTCTTGGTGCATCTTTCAAAGGAGCCCAAGGGCCTCTATTTATAGAGTGGAGTTGAGACTTCACCTCTTCTCCTATCCGATGTGGGACTAAAATACCAATACTCAAAAATAAAGTTTGATATTTTAGATCATCCCACAATCAGCATAGAAGTGTGCCAGTCCACGCCTACTCCCCGAACACTCCCGTGCATGCACGAGACATCCTGGAGTCCGTGTCCGAGTCCGAGTCCGAGTCCGCACAACAAAAATCAACTTGCATCCTTGTTGGATTTAATCCTTTTTTCCTTCTAGAAAAATACTCCCACATGGCACAAACTTGTGCCCCACTACACCTCATGTGCACACCTCAACACAAGCAATGCATTATATTGAGATACTCACATTTGGTGTAGCCGATGTAGGACTATCTTTTCTAGTCCAAAGACAAAAACACCAACAATCCCCCACATATCTCAATATGGGTTGAGCGTTCCCCACAGTGACTGCACATCATGCATTAGGAGAGATGTCGCTACGACTTGAATCTTCCCGCATAGGTTAAATAACAGCATGATACAAGAATGGACTAAGCCTTGAATTCTGCACCATAATTGCAATTCTTCCTACTCACATAATGACATCAACTGTACTTCTGGCTGCACATTGAAGGCCTTGTGCCAGCCTGGTTTCGGTGTATAATTTTTGGGCGTCTACAAGTTTACCCTCAAGAGACGGCCTGATATCTCTGTCCATACACTATAGGTGAGTTCTTTATAAAGAGTCATGGCATGAACCATTGCGCTTTTTTGTGGTGCTACGCCGCTATGACATGGCTTAAAGCCGAGGCTTTATCCCACCTGGGTACCTCATCGTAGTGTCATACTACTGTAGCATGAGGTCACATGCCTCTTTGTAGTGCCAAACTACCCAGCATGAAGCCTTGTGCTTCCGTGCGGTGTTACGCCGCTATGACATGGCTCGCAAAGCCGAGGCTTTACCCTACCTGGTACCTCTTCGTGGTGTCATGCCACTGTAACATGAGGACATCGTCCTCTTTGTAGTGCTGTCCAACTCTTTTTATTACGATTATCATACAGCATTAGGCTACCTGCCTATTTGCGGTGCTACTCCGCTGTGACTTGGCTTGCAAAGCCGAGACATTCCCTACCTGGGAACCTCATGGTGGAGTCACCCACTGTAGCATGGAGTTACACTCTTTGTAGTGCTGCGCTACCGTGCTTCCTGTAAAGCACTCCAGGCATTCACTCTGCCTGAGAACTCATTAAGGCATTTAAGCCAACCTTCCCACAGGATCCGTTTTTCGCAGAAAATAACAGTGGTTGTAGGTCCGTAACCTCTCCATGTCACAGAGGATAAGTACCCACCGTTCCTGATATTCTTCTGGTTAATAGTCCTCCCTTGAACCAAAAGCTAGATGCCTAGTAGATTTCTCTTTGAACTAATAGCATAAAACTTTATGGTAGGATTGTAATAACACAATATCAGAATGCCTTCAAGCCCATTTTACAAGCTGTGTCATCGACCAGCTGGCGCTTGAGACCCTTGGTGAACGGATCCGCCAGGTTCTCCTGACTCCGAACATCAATCACTGCAATAACACCCCTCTTGATGAGATCGTGTATTGTCCTGTGCTTCAACCGCACAGTCCTCTTCTTCCCGTTGAAGAGGTCATTTGACGCCACCGTCGCAGTCGCCTGGTTGTCGCAGTATATCGGTATCTCCGGTATTTTCACCCCAACCACTGGAAGATCATACATGAGCTCCCGAAGCCATTCTGCTTTCTCCGATACGGTATCATGTACAAAGAACTCAGATTTTATGGATGACCGCAAGAGCATAGTCTGCTTCTTCGATTTCCACGATATAGCAGCTACACCCATTGTGAAAATGTATCCACCTGTGGACCTCCCGCTCTCCACTTCTGAGCACCAGCTGGCATCACTGAAGCCTTCCACTACCGGCGGATCTCTGCTGTAGTGCAGTGCATATGTCTGAGTCTTCTTGAGATATCTCATAACCCGTTTCACAGCTTTCCAGTGCTCAATGCCTGGGTTGCTCGTGAAACGACTCAGCATTCTCACAGCGAAAGCTATGTCAGGCCTTGTGGCAGTAGTAGACATCAAACTCTCGATTACGCTTGCACAATCCAGCTGCCTAACGCTTTCCCTTGAATTAGGCTTCAGTTTCAGATCACACTTGTACGGCGTATCGATCCCTGGAAGATCTTGATACCCGTAACGAGTGATCATCTTCTCAACATAATGAGACTGTGACAACGCTAGTCCAGTGTCTGTCCGGATGATCTTGAGTCCCAAGATAACATCAGCATCCCCCAAGTCCTTCATACTGAACTTCGTCGAGAGGAACTTCTTTGTCTCCGTGACACAGCTTATATCCGTACCTAGGATTAGCATGTCGTCCACGTATAGACAAACGATGACTCCTCTTCCGTCAGCAAACTTCGTATAGACGCACTTGTCTGTTTCACTGACCCTGTAGCCATTTGACCTTATGACTTTGTCAAACTTCTCATGCCACATTTTGGGAGCTTGCTTTAAACCGTACAGAGATTTTACCAACTTGCAGACTTTGTCTTCAAGACCTTTGACGACAAACCCTTCTGGTTATTGCATGTAGATCTCTTCGGTCAGCTCGCCATTCAGGAATGCCGTTTTCACATCCATCTGATGTATCACCATCTTATGTATCACTGCGAGAGCAATCAACATTCTGATGGTGGTCATCCGGGCTACTGGAGCATACGTGTCAAAGTAGTCGATCCCCTGCTTCTGAGAAAATCCCAAGGCCACCAACCTGGCCTTGAACTTGTCAATAGTTCCATCTTCTTTCATCTTCTTCTTGAAGATCCATTTGCATCCGATGGGTTTCGCTCCTTCAGGAAGATCAACCAACACCCAAATGTTATTTGAGGTGATGGAATCAATTTCATTGTCAATTGTCTCCTTCCAGAAAACATCATCTCTGGTCTTCATCGCCTCATCATAGGTAAGCGGATCGCTTCCACATGATAGGTGATGAAGTCATCTCCGAAGTTCTTCGGCCTCCTCGCTCGCTTCGACGACGGCTCAGCGAGTTCTGGTTCAACCGTTGTTTCAACAACAACATCTTCTTGGACTACTTCTTTATTGAAAACTTTAGTTTCTTGTGCACCCTTATTGTTCTCCGGTTTATCCGTAAGAACAATATTCTTGTGCTTGCAAATTTGTCTTCAAAATATTCAGCATCGCGAGATTCGATGATATGATTTGACTCAATATCAAGAAATCTCCGAGCATCACTCTTCTCGGCATACCCCAAGAAGATCGTCTTCGTAGTCCTTGTCCCCAGCTTATGAATCTTCAGATCTGGGAGCTTCACATAAGCCAGACACCCCCACACTCGAATGACATTCAAGTTAGGCCTGACTTTGAACCAGAGTTCATGAGGAGTTACGTCCGAAGTTGCATACGGCACTCTATTTAGAATAAAAGTGGCCGTCAATGCAGCTTCTCCCCAGTAGCATTTAGGAAGACCCGCAGTTAGCAGCATTGAGTTCATCATTTCTGTCAACGTTCTGTTCTTCCTCCGCTATCCTGTTAGATTGAGGAGAATACGGAGCAGTAGTCTCATTGATGATTCCATGTTCTTTGCAGAACGATACGAATTCGTGAGACTTATACTCTACATCTCGATCACTTCTGAGTAGTTGTAGATCGGTTTAACGTTCAGCTTCAGCCCTGAAGTCTCTGAACTACTCGAATGCTGCATCCTTCTACTTGAGAAGTCATGCGAACGTGCACTTCGAGAAACACTTCGAACCGGCCTCTGTGGAGAATTGATAAAAGTCACAGATATCTGAGTGTACTAACTCCAGATGATCATACTTTAGTTCAATCGTCTGAGCAGCTTCCCAACAGTCTTGTATCTGCACAGACCTTAAACTCCTCCACCTCCTTACCCCCACATTCCGAAGATAAGGTCCCGGTAGGACAGCTTGAGTCTGCTTCTGTCATAGAACAACTCTCAGTCCACTCAATGAAGTAACTTTATCGCCATCAGCAGAAGTTCGAACATTCCTTCAGCACCGAACATCTTTTCGAAGCATGTTCCTCGCCAAGAAATTACCATCTAGCTAGTACGAATGTCCATCTTTCAAGTCTGTATCAGATAACAGACTTTCTGAGATCAGATCGCCGAAAAATTTTTGGTACGTGCAACACGCATTCCAGTGTCCTTGTCGGTGGTTAATAACTACTGTCTCGATCTTCAGAACTTCTGCTAGATATATGTTCGCCATCGAGACCTTCGTCATAACATGGCTCATCCTTGGTGAACAGCTCATTTGAGAGCACATGTGGTCAGATGCACTAGTGTTAGACCACTAGTCAGCTACCACGCTAGATAACTCAACCTGTGCAACAATAGCAACCAAGTTAAGTAATCAAAATAACCAAGTTTAGCTATACCTGCTATTTTGGTTTGGGCTTGGATTTGCATTCACTCATGTAGTGGCCATTTTTGTCATAGTTGAAGCAAGTCACGTGGAACTTGGACTTCTGTTCCTTGAACGAAGGACCGTTCACTTTTAGATTTAGTGGAGTCCTTCTTCTTGTGATGAGAAGCCACCTGCTTCACCTTGAACTCTCTTGTCTGCACCAAGTTGGCCTTAGCCAGTTGTTTGGACAGAGAGTCCATCTTCTATTGAGATCGTATTTCGTCCTCAACGTGGATCTCTTGTAGAAGATCTTCCAAGCTAATGTCTAGCTTCTTCCGATGTATTCTAGCATAGAAGTTGCTCCAACCAGCAGAAGTTTCGAGACTATCCCTCCAACGACAAACTTGTCGACGAGGGGCATCTTCTCGTCATCTAACTTCTGGCGCAACTTCAGGAATTCCTTTACTTGAGGTAGCATCGCCATCTCGTCTTCGAAGAGCCACTTGTGGTACTTCTCGACGATGAAGATTTTGGAACTATTCATCATCTTCATATAGCTTACCCAAAGAATCCCAGATCTCTTTGGCATTCTCCTTCTTGGAATATGACTCAGCCAGAGAGTCTTCCATAGAATTGAGAATCAGCAGTTTACATATGCTGTTTTCTCTCTTCCATTTGCTCTGCTTGACGAGTGCAGCAGCAGTAGCATCGGCAGTTCCTCCTTCTGGAATCGTTGGTTCATCCTCAATCAACACATGGTCTACGTCCACGAGTTGAAGATTAAGGGTGACCTTCCTCTTCCAGATTTGGAAATGTTCTTCGTCGAATTTCTCCAACTTGTTAAAGCTGGTATCGATGAGAGAAGCACGAGAGTTTTCCATCTACAAGGATCTTGCTTTGAGATTGTTAGTCCCGGGGCTTGATCAAAGATGATAGACTCGATGTCGAGATCAAAGGTTCAACAAACGTTCACCTTCTGATTATTCTCGAGATCCAAGAGGAACACTATAATATAAATCTGATTACAAAAGCAACAATAATCAGAAAGTAAATCTCACGTTCTTCCTCGCAATCGCAGTTGCTGACGGACAGAACTGAGTTCAGAAAATAAATCTCACGTTCTTCCTTGCAATCGCAGTTGCAGACGGACATAACTGAGTTACAACTCAGATGAAGGAGAAGAAAGAAGAAGAAGAAGAAGAGGAAAGGTTCTTGCTGGGGTGATTAAGATCACCGTTGCTCAAAACAAGATTCGCCCCACCACGATCTGCTTCCAGGAACCAACAAGTTCACGAAGAACTTCTGGAACGCTCGTAAGTCAAAATTTGAGACTTGAATGAGCTTCTTGGACTTTACAGACTCCCTTAACTCTCTTCTTGGTGCATCTTTCAATGGAGCCCAAGGGGCTCTATTTATAGAGTGGAGTTGAGACTTCACCTCTTCTCCTATCCGATGTGGGACTAAAATACCAATACTCAAAAATAGAGTTTGATATTTTAGATTATTCCACAATCAGCATAGAAGTGTGCCAGTCCACGCCTACCCCGAACACTCCCGTGCATGCACGAGACGTCCTGGAGTCCGTGTCCGAGTCCAAGTCCGCCACAACAAAAATCAACTTGCATCCTTGTTGGATTTAATCCTTTTTCCTTCTAGAAAAATACTCCCACATGGCACAAACTTGTGCCCCACTACACCTCATGTGCACACCTCAACACAAGCAATGCATTATATTGAGATACTCACCATTTGGTGTAGCCGATGTGGGACTATCTTTTCTAGTCCAAAGGCAAAAACACCAACAATATATATATATATATATATATATATATATATATATATATATTATTTTTAAAATCGAAACTGAATCGATTTTTTCTAAAACCGAACCGAATCTCTTATTCGGTAACCGAAACTGAATCGTTTTTTTAAAACCGAACCGAATCTCTTATTCGGTTCGGTTCGATTTTCGGTCCAGAACCGAATATATATATATATATATATATATATATATATATATATATATATATATATATATATATATATTATATATATATAATTTTAAAATCGAAACTGAATCGATTTTTTTTTAAAACCGAACCGAATCTCTTATTCGGTTCGGTTCGATTTTCGGTCCAGAACCGAATAATGCTCACCTCGTTGCTTCAAAACAATTTGGGTAGAAATATAGTCCGATATAAGGATTACAGAAATGATATTCATCACCCAAATTTTTTGGGTGATGCCATCTCCCATGACATGATTAAGATTTTAATGACTAAGATTTTAGTTATTTGATTTTTTTAGGTGCTGTTTTTTGGTTGAAATTTTTTTGATTGGGTTCAAATATGCCATCTTGTTGTCTTTATGATTTCTGCCAAAAAAATATTCCAACCAGCAAAAAAAAAACTTTAAAATCTTAGCCCTCAAATTTTTAGCCATGTCAGCTGCCACGTCATAGGAGATACATCACCCAAATTTTTGGACGAAGAATAACATTACTGAAAGGATTAATATGATGTTGGCTAGACATATGACCCCAATATAAAGGATTATATGAGGATTGCCCAATGAAGTTTCTTATTAAATGAACTTCCTTAAAAATGTTTTCATTAAGGGATAGTTTGGTTCAATTTGGTGGAAAATTGGGGGAGACGAAAGTTCTACGGGGCTTAAGTGCAAAAGGTCAAGAGATTGGACCCTCAGCCTAGTACTTCTACTGTGTTAGTTATAAGGGTACAAAATCACAAAACTAAACTATTCCTCTTTAAAATGATTAAATAGTTGGCAAAATAATTTATATGTGGATTAACGATTAAATTAGTCTAATTACAGCTTCACTGCATAGTTTCTAAACGCTCTGTCATAATATTGGCAAGCAAATATGGGCTACTCCCGAGTTAATCTCCCCCCAATTCCCTTCTCAAAAGTTCTAATCCTTAAACTAACTAGTATATATGCACGTACATTTTGGAAATTTCATACTACGTGGAAAGAACAAACAACAGTTTCTTAATTAATTTTTACTATTTGAGAAGAACAAATAACAGTCCCTTAATTTTTTACTAATTGGAAAAAGCAATCATAATTTTCTTTCTATACATAATTACCAAATTGCACATGTTAAATTTAATGAATAGTTTTAATTAGTAAACAAAGAATATTTTTGAAACAAATTTTTTAACAGTAAAATCTTCTCTTATTGTTAAGAACCTTGTTTTAAGAATGGTGGCATCGTCCTCCAACTTTAGCAGCAACTTGGTTAGGTGAAGTCTACCCCCAGTCTTGCGTCTTATCCTTGGAGGATTGCTACCACCAGTATAGGAGATAGGTGGAGAAGATGTACCCCCGGATGCGACACACCTTTCTGCAAGGATACCCTTGACTGGGTACCCTGGAATACCCCTGTCGTAGGCATAGCCAGGTGGACTAACCTTTGTGCTTGCGGCCTCCTCGTGCTGGTTGAGGAAGAGGGTGCCTTTGAGCCCTTTGGGTCGGAAGTATCCCTTCGGGCAGAGTAGCAGGAGGCATGAGTTGGTTCATCTTCTGCTGTAGCTGTTGGGAGACAGAGTTTGTAGACACTGCTGTCTAAGAGCAACGTTAGTTGATGGTGATTTGTATGCAATACCCCGTGGAGGGTTTGCTGCATGCGCCACTGTCTTCTTTTAATCCCCGCTTGCGATTGGTTATTTCTCGCAAGTCTGGCAGAGGGTGTTTGTCTGCGCCCCATAGGCCACATGGCTGATCAGAAGAAGCTCCCATTGTAGTAGCTACTCGGAATGGATCTGTGGGGTTGGCTCACCTCATGCGCATGATTTTGACGGACGCATGCGTGTGTCTGATAGAGCCTTCCATCAGGGGCCCATATAATCATCCGGGGCACCTTATAAGGAACGCTCGCAGGTACATCATTCCGGTTATGTTGAGCCCGCGTTACTTTGGACCTCTTTGTACTAGCATTGGAGTAGTACAGTGCATCTAGGTCCTTTTCGTATGCGGGGTTTTGGAAGATCTTGTGGAAGACAAATCTCCTTCGTCTCCCTTGTGTGTGCTGCTGTTTGGCACTATTTGGGGAGGCTTGATGTACGTCTACAGGCACTCATTGATTTAGACGAGGCATGGTTATGCACCTTCTGCTGGCAAGCTGACCGAGACGCGCGATATTTCTATATATGGTAGGAATATCTCAATGGAGTTGGACTGAATACATCAATGGTTTAGATTGAGTATTCTTACATATAGTAGAATATCTCAGTTAGTTGTTGTAGTGCCCCGAAATTCGTGATACGTATTTTATACGTGTTCGTATTTCTGACCCGTATTTTTCATTTTCTTTGATTAGTTAGTTGTGGTTTATTTTCATATTTAGCATTGTGGTTTAATTGTCATTTATTGTTCATGGATTTATTTTGATTAAGTGGAGCTTGGTTTTATTCGGATAGGAGAAGGATTGGGTTGGTTCGACTTGGCTTGGTTTACTTGGTTCATCATGAACCAAGGTGAACCCCTACCTACCACCACCATCCTCATTTATTAACCCCACCCTCTTTCTCTCTCATCATTCACTCTTCTTCTTCCTCACCGTTGCTCTCCACCTACCAAGAGGTTTAGGCAAGTACAATCTTGCTTCTTGAGGGATCTTAATTTTTATTGTTCCATTCTCTTCTTTATATGATTATAAGCCTCTTTAGAACTTGGAGTTTTTAATTTTGATGGATAGATTCTTCTAGATCTACTTTTTAACTTTGAGTTCATGGAGTTTTCTTGGTTTTGATCTACTAAAACTTGTTATTTTCGAAAACTAAAAGTTCCATGAGCAAGAGCACGAAATTTCGTGTGAATTTGGTTTTTGATTTACCTCATTTCGAGTTAAAATGAAGTTTTTATGGCCAAAATAAGTTTTTTTTTAATTTTTCATGTCGGCTGAAGAATGTGGTGCTGGCGTAAAATAAGATTTTACGCAGGGAAGCTAGCGTAAAATCGAATTTTACGCAGGAAGGCTTGCGTAAAATAAAATTTTACGCTGGGAACCATGAAATTGCGTATTTTACGCTGGATTGTATCCAGAATGTGAAATTTTACGCTGGGAACCCTGAAATTGCGTATTTTACGCTGGATTGTATCCAGAATGTAAAATTTTACGCTGGAAATCCTGAAATTGCGTATTTTACGCTGGATGGTACCCAGAATGTGAAATTTTATGCTGGAACCCTCCCCTTTTACATACTTTACGCAGAATTGATTTTTTTGGCATAAAAAGTGCACAGAATGACTGTTTTTGCCAAGTTAAGCTATTTTCTAGCCAGAATTTCGAAAAACTTAAAACATGAAAGTTTTAGATCTTTGTCTTGCCTTTCCGAATATCTCTGGAGCACCTCATTTTAAGTTCGTATGTGGAAGTTATGCCCCGTCTCCTTGAGCCGCATGATTCCTCCACAACTCTTGCACCCTATTTATATTTAGTTATTGCATACACGCTTATACCAGGTTAAATGTTAATTTTAAAATAATGACATGACATGATAGTGACCCGTCGTGGCGCACTCTTGACAGTATATTTGACATGATATATATCTCGAATGCTGTTGCGACGGCTAGCATGTCATGACAGAATTGAATAGCCTGGACACCGTGGGTGATTGTGTTTGTACAAAATGAACCGGTAATGTTTGTGTCACGCCCCAGAACCAGAATACTGGAGAGCGGGGGCAGACATAGCCAGCTACGTATATTGAAATGGATTCCATCTCGCTATACGGTCACGGCTGTCTAGATACATGAGGGTTTATCTACAAGCCAACAGTCTCCTATGGTCATGAACAAGCCTAGTGTCTCAATCACAAGCAAGTAAGTAAATGTTACAAGATGTATGATCATTAAATATACAATAGTAAGGCGTCCCAAACATTACATATTCAGCTGATCATGAAGCTAGTCGTTACAAAATGTGAGGACTAGCAAGAGTTTAGTCATACATGATCAACCCTAGGATCTGTTAATCATGTTACAGCCCGTAGGCAGACAGTAAGTAAATACAATCGAGCTAAACAGGTGCTCGTCGGCTAAACGCCTCAAAAGAATATTTTTACAATAAAGTGGGAGATCAAAAATAAACCCACTCGTTGCCAGGGTTCCGTCTAGTGGCCACCATCTGGCTGGAAAGTCGGTAGATCCTCTGGAGCTGCTCCGAAATCTGGCCACACAAAACCAGCTGGGTCAGACCCCAGAAAGAGCAAGTGCCACAAAGGAAGCTTCACTTAGGAACTAAACCAGCAATCAACACAAGATATAAATAAAAGTAAGAACTGGAAATAAAGAAAATACATCAGGATGATATACGACGAGATAACCATGGAACTATTCAGATAACCAGGTTACAACCCGTAAACCAAACAAGGACCGGGGTTGTAACCCTTCGTCTGAACAGAACTTGGAATTCTCACCATTTATCGGTAAAATAAATACAAGCATTCTGGTCATTCAATAATCTGGAACAGGATCAGGGCAAGACTAGACCGGTTAGACTCCATCCAATCATTTCACGGCCAAGCAAGAACTACGGCTTGATACTTTAACTAACTAGGGTTGTCACAAGCCTAATTACTAACAAGATGCAGTGAGATTATTCCACAGCCACAAGCCCTGCAGACCATCCAGGTTACCCAGGTCGAAAGATTAGGGTTGAATTCGGGTGGATACATCATCCAGGAAACGCATGTACCCTTAAGTAGCTTGAAAGGTGCAACACATGACAGTGTGCTGGAAATGTGCCCTACTCGACGGCAGGCTACAGATCCCAGGCGCGCCCAGGTAACGGGATTGCCTGTAGCTGAAAAATTTCTTCATGACTAATGTGTTAATCTAGTTATTAACCTTAGTCCATTTCAATAGGTACTCCTGACCGTGGTACTCAGGAGTCCCCTCCTAGACATGATGCAAGACAGGACTGGATTATTTATACAAGCACAATCGCCCACGGTGTCCAGGTAATTATACAGGTCATGTCATGTCAGGTAGCCGTCGCAACAGCTTCTCAAGATATATCATGTCAGGTTATCATGTCAAGTGTACTTGTCAGGAGTGCGCCACGGCGGGCCACTATCATGTCATGTCAGGTTATCATGTCAAGAGTGCACCGCTACGGGTCACTGCCATGTCGTGCTCCATTATCAATTCAAAACATATTAAATGAATTCATGATTATCAAGTTCAGGACAAAAAGGCGTAAGGATATAAAATGGACGTAAAATATCTAATAAAATATCAATATTCAGGGCTATAGAAGAGTCATGCGGCTAAGTCATATGCGGTCAGGAAAGTCATATGCGGTCAGGAAAGGGTAGAAATCATGCGGCCCAATTAGGAGGGCGCATGCGGCCAGGGTCACTGAATCACATGCGGCCAAGACAAGGGGGGCGCATGCAGCTGGAAGTGCAAGGGCGCATGCGGTTAAGTCAACATGGCTGCTTATGCGGCTGAGAGTGAAAGGTACATATGCGGCTGAAGGGACAGGAACCTATGCGGCTGGGAGTAGGACTAGCTCCCATGCGGCAAGCAGGAAGGAAGGCTCCATACGGCCAGGATGAATTGGACTCATGCGGCTCTCGGGGTAGGGGCACATACGGCTAGCGGGGAACCAAGCCTATGCGGTCCGCAAGTACTAGAGTTCATGCGGCTCGAGGAGATAGGCGCATATGCGGCTGAAGGCAAGTGGGACTCCATACGGCAAGAAGGAACTGAGGACTCATGCGGTCAGGTTCAATTCATATTCATGCGGCCAAGGATGAAGGCAGACTTATGCGGCTGGGAAGCAAGGGCCTCATGCGGTTTAAGAATGAGACCCAGTCCCTGCGGCTGAAAGTGTCATGCGGCTAAATCACTTGCCGCATGAATTGTCATGCGGTCAAGTCAAGCACTGTTCTTCTTCCCCAAATTTCAGAGAAGAAGAACACCATGAACCCAAGCTTCCAAGCTCCATAAAATCTTCATCTGGAGCCCAAATCCGAACTTCCATAGGTCAAAATGGGGTAGAACGAGATTCTCTACAACATGGAACCATCAAAACTCGAAAATAACAAGATTTAGTAGATCAAAACCCCAGAAATCCAAAAATAATGCAAACTTAGATCTACAAGAATCCAGCCATGGAAATGAGAAATATCAAATACTAAAGTGCTTTAGAATGTAGTAAAGAAGAGAATGGAGCAATAAAATCAGAGTTCTTCCATGAAGCAAGTTGCACTTGCCTAGACCTCTCTCTTCTCTCTCTGGTAGGTAAGGAAGTAATGGGGAAGAAGAAGATGAGTAATGAAGAGAGAGAATAGAGAGAATGGATTAATAAATACAATGGTGGTGGTAGGTAGGGGGTTCACATTGGTTCATATTGAACCAAAGAAAAATCGTACCAAGCCGAACCAACCCAAGGAAATAACCAAGCCAAGATACAAGCTAACAAGGAATCATGCAAATACAGAATAAAATACGTACACGTATTCCAGAAATACGTAATACGGACCACAAGCATTACAGTTTGCATCATGTCTAGGACATGGATCCCTGAGTACCACGGTCAGGGATACCTACAGTAATTGACTAAGGCTAATAAACTAGAATAATTCAGTAGACATGAAGAGATTTCCAGCTACATGCAATCCCGTTACCTGGGCGCATTAAGTGGACTTGTAGCCTACCGACGAGTAGGGCACATTTCCAGCACACAGTCGCGTGTTGCATTCTCCATAAACGGACATTCGATCTGGATAACCGGATGGTCTGCAGGACTTATGGCTGTTGGGATAATCTCATTGCATCTTACTAGTAACTAGGCCTGTGATAACCCTAGTTAGTTAAAAGTATCAAGCCGTACTCTTGATTGGCCGTGATTGATTGGATGGAGTTTATACCAGCTTAATCTTGTCCCGATCCTGTACAAGATTGTGACACGACATGATTATTGATGCTTGCCTTAACAATAACGATCGGGGGTCCAGTTCTGTTCAGGCGAAGGGTTACAATCCCGGTCCTTATTTGGTTTAAGGGTTGTAACCTGGCTCCCGGAGCAGTTCTGTGTCCTCTCTTCGTTTATTGTCTTATTGCACCCCATGCTATGCTCGTCATGTTTTACCTTACTTCAACAGCATGATTATTTATACTGGCCTTAACAATAAAGATCAGGGGTCCAGTTCCGTTCAGGCGAAGGGTTACAATCCCGGTCCTTATTTGGTTTAAGGGTTGTAACCTGGCTCCCGGAACAGTTCTGTGTCCCTATTCGTTTATTGTCTTCACTGTACCAATAGTATTTGAGACGGGTTTCTATTCAGGTGAAGGGTTACAACTCCGGTCCTTGTTTGGTTTAAGGGTTGTGACCTGGCTACTTGAATGGTTTCTTCGTACTCAGTTTACTGTGGTTATCTCTATTATTAGCAATTATTTATTTACTATCTTTATTATTCTATTATTGATATGCTGGTTTTAGTTCCTAAGTGAAGTCTCCTTTGTGGCACTTGTTCTTTCTGGGGTTTGACCCAGCTGGTTTTGTATGGCCAGATATCGGAGCAGCTCCAGAGGATCCACCTAACTTTCAGCCAGATGGTGACCACCAGGCGTAACCCTGGCAATGAGTGGGTTTCTTTTTGTCCTCCCACTTTATTATAAAATTATTCTTTTGAGGCGTTTAGCCGACGAGCACGTGTTAGCTCGATTGCACCTTTACTTACTGTATGCCTACGGGCTGTAACATGATTGACAGATCCTAGGGTTGATCATGTATGACTGAACTCTTGCTAGTCTTGACATTTTGTACGACTAGCTTCATGATCATCCAATATGTAATGTTGGGGACGCCTTACTTGTATATTTGGTGGTCTTACATCTTGTAACAATTATTTACTTGCTTGTGATTGAGACAATATGCTTGTTCTTGACCATAGGAGACTGATGGATTGTAGTTAAACCCTCATATATCTAGACAGCCGTGACCGTATAGTGAGGTGGATTCCATTTCATTATACGTAGCTGGCTATGTATGCCCCCGCTCTCCAGTATTCTGGTTCTGGGGCGTTACAGTTGTGGGTTTGAGGCTATATATACTAGGTGTTCTTTTACCCTAAAATATACCTCACAGCAACAAGAGAGAAAAAGGAGACAAGAGTGCTTGTGCAACTTTGGGAAGGAGAAAGAAGGATTGGAGGCCGTTTTAGAGAATGCGATACTTCTATCTTTGTGGTTGTAATCTATTTCCGTCCAACTGAGCTGTGGTTATCCGTTTGGATCGGGGTGAGCTTGTGGAGGGCATATTCTCTTTATTCCATTAGTTGTGGTTCTTTAAGATTGGACTTCGATCGTCCCGTATTTTTTTTATCAGAGTTTTTCACGTAAAAATTTATGTGTTTGCAATTTGTGTTTGACATTTTTTTTTTTGATTTGTGCGCTTTTGCTCGATTCTCTCGCAGGGCTCTCCGATTTGGGGGAACAATTTTCGTACTTCGTTCCCAATAGTATTCACTAAAATATGAAAGTTATTCTATAAATTAAAGTACCAATTAGTAGCCATAACCTACCAAGAAATGTTCATCGTACTAGGTACTAGATAGATATAGACAATTAGACACAAGTTTCTGGCTACACACAACAAATTGTTTCCAATTACTAGCTCCTTTAAATCACATTGAATCACATGAAAACCTTATTCAAAAAAAAAAGAAAAGAAAAAGAATCACATATTAGAACTTAAAAACTTCTAATCTTATTAGAAGAAGAAGAAGGAATTAAGCACAATTTACTTCTTCAGGTCAGGAATAATTATACGCACCACACAAGGAATAATGGGAACTTTGAACATTATTTCCACTAAAAGAGGACAAGATCAACTAATTACCTGATAAAGTAGTCCCATATGTAGCAATAATTCTATGTAACAGTTCGAGTGGCATGCTTCATCGATGATAAACCCTAAACATTATCACAGAAAGATGAACTGATCAACACAAGTAATGATCAAGAAGAACAAATGATCAAGAAGAAGCAAGGGTGATCACCTCACAGCCGCTGCCGCATCATCATGATTCACACACATCCTTAGAACAAATCATAAGAACCGGGGCGGCCCGGAGGATGGGCAAACGGGACGTGGGTCCAGGACACCAAGATCCAAGGGACCCCAAATAATTTTAATAGTTAGTAATATATATTATATAGTATAAATATATAATAAAAGAGTTGGTAAAAGAAAAAATTGTATTTACTTTTACGGTAGTGAAAGTTTGTCCCTTCCGATTTCAGAGAAGAAGAACTTCTTGCCTTCCAATTCCATAGACGAATTGATGGCCAACGATAAGTGTTCATGGAAATTGTTAATTTTAATTCTCGCTTCCTTCTTTCTTCTACTTATAATTGAATCCCAATCTCCTGTATTTCTTTCAATTTATCCTTCATGTCATCTTCTATTGTCCATAATTTTAAAATCTACTTAAGAATTTGATTAAGAATTAGGATTTTACAATCGTTGAATTGACGTGAGTTGCAGCTAAGACAACAACAACAACTCACTGAAACGATGACGTAAGTTTCGTTGAACAATCTCCAGATAATGAACTTGAGGCCTGAAATTCGAGTTTTAATGATGAACTTGATTGTTGGTGATGCTAATAGCGACAATAACTTTAACGATCTTGAATTGCACCGATGAATTATTGAATTTTGAGTAAACTGATTTTGAATTTTTGCATAACGTACTTTGGGATGTTGTATTACATAGTGGATTTTAACAAATATTAGTGATAAAATGATTTTAGGGATGGTTGAATTTGGTATTTGGATTGATTTGAGGATTGTTGGATTTGGTATTTGAATTTGGATCATGTGCGGGACGAAATGTTCACTACAAAGATGCCATTTTCAATGTTTTAGTTAACCATTGTAGAAAAGCCAATTTGATATCTAGATTGATCTAGTTTTTAGATGTTGTTTAGTTGAACTTGATTTTTAATGAGTTATTTGTGTTTGATTATCAATTATATGAAAAATGGTGGAAGAGTTTGTGTCTAGGAGTTTTTATTGATTTTGTAGAATATTTTATGATATTGTGTTTAAACGTAATCAAGAAGCTTCTACTTAAATTTCTATGGTACTGTTTTTTCAAGAGAAACAATGTTTTAACGATATCCTAAATGTGCGCTCATGATAATGAAACAATAAATCTTTTCCAAAAAATTAACAATTTATTTTCAATATATCCAAACAAGGGGCATCATTTTGGATTTCGCTCTGGGCATTAAAATACTCCGAGCCGGCCCTGCATAAGATCACTCTTCAATGTCATATCGAATGAGAATCTGAAGGATGCCGCAGCCGATGCCAACGACTGCTTCTCTCACTCTCACTCGTGAAAGAACTCCAAACAAAAATACTAATGGTCTGCTTGGCAATTATAGGGGTAGCGGTTATGAGATGTTTTTAGAGTACTGGTTATGAGCGGTTATGAGGGGTCCGATTTTGGATGATTTTTAAGTAGCGGCTTTTAAACCAGTCCAATACATGCTTGGTAATTCACTGACAAGTGGTTCTGAAAGTATTTTACACGAATAAAATAAAATAATAAAGCCATTCAGAATTCATCTATTTGGGAGGATATAAATAAAATAAAATAATAAAGCCATTCAGAATTCATCTATTTGGGGTGTTTATAAAGCCATCCAAAACTACTTTACACCAGTTTTGGAGGATTTTTGAGCCGACCAAAACCAATGCTTCAAAAAATTAACAAGTATGAGTTTTCATAAACGGTCGGTTCAAAAACATTCCAGAACCGGTAAAAACACTGTTACCAAGCAGACCCTAAGAATTTCCAATGACACAAGAAAAAAGGAAGAAAGAAAAGAAGAAGAAAAAAATTAAGAGTCACGTCAGAAGATGGTGAAGAAAGGTTCATCCAACCGAGAAGTACATTCCCCCTATCAATACATGAGAATCACGATTTTCATAAGCAAATGCTCTAATATGGTTAAGAAAGCCCTATCCACTTGACCAAAAATATTCCTCCAAAACTCTCTTTCTCCTCTCTCTGTGTATATATAAAAAAATCTTCAAAAATTAATCGGATGATTTAATATTATAAAACCAACCAACATATATGACAACGGTTAGATTTAGATTACAAAATTATAAAAACATTACAAAATTATAAAAACATTCTATTTTTAATTAAATATTTTCACTTTTTAACATCACCTTACAATTCAAATCCAAATTAGTTATATATATATATATATATATATATATATATATATATATATATATATATATATATATATATATATATATATATATATGAGAGAGAGAGAGAGAGAGAGAGAGTCAGTCTGGTGACAGGTTTTGGGATCCATGCATGTATCTTCCCCACCCATGGCCATGAGTGTCTGCTAGCCGACATGGAGGGGCTCAATTGGCTGTTCAGTACGATGACAAGTTGGTGTGGGCCCATATTCCCAGGGAGAACCTATTAACCTACTTAGAGCATCTCCAATCCTATTGTGACTTTAGAAAAAAGTTGTTGCCACATAGGAATGACAAAATTTTATTCAAAAGTTTTTCTCCAATGCAATTGTCAAGTCAATGGTGAAACTAATGTGGCAAAAATTAAAAAAAAACATTGTGAAGTTGATTGTCTTGTTCTAGACAATGCACTTGACAATGTCTTCTCTTCCATGTCATCAATTATGAATAAAAAATATTAGAAAAAAGAAAGAAGATGAGTAGTTGTCTTAAAAGTTGTCTTGGAAGTTGGAAAAAATAATTTTTATTGCCTTCCTCAATACTTTTGCATTTGAGAGAGTTTTTCTATCTCATTGTCTTTTGAGATATAATTTTGCCACATAAACAAGACATTGTCTTGTGGCTCATGCCACATAGGAGCCACCTAAGACTCACAACACTTAACAAGACAATAGGGTTGGAGATGCTCTTAGACCCTCCACTGTAATCTTTTTTTACCTAAACTAAATAGAAAAATATGTTAGAAATGGATTGTACTTCACTGACCAGTTCTGCGAAGTTGAATGTGTCGTCGAGGCTTGAATCGTGCATTTAGCAGCACTTTCCTTAAAGTGTTTCGGGCACTCCGGTAACGTCTTGGAGTCAGCACGCCAGAACACCCAGGATAAGACAGCCTTTATGCCGGAGGTTCACTAGACGCTGTGAGACACCGACGTAGGGAAGAACACCTTTCTGGAAACTTTGGAAGAGAAAAGAGAGAGGAATGAATACTCAGATCTTTTGTGTTTTGGACTCAGAAATCTGTTGTATTTATAGATGAATTAGTGTTGTTTCGTGAAGTCGCGACCCTTCCGAAACAACATTCATTCACCTGTTCGCAGATTCAAAGTGCACAAGTGCGTCTACAATGCGCCACTATCGCCTCTACGCCCGAGCCCGTGCCCGATCCCGAGCCCGAGCCCGAGCCCGAGCCCGAGCCCGAGCCGGAGCCAGAGCTGGAGCCGGTGTTGCCGGTGGCAACACCGGCCACATTTTCATGAAGAGGTTAAAACAACAACCATTGGTCACCCACTAGCAACCCTTTGGTTGTTGCATACTCCACATGAGTGCACATTCCTATTTAAGCATTCCCGAAACCTTTCTCTTTTTCGATGTGGGACTAAAGTCCTTTTTCTTTCCTTTTCATCTTTTAAGAACAACAAAGGAATTAATTAATTCCAACAATCCCCCACTTGTTCCATAAATGATGGAAAGAAATTCCAGAATACATCACTTAAAGAATGTTAATACAGTTAGGTATCTTTCAATTTGAACCTAACCTTAGTAGATGCAACACAAGATTTTATCGGAATCTCTGGTAGCTGGGCTTTGAACCAGTTATTCCTTGTGATAAAATCGGTGTTACTTTACACACATTCTTTTGTAGTTCTTCGCCTACATCTCTCGCTTAGCACTATTAATGGCCATGTGCTGATCCTGTCTCGTGAATTTTTATAAGATAAACTCCAGATCTTACTGAGACGGTACCATCTCTAAATTCACATAGGTGAAGTTCTTTCAGTATCTCTGTTGCTTTACAGATACATGTCAACGTTACTGAACTTCATTAAGAGTTTTATAAACTCAACCCTCAAATTGCAACAGTCGACATAATCATGTCGTATACATCCAAATCAACAGTTTGTTGTTACCCATTGAATCTAAGGTTAAGGTTTTCTTAACATTAGATTGGATTGCCACTGTTGTTGGAACTCTTACTCAAGGAGTTTCAATCCCATACCTCTTGAGGTAGACTTTACTAAATCCCTAGATAGTGGTTTAGTAAAGGGATCAGCTAAGTTATAGCTGGTACGCACATACGTAAGAGAAATGATTCCATCTTTGATCAATTTCCTTACGTAGGTATGTCTTAGACTTATATGTCTAGACTTCCCATTATACACTTCGTTGTAGGCTCTTGCTAGAGTAGCTTGACTATCGCAATGTATTGACACTTTTGATACATTCTCTTTAGCCAGCGGAACTTCTAATAGAAGATCCCTCAACCACTCAGCTTCTTGTCCTGCAGAAGCTAGAGCCACAAACTCGGACTCCATGGTCGAATGGGTAATGCACGTTTGTTTCTTGCTCTTCCAATAAACTGCCCCTCCGGCTAGCGTAAATACCCAACCTGTCATAGATTTGTTATCCCCGACACTTGATATCCAACTAGCATCAGTATATCCTTCTAATACGGCAGGAAATCTACCATATTGTAATCCATGATTATTGGTTTTCAAAAGATAACCAAAAATTCTTCCGATAGCCCTCCAATGCTCATTACTAGGGTTGCTAGTAAATCTACTCATTTTACTAACTGCAAATGCTATATCAGGTCTTGTGCATTGCATTAAATACATAAGACATCCAATAGCACTTGCGTATTCTAATTGAGCGACGGCTCTTCCAGAATTATTTTCTAGTTTAACACTTGGATCAAATGGAGTGTTCACTTCTTTGAACTTTAGGTGTTTGAACTTGTCTAACACTTTCTCAACATAGTGCGACTGCGTAAGTTCAAAACCCCCACTGTTTTGTATTACTTTGATCCCCAAAATAGTGTCAACTTTTCCAAGATCTTTCATCTTGAATGTGGAAGTTAGAAACCTCTTCGTTTCTGTAATTCTACTCATCTCGTTGCTAATGATCAACATATCATCGACGTAGAGACAAAGAAATATCACAATATTTTCATATACTTTAGTGTATAAACACTTATCACAAACATTGTGAACAAAGCCATTAGAAATTATGACTGAGTCAAATTTCTGATGCCACTGCTTTGGTGCTTATTTTAATCTGTACAAGGATTTAACAAGTTTGCATACCTTTTGTTCATTTCCCGAGAGCACGAACCCTTCCGGTTGCTCCATGTAAATCTCCTCATCGAGATCTCCATTTAAGAATGCCGTTTTGACATCCATCTGATGAACATTAGGATGATGCAATGAAGCTAACGCAAACAATATTCTAATTGTAGTCGTTCTTGCTACTGGTGCATATGTGTCAAAATAATCAATTCCTTCTTTTTGTCGAAATCCTTTGGCTACTATTCTAGCCTTGTAGGTGTTTAAAGTACCATCACTATGATACTTTTTTCTGAACACCCACTTACATCCAATAGGTTTTGAACCTTTGGACAGATCGACAATTTTCCAAGTGTGGTTAGACATTATCGAATCCATTTCATCTTGGATAGCATCTTTCCAAAAAGATGAGTCCCGCGAAGCTATTGCTTCCTTAAAGGTTTTAGGATCATCTTCCACCTGAAGAATGATAGGAATCTTTCGAATAAATTTCTCTGTATTTCCTTCCACTAAGTAAAAGGAAATAAGTTGAGAATCTATTTCGTCAGGTCCTAGATCCTTAGCCTTTCGAACTCTCTTGCTGATCCGAAGCTCGGGTTGTTTTTCAACTAACCGTGAAGAGCTCTTGTAATACCCGTAGTTCGTATCACGTATTGGGAATACGTGTACGTATTTCGGACTCGTATTTTTGGTTTGTCATAATTAGCTAGCCTTGGGTTTTATTTTGCATATTGCATTAGCATGGTTCATCATGGGATTGCATTGGCTTGGTTTGGTTCGGTTTAGTGGGTTCGGCTTGGCTTGGTTTTGATTGGGTTCATAATGAACCCAAGGTGAACCCCCTACCTACCACCACCTTGGTATTTATTAGCCCTCTTCATTCTCTCTCTTCATTTATCATCTTCTTCTTCCTCATTTACTTCCTTACCTACCAGAGAGAAAAGAGAGAGGTCTAGGCAAGTACAACTTGCTTCATGGAGGAACTCCAATTTTATTGCTTCATTCTCTTCCTTACAACATTTTGACTAACTTTAGAACTTGGCATTTTCACTTTCCATGGCTAGATTCTTGTAGATCTATATTTATTTTATTTTCGGATTTCTTGGGTTTTGATCTACTTAATCTTGTTATTTCTGTGTTTTGAGGGTTCCATGTTGTAGAGAATCTCGTTCTACCCCATTTTGACCTATGGAAGTTCGGATTTGGGCTCCGGATGATAGAGTTATGCAGCTTGGAAGCCATGGCTTATGGTGTACTTCTTCTCGGAAATTTGGAGAAGAAGCACAGTTCCGAGCCGCATGATAGCACTTGACCGCATGAATATTCATGCGGCAAGTCAGCTACGAAACCGCATGCACTATCAACTGGACTTGACCGCATGACAAGTTCATGCGGCAAGTATTTAGTTCGGCCGCATGAGGCTCTTGTACTTCTAGCCGCATGGGGCCCTTCTTCCCGAACCGCATATGCACTCTTGCTCCCAGCCGCATAGGCATTGCTCCCCGCTGCCGCATGGGACTTCGCCCATCCCGAGCCGCATGAACTCCAATACTCGCGAGCCGCATAGACCGCAGTCTCCCGCTGCCGCATGAGGACCCGAGTCCTCTCAGCCGCATGACTGACTGATCCCGAGCCGCATAGATCCTGATTTCCTTCAGCCGCATGTGATCATTTCTGGCCGTATAGGCCTTGGCCACATGGCTCTTCTATAGCCCTGAATATTGATATTTTATTAGATATTTTACGTCCATTTTATATCCTTACGCCTTTTGTCATGAACTTGATAATCATGGATTTGTTTAATATGTTTGGAAATGATACCTGAGCCTGACACGATAGTGACCCGTAGTGGTGCACTCTTGACAAGAAAACCTGACATGACCTGATAGTGGCCCGTCGTGGCGCACTCATGACAAGAACACTTGACATGATAAACCTGACATGATACTTCTCGAAATGCTGTTGCGACGGCTACCTGACATGACATGACCTGTATAATTAATCCTGGACACCGTGGGTGATCTTGCTTGTACAAATAATCCAGTCCTGTCTTGCATCATGTCTAGGAGGGGACTCCTGAGTACCACGGTCAGGAGTACCCATTGAAATGGACTAAGGCTAATAACTAGATTAATACAGTAGCCATGAAGAGATCTCCCAGCTACAGGCAATCCCGTTACCTGGGCGCGCTTGGGATCTGCAGCCTGCCGTCGAGTAGGGCACATTTCCAGCACACTGTCATGTGTTGCACCCTTCAAGCTACCAAAGGGTACATGCGTTTCCTGGACGGTATACCCACTTGAATTCAACCCCTAATTTCGACCTGGGTAACCTGGACGGTCTGCAGGGCTTGTGGCTGTGGAATAATCTTGCTGCATCTTGCTAGTAACTAGGCTTGTGATAACCCTAGTTAGTTAAAGTATCAAGCCGTAATTCTTGCTTGGCCATGATTGATTGGATGGAGTCTAGTCCAGCTTGTCTCGTCCTGATCCTGTATAAGGTTATGACATGACATGATTACTCATGCTTTACTTAATTCAATATCAAGATTGTTACATGTCCTGATTTCTTATATTATCTTGCCGATAAATGGTGGGAGAAACCAAGTTCTGTTCAGACGAAGGGTTACAACCCCGGTCCTTGTTTGGGTTACGGGTTGTAACCTGGTTATCTGAATAGTCCCATGGTTATCTCATCGTATATCATCCTGTCATGTCTTTTTCCAGACATGTCCTATCT
Source organism: Iris pallida (assembly GCA_029216955.1). Classification (NCBI taxonomy): domain Eukaryota; kingdom Viridiplantae; phylum Streptophyta; class Magnoliopsida; order Asparagales; family Iridaceae; genus Iris; species Iris pallida. Next base: position 22,747,589 of record JANAVB010021796.1, on the reverse strand, counting down.
TTTATTGATTCTGTACAAGATTGTCTTTTATATATCACCTGCCATGTTTCTTTTAATTACTGTCTTTTATTTATAATTGTACTCTTGTGCTGATTGCTGGTTTTAGTTCCTAAGTGAAGCCTCCTTTGTGGCACTTGCTCTTTCTGGGGTCTGACCCAGCTGGTTTTGTATGGCCAGATACCAGAGCAGCTCCAGAGGATCTACCGGTTTTCCAGCCCGATGGTGAACACCAGGCGTAACCAGGGCAACAAGTGGGTTTATTTTGGCTCTCTCACTCTATTGTAAAATTATCGTTTTGAGGCGTTTAGCCGCCGAGCCAGTGTTAGCTCGTGTACCTTTTACTTATTGTCTGCCTATGGGCTGTAACATGATTGGCAACCTAGGGTTGATCATGTATGACTACACTCTTGCTAGTCCTCACATTTTGTAACGACTAGCTTCATGATCAGCTGAATATGTAATGTTTGGGATGCCTTACTATTGTATATTTGGTGATCTTACATCTTGTAATATTTACTTAATTGCTTGTGATTGAGACACTAGGCTTGTTCTTGACCCTAGGAGATTGTTGGCTTGTAGATAAACCCTCATATATCTAGACAGCCGTGACCGTATAGCGGTGTGGATTCCATTCCGTTATACGTAGCTGGCTGTGTCCGCCCCCGCTCTCCAGTATTCTGGTTCTGGGGCGTGACAGCTCTCCTCACGAGACTCTTCATTAGCAGGAATTTCAGGATCCTTATTCTTAGTAATAAGATTCTCGAAAAATTCCACATCTCTAGATTCGACAATAATGTTTGACTCTAAGTTTAAAAGTCTATATGCCTTACTATTGGCAGCATAACCTACAAAAGCACTTTTGATTCCACGAGGACCTAATTTGGTCCTTTTAGGATCCATATTTTTGTAATAAGCTATGCACCCCCACACTCTAAAATAACTGATATTAGGCATACGGCCTTTCCATATCTCATATAATGAAATACCAGTTTTCTTCAAAGGAATTCGGTTCATTATATGACATGCAGTAAGTAAAGCTTCTCCCTACAAACTAAATGATAATTCAGAATGTATTAGCATTGCATTTATCATTTCTTGATACGTTCTATTTTTTCTTTCTGCTAGTCCGTTCTGTTGAGGTGTCCGTGGTGCAGAACATTCATGAATAATACCTTTTTCTTCACAGAAGGTATTAAATTCAAAAGAAAAATATTCACCACCTCTATCACTTCTAAGTATTTTAATCTTTCTACCAAGTTGATTTTCAACCTCTGATTTATATATTTTAAAAGCATTAAAGGCTTCATCTTTATGCTTTAATAAATATACATATGTAAATCTAGAGCAATCATCAATGAAGGTAATAAAGTATTTATTACCTCCTCGAGATAATGTGCCATTAAATTCACATAAATCAGAGTGAACTAAATCTAGTAGATTGGTATTACGCTCTACACTGTGAAAAGGTTTTTTAATCATTTTGGATTTTGCACAAATTTCACACTTATCTAAATCTTCAGAATTGCATGAAATTAATTCAGATTTAATTAACATTTTCATAGTGCTAATACCTATATGCGCTAATCTACTATGCCATAAAGTAGAAGACTCAATCAAGTAAGCAGAAGTAGAAACTTTATTGATATTATTCTCAATGATACAAAGTTTTATCATACCCTCATCGGTATATCCCTTTTCAACAAACACTCCATTACGGACCAATATTAATTTGCCCGACTCAAAGACAGACTTTATTCCTGGTTTACCCAACAAGACTCCACTGACGAGGTTCCTACTCATATCCGGGACGTGAAGTACGTTAGTCAGAGTTACTTTCTTCCCGGAAGTGAATTGGATTTCCACATCACCTGTTCCGACGACCGTTGAATGTCCTTCATTTCCCATCTGAACTTCTTGTCCATCATTGACTTCAGAGTAGGTCTTGAAAGCTGCTTTGTCGTATGAAACATGAACGGTAGCACAAGTATCGTACCACCATCCTGGAGCCTTCCCTTTGACCGTCATGAGTTTGCTCACCGTAGCAATTATGCCATTTGTCTCAGTGAGATTTACCTCGTTATTTTGGGTCTTTCGAACCCGACAGTCTCTGGCATAATGTCCTGCTTTGCCACATACAAAACAGTCGGTCTTGGGTCCTTTAGCGGTGCTGGAATTCTTGAACTTTTGCTGGTCCTTCTTAGGACCGAGAAAGTTCTTCTTTCCTGCAGGTCTCTTGCCTTTCGTGCTCACCGCGTTGGCTTTAGAAACTCCGCTGTTTTCGGATTTCTGTCTTTCCTTCGATTCCTCTTCGATTCGAAGGTGTTTTTGAATCTGTTCCAGTGAAAAATCCTCAGAGCGGTGAAGTAGTTTCTTCCGATAACTATTCCAAGATGTTGGCAATTTAGTAATTATAGCACCCACTTGGAATGGTTCCGGAAGTTCTATCTTCACAGCCCTGAATTTGTTGACTAGAACTTGTAGTTCGTGTACTTGGACCAGTATAGGCTTTGTATCAACCATTTTGTAATCAAAATACTTTGATATAAGAAATTTCTTTGTACCTTCTTCTTCTGCTCTGAATTTGAATTCCAGAGCCTTCCAGATATCAATTGCCGAAGGATTTTCTGTGTAGAGGTCGTACAGTCTGTCCGACAGGGTGTTCAGAATGTGACCACGGCACAGCAGTTCGTCCTCTTTGCGCTTTTTGCGTTCTGCCTTGACCGCATCAGAATCTGCTGCAGTGAGTTCTGGAATGGGTGGCAGATCTGGATCGAGGACGTAGTAGATCTTCAGTGCTGTCAGGAGGAAGATCATCTTGTCCTGCCAGCGTGTGAAGTTTGTCCCGTCGAAGCGATCTAGTTTTACTAGATCCTGGTTCATGACCTTGATGCTCGAAATCGCAGCCTCGGACGCCATTATTGACAACACTTTAAGATCACTACACCAAAAAAGGCCTTTGGGAACAATTTTTGTATGTTTCTAATATTTTTAGGAACATATCATAACCATTCCTAAAAGTGGCGTTGCAATATTTGGAACAGTTAGACTACGTTCCTAAATTTGGTTTGGAACAACTATACAGCGTTCTAAAAGTAGATTTTGGAACATATATAGTGTTTCTAAATTCTTTTCGGAACATCGTTAAAACGTTTCTAAATGTCAGTTTGGAACATGTTAGGCTCGTTCCTAAATATAATTTGCAACACTTTTTCATTGTTCTTATGGCTAGTTTTGCAACACTTTATTAGCGTACCTTTTTATTTTTAATTTTATTTTTGGATTCCAATTTTTAGTTGGAACCACAATTAAATTAATAATTTCTAAACTGAATACATTAAACGATGGTATCAAGAATATAGGCACAACATATTATACTTTCATCCATTAACTTTTTTTTACTATTCTAAACCAGACAAAAATAAAGTAATAGCTTAAACACATCAGTCAATGAGTGAACATTTGAGCAATTTGAGCAATAATTTAAACATTTAATCCACTGTACATCATATTACTTGGTTCAAAGCTTAAGCTCTTTGGCTTACAGTGTGCATAATATATAGATGTGCATAGTCAAACACACATAAGAGAAAAAGCCACCTTGAATGCCAAAACGGGGAAGAGGAAATCAGGGACACTATCTCATACACGATTATGATCTCAAAAGAAACTACAAGTATTTTATAACCTAAAAGAAAATTGACATCGACGCTCAAGTACAAAAGTGGAACATATACCAAAAATTACAAGCAAGTTTTCAAGCATCTACTACAGTTACTAACAGCTCCTCAAAAAATGTTTGTTTCCTTCAGTTGCATCTATTTTGAAATAATCTGAAACAGGGCCCAATGCATGCCTTTCTGAAACTCGAGAACAATCTTCCTTCGTGAGCACAAAAAATCGAGACGAATCTCCAGTGAAAAGCTTTTTTAGGAACCTATTCAGAACAAAAGAAAATAATTCAGTAAAATTTATAGAACTGGGGATCAATGTCATTACTGCAAATTCATAGGTTCCTGAGATCAATGCCATTGTCACAATTTCTTTCCATGTTGTGTAGACTGGTTTTTGAATTTCTTGAACAAAGATCAATTTAGCCACTAAAATTAAGAGCAGCTCTTTCTTACATAGTTTCGATTCAGAGAATTGGGTTCTCAGAGACTGAAGTACCTGTTTAATAAGTTTCCATATTCATGGATCTTACCTACAGGAAATGAAGATCTTGCAAGTGATAAAGAAAAATCCCTAATGACTGAACATTCAATTCCAGGTGGACAAAGTTGCCCGGACAGGTTTAGGAACGACATTAACCTGTGTTTCAGAAAGGTACAAATGTAAGAAAGGAACGACAATAACCTGTGTAGTGGATTGTTAGAAATGGATTGTACTTCACTGACCAGTTCTGCGAAGTTGAATGTGTCGTCGAGGCTTGAATCGTGCATTTAGCAGCACTTTCCTTAAAGTGTTTCGGGCACTCCGGTAACGTCTTGGAGTCAGCACGCCAGAACACCCAGGATAAGACAGCCTTTATGCCGGAGGTTCACTAGACGCTGTGAGACACCGGCGTAGGGAAGAACACCTTTCTGGAAACTTTGGAAGAGAAAAGAGAGAGGAATGAATACTCAGATCTTTTGTGTTTTGGACTCAGAAATCTGTTGTATTTATAGATGAATTAGTGTTGTTTCGTGAAGTCGCGACCATTCCGAAACAACATTCATTCACCTGTTCGCAGATTCATTCACCCTTTCGTTGTGTGGGCTGCTGCAAAAAATAGGAATTCTCGGGACGAGAATCGCCGCAAGGAGCCCGAGGCCCGAGCCTACGCCGCTCGTCCGATGCCACGTTGCCCAAGTGCGTCTACAATGCGCCTCTATCGCCTCTACGCCCGAGCCGGAGCCGGTGGCAACACCGGCTACATTTTCATGAAGAGGTTAAAACAACAACCATTGGTCACCCACTAGCAACCCTTTGGTTGTTGCACACTCCACATGAGTGCACATTCCTATTTAAGCATTTCCAAAACCTTTCTCTTTTTCGATGTGGGACTAAAGTCCTTTTTCTTTCCTTTTCATCTTTTAAGAACAACAAAGGAATTAATTAATTCCAACAAAATACTTTATGCACCCAAAATTTCGTTCTCCATGTCCCTCCGTCATCTATGTGGTCATCTTTTATTCGCTTATGTATTCTTTCAACTCTTTTTTTCTATTTGCTTCCGTCAATAACAAAATACCACGTTGTCCTTCGCAGAGAGATCAGATCAAAATTGTGGAGGTAAGTATAGCATCACTCAACTAAATAGGACCTCAAAACTTTTTAAAAAAATACTACGATTGCACAGATAAAGAAAAACTGCGTCCTTGTCCGTGTGTTTATTTGTACAATATATACAGATAATTATATTGTATCTATCTAAAATTATTCCTATCGTGTCTTTATTTATATCCGGACCTCCTCCATTCGTTAAGGATTGAAGAAAAAGGAGGGGAAAAAACATATCAAGAAGAGAACACTAGGAAAAAGAAGAGAGAAGGATTGGCAGGAGAGCTGTGTAAGTAGGACTATTTATAGTGAATTCCAATGGATTTTTTTAATTAAAAAAATAGTGGATGTATGTTTAGGATGTAGACATTTTAATATCACCAACCTTGTTTTCTTCTTCTTGCCCTCTTCCTACAACCACTCCGTGCACTTTTCCACACAGCGTTTGTGGATTGAATTTAGTATTTGTGAGGAAACATCAGTTTAGAAAGAATGTTTTTTTTCCCCTTAAATTCTTTGGTGTGTGTTGTGTTCTAGGGGTGAGCATATAACGGTTGAAAACCGAAAATCGAACCGAACCGAACCGAAATATGACAAACGGTTCGATTTTTCGGTTATCGGTTCGGTTTACGGTTTGAAAATTTAAAAATTTGAAATTACGGTTCGGTTTTCGGTTCTTCATCCGAAAAACCGAACCGAACCGAAAACCGATTTAGATTTAGTAATTTATCAAACTACCCACAATATACATATACTAATGTTTATTAACCCCTAACTGAGCGCACTCTCTTCTCCTATTCTATGTCGGTGCTTATTTGAGCACTCTCTCTATACAATCTATATATACTAATATCTTTCAGTCTATGTAATATAACAATTCGTAAATACAATAATGTCATATAATTTTTTGAATTTTGTTATTTAAATAGGCCCATTTTGCTAAAAACTTGAAGGCCATGCACATTGGCCCATGAAACCGAACCGACCGAAAACCGAACCGAATTAATTCGGTTCGGTTTTTGTTCGGTTTTTATAAAAACGGTTCGGTTTTCGGTTTTGAAAAATACGGTTTACGGTTATTTCGTTTTTCACATATTCGGTTCGGTTTGAACCGAACCGAACCGATGCTCACCCCTATTGTGTTCATGGGCGGATCCAAGACAAAGGTTGGGCCAGCCTACCCCCAAAAAAATTAGTTTTTTTCTCATATACATTTTTCCCTTTTGTATATTTTTTTGTGAGTTAATCTAAACCTAGGCCATCCTAAGTCCTAACCCACTCCAGTCCATCCAGTTCAGATTTGTGGTTCTGCCATTGGTTGTGTTCCACCTTATATTATATGTAGTTATGTACTACATGAGTTATTCACTAGTTTAATTTTATTTGATCTCTCTCTCTCTTTCATTCTAAATAAAATAATCGTAACATCCTTTACATATGCGCACCGTGTGCAGCTCCTAGTATGACAGTGCATAACCTCTGCGCTATATATGATATTGGAATCGGTGACGCGCGTCATCGTCTGATATATATTATATCCTCCTCCGTCGAATCTTATAGCTAGCCAACTTCGAAAACCGACTGTTTCTAAACTTTCTAACAGATGGATACTTATGGTGCTTACCACCAAATCTCTTTGTTCAGGACAGGGAGGTCAAAGCATACGTCTGAACCGTTTCTGACAATGTACAAGTTGTGTAATTGGGATTGTCCAGAGTTACCAAAAAATTTTAAACTAAATTTAACCTCTATATATATATTATAAAAAAAACAATTTACTTTTAGAATAGTTAAAAAAAATATTTTTAGTATTTGTACATGATCCTAGAATGTCAAAACTGGCACAAGTACATATTGACTTTCTCCGCAAAAGTTCTTGGAAACTTGAGTGATTAAAGAAAAATTACAAACATATAATACAATTCATAAAATTTTAAAAAGTCAGAGGTAGGTGTGTAAGAAACATAGTAACCGTTTGTAGCGTATAAGTGACTGTATTCATTAATTCATGAAATTATAGTACCCTGTTGCATTTTTTTTTTTAAGCTGATCCTCCATCTTTACCTCAACTCTAGTAACAACAACTTGATATGACACGACTTTACGAAGCACCCGCTAATGCAGAATAAACTTGTTTTGGATATTTCCATTTTTTTTCTTGAACTCAAAATCATAATCCAAGAAATAAGTTCTCAACATGACAAACGGAAAAAAAAAATCTAAAGGAGTAAGATGTGTCCAAAAAACATAAAGGCCTCGTTTGGTTACCGGAATTTGAGCTTGGAAAATGAAAGTGATTCATTTCCTATGTTTGGGAGCTAAAGAAAAGTTGTTGGAAAGAAAAAATGATTTCCAAGAGGTAGAAAAATAGGGAGAAAAGTGGTTTCTCCCATTTATCTAAGGAATCACTTTCCCTCCAACTTTCTCGCATTTATTACAAAAAATTTTGACCAAAATATCCATGTTCATAATATTATTTACCATTTTTATCCATAATATCTTTTAGACAAAAATATTTCTAAGTAATAATTATTTTTATTAGCACGAGGGTATTTTTGAAAAATTGACTTGATTTTATTTCCTTTTCTTACAAACACCAAACGCTATAATGAAAATTAAAGATATATTCCGGCTATAATTCCGCTCTTTCCAAACACCGAAAAAAAGTTAATAGAAATTACAATTTTCTAAAGGAAAAAAAATACTAAGAAATCAGTTTCCTTTCGTTTTCTTTCCATTCCGCGAACCAAACGAGGCCAAAACATAAATAATATTATCACTAGTCACTACACGAAAAAGGCGAACCCGTTCACAGCAACAGATGGATGGATGTCTGTTGTGTGCCGCGTGGCGGTGGCGCTGCCGCCTGCGGAAGAATACAAACAGTTGCACAACATTGGTGACGATGTCCCCTCTGGCTGCATTAGCAGACAAGCAAGCAACTGCTCATTTCTATACTCCCCATATGCATGCATGCATGCAAGCTGTTTTCTTCTGTTGATCAGAGCAAGAAAGAGTACACACCACCACCGATTAAACTAGGTTCGCTTGGTGTGGTCACGTTTAACATACTTTCTGCTACTGTCGCGATTAATTAAGGGCTGGCAAGGTTCTTGTTTGTTTGTTTGTTTTTTTTTTCTCGGGTTCGTTTCTGTGTCTTTGTCAAACTTGCAATCCATTTACAAAGAAAACAAAGGTAGCATGGCATCATTGAAGGAACGATATTTCTTGCTCAGAAGATGATTCTTCTGTGATACCTTTGCTTGAATGCATGATTGATCTAGTACGTGAAGACGTGTACAATGCTGATTGCACGCCCACGTACAGCCAAGGACTGCGGCGTCGTCGCCAACCCCCCCTCCTCCTGTTCCGAAGTCGTCATCGCCGCCGCCTGCTCCTCCTCCTACGTCGATGCCTCCACCCTCCTCCTACTCAGAAGCGTTTGTCAACCCACCTGATCAAAATCAATCCTCACAAGATGAAGACAATTATATGACGGTAACATACGTCAGCTGGACAAATTCTAACCTTTAATAACTCAGATGAAATTACAAGATTGACAGAACTCACATTGAACCCTTTGCCCTAATAGGTTCAACCCCCTCACCACTCTCAAGAATAAAAAAAAAAAGGTTACAATTGAGATCACTCACCAACCCGTAGCGATCTTCCTAACCGAAGTTCTGTCTTGTGTCTTGGATGACGAAGTCCTAAAGTACGAACTTCCTCTTAGATTTTCTTATGGACGAGCACCCCGAATCTCCACTTTGTGGAGTGCTTTATGCCTCCACCCTCATCCTATATATAGGATGAGAAAATTATATTCTAGTCATAATAGAATTTTCTAATAGGAATCATATTATGCCTAAAATATTCCATCAACATCCTATTTTAAATCATAATAGAATTTTACATCCAAATCAAATCAAATATTTAACTAAATTTAGATTCCACAAATATGTTGTCACCAAATCCAGACTTGACTCCAATAATCTCTTCCTTCAGTCTAATGAGAAGGTATTGACCCCATGGGTCCTCAACTGGACTCCATACCTGTCGTCCTACGACAGAATACCTGCTCCCCATGCCATTGATCACCGATCCCCCGAGCTACTTTGCATCTTTCTTTGTCTCCAGTTCCTCGACCGTCACGTCGACGTCGCTGTATGCATAGCACATCCTACACCACTGAGATCCTGCTAATATCAATGACATGACCAAGATCGGTCCCTGACGATCAGCCTCACCGTAAGTTTCGGCTTCCTGTCCTCGACTTTCGTCTTCAACCGGAAAGTGTTAACGTTCCAACGAGCTTCTTCACCCTTGGCTGGCCCAACCAAGCGGAATGTGCAGTTCTCACGAGATTCGAACTGCTGAACCTGCCCACCTTCGTGTTCGAACTTGAAGCTCCCATATACACATGCATCCTCGAGCAGAACATCGCGCACTGTGCATGTTGTTGATGACTCATAGCTTCCCTTGAACTGTGTGAATGATGATGTCCCCGCCTCAAATTGAGTTTGCTGCAAATCTTCAGAGATTACGCAATCTATAGGGGTTGTCCCATACGCCTACTCGTAGTCTTCTCCGCGCATGAATGGTACAAGTCATATCCATGACTCAAACAACTCATATCTCAATGCGAGTCACTACGCTAGACACCATCTAACTCTATATGTATCAACACACGAATCGCTCGCATCGATGATTAGTCAAATACGTAAGCTCGTGCCGATTCAATGTACCTTACTCACAGTGTCGTGTGATGCCTCGTGACAAGTCCTAGAAGTTATTAGGAATAACTTCACAATTCCGAAAACGTCTACTAACTCTAAGTTATACACATATGCACCCGCTACCATATCGATACCATCACCGTTAGCACCCAAGTCAAACTAGGACGCACACTACTAATGCTACCAATAACAACACAAGACCAGACACAAGGAATTTAAACAGAAAAATTAGGACAAGGATCTTGCCTGGAACCTCGGGATGAGTGTACAGCAATGGTCCGACTCCAACAACTGCAGTCGAACTATCCGAACTCCTATAACATAAATAAACTACCAATCAATGATGGTTCTAATGGCATATCACATATGGTCTAAACTAGGTCATTAAGATGGCTAAGCTAGTCTATAACTAAATATGGCTTTATATACTATATATAATATCATGTTACTACATATAATAATATTTTTGTAAACATAAATTATATTATATTAGTTCTGAAATATTTATAAATATTATTTAACTGCAATATTCACAAGAAAACAAGTAACTAATTACTAGGGCTAACTAATAGCACAATATGGCCAACTTATCGATTTGACCAAAATAAAATAGAAAAAACATGACGTCTTAATTCTGAAATTAATCAAAAAAATAATAGAAAATATGGTTTTATATCGAAGAATACATGATAGACATTATCGAAAAATACTACGAAGTTTAGAGTTCAAAGGCAATACTTGATTCAATGGAATTCGGTGTTCGGTAACTCGTGCTACGAGAACGGATGCATAAATATATGAAAATTCGACAAAATTATTGTAGAACATTATAGGATGATACAGGAGATTGTTAGGATCATTACCAATAATTTATTGGAGGTCGAAAGACTTCAAAAGTCCCCGAAAACAATCGTGCAGCAAAATTGGTTCAGTCTGGACCATCTTTCATGCAACGAGGGCCACGGATAAACGGAATGGATCCACATGAGGTGGCAATTGGAGATGTTAGGGGACACATATGGGTACATGTTAGAGTTGGTTTGGTGGATGTTTGATCAATAAAAAGTAGATAAACAAGGGTTGTAAGTGGACAAACTGGTTCAAAAATTTCGTTACGACTGGATATAACCGCCAAGTTCGGCCTTCAAACGACCGAACGAGTAGATGAGACTCCTCCGAAACTTGATATGGTTGAAGAGGGGTTTCTTAGGGTCATCATGAAGGTGGTGACACGACAAACGGAGGTCGAAAAGGGGGTACGTGAACAAGGGAGTGCGACTGAATAGGATGATTTTAGGTTGGTTTGATTGATTTTATATTGGTTTCAGAGCAAGAAGAGAGAAAGGAGGCAAGAATGCTTGTGCAACTTTGGGAAGGGGAAAGAAGGATTGGAGGTCGTTTCGAAGAAGAAGATCAATTTTGGGTATTTTTGATTGTCTTCTATCTTCGTGGTTGTAATCTATTTTTTGTTCCAGTGAGTTGTGGTTATCCGTTTGGATCGGGATGAGCTTGTAGAGAGTGTATTTTCTTTATTTTATTAGTGGAGGTTCTTCAGAGGTGGACTCCGATCGTCCCGTAGTTTTTTTGTCCGAGTTTTTTACGTAAAAATCTCTTTGTCTGTGGTTTGTGTTTGGTATTTTTTTGGATTTATGTGCTCTTGCTCGGTTCTCTCGTATGGCTCTTTGGATTGGGAGAACGATTTTCGTGCTTCTTCCCAACAGTATTCACTAAAATATGAAAGTTATTCTGAAATTAAAGTACAAATTAGTACCGATAACCTACCAAGACATGTTCATCATACTAGGTACTAGATAGATTGACACAAGTTTCTAGCTACACACAACAAATTGTTTCCAATTACTAGCTCCTTTAAATCACATTGAATCACATTAAAACCTTACTCAAAAAAAAAAAAAAAAAAAAAAAAAAAAAAATTCACATATTAGAACTTAAAAACTTTTAATCTTATTAGAAGAAGAAGAAGAAATTAAGCACAATTTACTTCTTCAGGTCAGGAATAATTATACGCACCACACAAGGAATAATGGGAACTTTGAACATTATTTCCACTAAAAGAGGACAAGATCAACTAATTACCTGATAAAGTAGTCCCATATGTAGCAATAATTCTATGTACAGTTCGAGTGGCATGCTTCATCGATGATAAACCCTAAACATCACAGAAAGATTAACTGATCAACAAAAGTAATGTTAGAACGATATGTTATGAGAAATATTCCACAATGATATCAGAGGAACTCGACGAACGAGAGGCCGAATAAGAATAACCAACCTCATAAAATGTAGAACAAAGGCAATTAAGGCATCCAAGCATAGGAAGTGATTCCACAATGATATTATAAGTCGCTTGCCGCCGCTGCCGCATCATCAGGATTCACATCGTAGCTATAGCTAGAACAGGATGATCGATCAACTGCTCAATCAAATCATTCCATGAGAATCCGGATGATGCCGCAGCCGCGACCAGCGACTGACTGACTGACTGACGGCCGGATTCATACCTCATCGATCGATCAATCAAATAGAACAGATGGTCAAGAAGAAGGAAGCAAGGGTGACCTCACACATGCAAAATTCACATCATTCCTCTAAAACTCATATGTAGCCGTTGACAGCCGCTACCAACGACTGCTTCGTTCACTCTCACTCGGGAAAGAAGAATTTCCAAGGACACAAGTAAAAAAAATGAAGAAGGAAAGAAGGAAAAGAAAATTAAGTCCAACATCAGAAGATGGTGAAGAAAGGTCCATCCAACCGAGAAGTACATTCCCCCTTATCTCTATCAATATCCAGGAGAATCTAGATGATGCTGCAACCACGATATTCACATGCGAATGCTCCAATATGGTTAAAAAGGTCCATCCCTCCTAGAGCGGCTAGGGATAAACTATAAAAGACTTCGGACTTGAACATCTATCAGGTTCAGCTTTACACTACAAGAGGTACTCGGAATTATCAGTGACTCTCCATAATCGGCCCTCGAATAGATAAATAAATAACTAAAATTAGTTTTGAATAGAACAATCAAATACACTGGCACCGTTCTACATTTCTCCAAACTCTCTCTCTCTCTCTCTCTATATATATATATATATATTTATATATAAATATAAATATATATATATAGAGAGAGTGAGTTTGGAGAAATTTAGTATATATATATAGAGAGAGAGAGAGTGAGTTTGGAGAAATTTAGAACGGCACAGTGTATTTGATTGTTCTATTCAAAACTAATTTTAGTTATTTATTTATCTATTCGAGAGCCAATTATGGAGAGTCACTGATAATTCCAAGTACCTCTTGTAGTGTAAAGCTGTATATATATATATATATATATATATATATATATATATATATATATATATATATATATATATATATATATATATATAAGCGGATCAAAAGTTCTTTTTAGAAAATTCTCCTAAAAAGTCCTTCACTCTAATCCGTAATTTAATGTTAATATTAATATTAATGTTAATATTAATATTAATGTTAAAATTAACATTAAACTTAACATTAAAATTAATATTAACATTAACATTAATATTAACATTAACATTAACATTAATATAAAAATAAATATTAATATTAATATTAAATTACGGATTAGAGTGAGAAATTTTTTTTAGAAAGTTTTCTAAGAAAAATTTTTGATTCGCTCCACATATATATATATATATATATATATATATAGTGAGAGAAAAGGGCGGAGGGAAGTACTTGTGACAGAATGCATGCATGTTCACCACCCATGGCCAGGAGTGTCTGCTAGCTGACGTGGAGGGGCTCTACTGGCTGGCCAGTACGATGACAAGATGGTGTGGGCCCAGACACCCAGGGAGAACCTACTAGACCCTTCACTGTATTCATCTTTTCTACCTGAACTAAATGAGCTTTGCTATGCCTACAACCAATGTTACAACCCCCTTACAACTTTGACACGTGTCGGACTTCGATTGGAGGAGGGAGAGAAGTGGTGGAACCGGGTGGAGCCCATGTAGCAGGAGGGTGAGAGTGGTGATGGGACCCGGTGGACCCATATGTGAGGGGTAGGAGAGAATAGTTGTAAGAAGGTTGTAAAAATTTGGTAGTAAACTTAGCATTTTTCGAACTAAATAGGATCTCTAAACTGGAAAAAAAAAAAAAAAAAAAAAAAGATTGCACTGATATAGAAAAACTGCGTCCTTGTCCGTGTTTTTATTTCTGCAATATATACACATGATTATATTGTATAAACCTAAGTTTATTCGTTTCGTGTCCTCATTTATATTCGTGTCCCCATTCATAGAAGGAAGAATCGTAGAAAATGGAGAAATAACATATCAAGAAGAGAACACGAAGAAAAAGAAGAGAGAAGGGTTGGCAGGAGAGATGTGTAAGTAGGAGCTATTTATAGTGAATGAATTCTAATGGATGTTTTTTTTTTCTAATTAGAAAAATAGTACTGGATGTACGTATCACCAACCTTTTTTTTTTTTTTTCTAATTCCAACAGTATACATTTTAATATCACCAACCTTGTTTTCTTCTTCTTGCACTCTTCCTACAACCACTCCGTGCACTTTTCCACACAGCGTTTGAGGATTGAATTTAGTATTTGTTAGGAAACATCTGTTTAGGAAGAATGCATTTCCCCCCTTAAATTTCTTGGTGTGTGTTGTGTTCCAGTTTATATTATATGTACTAGTACTACATGAGTAATTCACTAGTTTAATTTTATTTGATCTCCCTCTTTCGTCCTAAATAAAATAATCATGACATCCTTTACATATGCGCACCGCCACCGCGCGCTGCTCCTAGTATGACAGTGCATATCCTCTGCGCTGACGTGCGCCATCGTCTGATATATATATTGCATCCTCCTCTGTCGAACCTAGCTAGCCAACTTCAAAAACCTGACTGTTTCTAACAGATGGACACTTGGTGCTCACCACCACATCGCGCCGGTCAGGGACAGGGAGGCCAAAGCATTCGTCAGGACCGTTTCTAGCCATGTACAAGATATGGGATTGTGATTGTCAGGGCTGGCCCTGGGGTAAGTCAGACATGCCATCGGGCTTGGACAACTCCCGTTTAGGGTAACCCTCCAGGTCCCTAAGCCCCCACCTCTCAGCCAATATATTTTTTGCGGTCAACCCCAACTCCTCTAGGTCAATTCAACTAGCAATCTATTAGGCCCATGTTTTGAGTTCCCACTGGGAAGGTCACGAGTAGCTCAAGGAGAGGAACTCGGAATCCGAATTTCGCGCCATCGTCAGAATCAGAGACTTCGACGTCGCTGCCAACCCGTTCGCCATTAATTTTTTGATTTTTTTTTTTTTGATGTCAAGAGCAGAGGACAATTAAATTTAGCTTCGGATAGGACAATCTAATTCCTTGGACCGGTCTGGTGATTGTATAGAGTCCCTAAAATATCTTAAAAAAATTATCCTCCATATATATTGCTAATAAAAAAGAAACTACTTATTTTTAAAATAGTAATAAAAGATATTTTTTATTATTTGTACACGATCTTAGAAAGTTAATTGGCATAAGTACATATTGACTTTCTCCGCAAAAGTTCTTCAGTGCTTAAAGAAAAATTTCAAACGTATAATCCCATCCCTCCTAAGGAAAATAAATAAATAAATAAATAAATAAATAAATCTAGAGGAGTAAGATGTGTCGGGGAAGCTGCTCACAGCAAGCAGCAGATGGATCGATGTCTGTTGTGTGCCGCGTGGCGGTGGCGCTGCCGCCTGCGGAAAAATACAAACAATTGCACAACGTTGGTGACGATGTCCCCTCTGGCTGCATTAGCAGACAAGCAAGCAACTGCTCATTTCTATACTCCCCATATGCATGCATGCATGCATGCAAGCTGTTTTCTTCTATTCAGAGCTTTGTTAGCAATTCGGCAAACCGAAAAAATTTGGAACGGCAAAAATACGAGTATAAATCGACACAATATAAATAAAATACGGTCAAAAATTCGGTCAAAAATTCGTCTAACGAAAAACATTCGGATCAGATTTAATTCGTGTTTAGTATATTTCATATGAACCAATTCGGCACTAAAAATTCGACATATATGTATGACCCACCCACCTCTACTCCTTCATAAACAAGAGTTCAGTGTAGATGATGGAAAACCGAAAATTTTTTCTTTGATTGTTGCAAGCAACATGTGTAAAGACTTTTGGATTTCTTTTTTTGGTTACTGTGAGACTTTTTCTTCTTTTCTTTTAATAATTTTTTAGAATTGTGCCGGTCTTAATATCTAATAGCAGCAAGAGTCAAGAAAGTCAAGACTGTTGGATTTCTTGGTCACATTTTTTTGGCCAAATTTTTTAAAATTTTGTACGGTACGCGTTTAAAATGCCACAGGCTTAAAATTTGCGTACAAATTCGAATTTTTCAAAAGTACGTAAATATTATACGTTTATGTAAGATACGAAAAAGTTTACGTATAATACGTGTTTTATTTGGGTGATTGCTAACAAGGGTTCAGAGCAAGAAAGAGTACACACCACCACCGATGAAAATAGTTCGCTTGGTCACGTTTAACATACTTTCTGCTACTGTCGCGATTAATTAAGGGCTGGCATGATTCTTGTTTGTTTGTTTTTTTCTCGGGTTCGTTTCGGTGTGTGTTTGTCAAACTTCCAATCCATTTACAAAGAAAACAAAGTTAGCATCATTGAAGGAACGATATTTCTTGCTCAGAAGATGATTCTTGTGCTTGGATGCATGATTGATCTAGTACGTGAAGACGTGTACAATGATGATTCTGTGTTTGGCACGCCCACAGCCAAGGACTGCGGCGCCGCCGCCACCAACCCCCCTCATGTTCCGCCGCCTCCTCCTCCTACTACTCCTGTGCCGATACCTTCGCCCTCTCCCAACTGTTAAGAATAATCATGTTACATTCAACTTAATTACCAAGTCTTTTGTAATTACCTATTCTTTTACACTGTCCTACTCTTTAGGGGGTTATGTGTCAATAGCTAAGCTACCTTATATTTATTGGAGAATAATCAACTAAGAATGATTCAAATCTAACATACGTTGGACTTTGGGAGGTTAAGATCATTTGTTTGTTGTTATTTGCTATCAAATGAGAAGTTGGTTTTAGAAGATGGAACAGAAAAAGCTGATGAAAAATATTTTAGAATGCTTGTTGGTGGATTAATGTTCTTAACTCATTTCCGATATTGTTTTTGCAGTAAGTTTAATATCGAGGTTCATGCACAAACCTTCTAAACATCATCTTGGAGCAGCAAAACGCATTCTCCGCTACATTCACGCAATGGGATTTGGTATTATCCTTCCTCCATTTTAAAGTTAATGGATTTTACTGACAGTGATTGGGCAGGTTCCCTAAAAGACCGGAAGAGTACAAGTGTATTCATCTTCAACCTTGGTTCAGGTGCGGTCTCATGGATGTCAAAGAAGCAAGAAAGCGTCGCACTATCTTCTTCCGAAGCTGAATACGTTGCTGCTACTTCAACTGTCTGCCAAGCTACATGGATGAGAAGAATCATGGAAGATCTGTTCGAGAGTCAGACATCTCCAACTCCTGTCTATTGCGACAACAAGGCAACAATTTGTATGGCAAAGAATCCGTCCTTCCATGGTAGGACAAAACACATTGAGCTCCGTCACCATTTCATACGCGAAACTGTTACAAAAGAAGTCGTTGAGCTGAAGTACTGCTCGACAAATGATCAAATCGCCGATGGCTTCACTAAAGCATTATCCTTTGAAAAGTTCATCAAATTCAGAGATCTTCTTGGTGTTATAGATTTTGAATCAAGGGGGAGTGTTGGAGAATAATTCAACTAAGAATGATTCAAATCTAACATACGTTGGACTTTGAGAGGTTAAGAGCATTTGTAGGAAAGTCAATGCTTGCATTATGGAGTGAGCTATTAGCTCTTTTCCTTTTTTCTTGCTTTATTAGTTAAACTTTTTGTACCTATTTAAAGCACACTATTCTATCAATAAAAGCTGTGAATACTTTTGAAGTACAATTGGCTCTTGCACTCTCTTGCTAGCTCTCTCATCTTCTTATTGTTTCTTGCTATTAGATTAACAATATTGCCTATATAAAGACTTTATTCTATGCTAATAAAATAGACAAGCATTGTTCTCCTCTATACCGTCCAATATTTGCTTCTCTGGGCCAACACTTGGTATCAGAGCCTTTGTGTCGTTGTTGGATGCCAAAGATCATGTCGAAACATTCGAGCACCGGATCATCTTCAGGGGAGGATGTGTCGGTCTGGAAGGAAAAGGAGGGCAACGTAACGCTGCAGTATCCGTTGCTCACACGGAGCAACTACGCCGCATGGTCCTTGAAGATGCAGGTCAACTTGCAGGCACAAGGCATGTGGGACGTCGTTGTGCACGACGACGTCGACGAGCGCAAAGACAGAATGGCTATCGCCGACATTTTCCAAGGAGTACCAGAGGATGTTCTCCTCACACTGGCTGAGAAGGACTCGGCCAAAGAGGCGTGGGAAATGCTCAAGACGATGCACATTAGCGCGGAGCACGTCAAGGAAGCGAAGTTGCAAACCTTGAAGAGTGACTTTGAGGCGATTCGCATGAAGGATAGCGAGTCAGTTGACGACTTTGCCATGAGGCTGGCGACGCTCATCAACGACATCCGAGCGCTAGGCGAGAAGGTAGACGAGAGCTCCGTCGTCCGAAAATTCCTTCGTGCTGTGCCGACATGATTCATATAGCTCGTGACTCCGATCGAACAACTGGTAGACCTCAAGACCACTATAGTTGAGGAGCTGATCGGTTGTCTCAAGACCTACGAAGAGCGACTTCGTGGCTACGGCAACAGGGAGGAGGAGCAATACCTACTGCTCACAGATTCTAAGTGGCTTGCTCGGCTGAAGAAAAATGACGGCGATGACTCCTCCCCGGGCTCAAAGATGCGCAACGGCAACGGTAGTGATGGCCGTGGCCTCACTACCAGAATAAGTCATTAGCGACGCCGAAAAACGTCGCTAAAATAACCAAAAACGTCGCTAAAATGGTTTGCCGACGTAATTAGAGATATTTTTATGTTGTCGCGGAAAACCATGTCGCTAACAGGCAAAACGTCGGTAATCGTCGCTCTTACCGACGCTTACCGACGTAAATATATGTCGGTAATCCTAGAACATTTACCGACGTTCACCGGCGCACCGTCGAAAATATGGCGACATTTAATTCGTCGGCCAACGTCAGTAAATCCTGTAACATTTAGCGACGTAGATATAGTACTTACTGACGTTTACCGACTCTGTAAACCAGGAAAAATCCTGGGACGTTTACCGACGCTATTTTACGTCGGTATACCTGGTGACTTACCGACGTTTACCGACGTTTAGCTGCGTCGGTAAACGCCGGTAAACATCGATAAATCCTAAAAAAATAAAAATAAATAAATTACAGAATGTCCACAGAATCACATTTTCTACCTGCAGTTCAATAAATAACAAAAAAATCACAAGCACATTTTCTTCCTGGTTTTGCCGACCCATTCGGTGGAATACTCAACACTGGTACATCACAATAGTATAACAATCAACACAAACAATAGTAAAAGTCTACAACCAACACAAAGTGTACAACCAACACAAAGTGTATAACAAACACTAAATATCCAAAGTCTATAAATAATATCCAAAGTACACAACCAATATCCAAAGTGTCAACAACCAATACTGAAAGTCTACACAAACAAATAATCAAGGATAGAAAAAAAAACTAAACAAATACTACAATCTCATCAAACAGTCCTAACTCGGATTACTACGGATCTGGAGGAGGAGGGGCACCGCCGTGCCTCAAGGATAGAAACATCTCGTACTTATCCCATGAAATCGTCACCGATAAAGAAGGTAGTGACGTCGGTGGAGTCGGAGGTAGTGATGCCTGCGGAGTCGACGACGATGAAGGCGCACTCGGAGGACAATAACTCTCCAACGCTGCTAGTCGCTGGTGGTAGGAATCCATGGTTGATAATAGCCTCGTACTGCTATCAACCATCGAATCCTGCATCAACGTCAGCCTCTCGCTTATGGACAGCTGTGATGCTTGTAGATCCGTCATGTTGTACTCTGTCGATGTTCTAAGATCAGTGACGTCCCGCTCTGTCCTCTCAGTCATATCCCTGAGCTCCATAATGCTGCGGTCGAGCGTATCCAATCGTGCTAGGAGCGCAGCATCGTCCGTCTGGTGCTGGTCCTGGATCCGTCGTAGCAGCTCGTCATGGACAGACTCCACCATCTGCTAGACTCGGGCAGACTTCTGGAAGGGCTGTGGGCCATGCACACTAGCAGGAAAGGTTCTAGAGGACTGTGTCACAACTAGGACGACATAGGATCCCGTACCGTAGTACGTACCCCTGTGGAGACCACCAGCGGCGGTCACCCACAGCTCGTCCTCCGAAGGAGATGGAGCGGGCTGCGAGGAAGTACCGGCCTCTCCCACAGCAGGTGCACTAACAGCCGCCCGCTCCTTAAGCCGTTGAAACTCGGCCTAGAAAGCATGGATACTCTATAACTTCTAATGTCTAATGTACTTATTATTACCAACTACATGAATATTTATTTGTATGCATATTTACTAAGTTATATCAAAACCAACACGAAGTATTAAAATTAATAAATAGAATTATAATACTTACATAGGCCTGCTCCGCCCTCTCGTCAATAAGCTTCCCGCCCTTCCGATGTGTGGCCAGGAAGACAGTCACCATATTGGCGTCATCACCCCTCTTTACTTGTAATTAAATATATCACCATTTACTAATTTATCGGAATTGCATTAAAATAATATTTCTGAAATAAAAAGATATACCAAACGACGGAAATGTTCCGTCATCGGAATTGACCCACCGCACCACTTTGATCCCTGCTTCCTAGCCGCCTTGGCCTTCTCAGACTTTTTCTTGTACCTTGGCTCGTCGAATCGAGCCTTCATTGCAGTCCACTGATCAGGGGTGATCCAACCTTGGATCGGCTTTCCGGCACGATCACGAGTCTTCTGATCATTAATAGCGTCGCGGATCAGCTTAGCAGCGACGGAAGGAAACATCCCCTCGATCATCTCGGCCCGGTGCGGTGGATAGAAAAACATATCCTAGAAGAGCGCAAGCCAAATATTTCTCAGTTATATATAATATACAAAAATTATATAATTCACGTTAAAAGCAAATATATTTTAACCTTGAAGCGCGCAAACCAGTAGGCCTTCCTCTCGTCCGGAGCATCAAAGTAGTTTATCCAAGGACCACCATAATTTGTAAAACCCCTAAATTTCTACTATTTTTTTTATTATTTAAAATTTGTACTGATTTAAAATTTTGTATTGTACGTCGCGTAGTCGTATTGTACGTCGTACGCGAAATTTATTTTTCGTGATTGCTCGACGAGTGCGAATATGTGCGAGCGTACATATATTTGAAAAATATTTGTTTCTATTTTTATGGTTTCAAAATAATATACATAATAATTATTTTATTATCGTTCCAAATTTTCCAAGTTTGTTAAAATTATTTATAAAGCCTTTCTTTCTAATATTTATTAATAATAAATTATATTTCATTGTATACTAGAAAAGCATAATTTTGTATAAATAAATATGCGTACATAGCTCATAATTAATTATTAATTTATTTTTAAATAAAAAGGTAATTTTTGAAATTATTATTATAATATTTTTTTGTAAGCATATTTGGAAATTTTGTGACAATGTAAAATTTGATTTAATTTTTGGATTTATTTAAATAAGTATCTATATTTGGAAATTGATTTATCTTAATTGTTTTTAAAATAAAGGATAGGATTTGATTAGAATTAATTGGATTTGGATTTGGATTTGATTTTGATTTGATTGTTTTTAAATTAAATTAGGAAATATCTAAATTGGGTTTTAAATATCCTAGTCCATATCTAATTGGGAATTCCCACATCCTATAAATAGGCAGGTACTCCTCCAATTTATCATTGATCCACAACAAATTTTTCTCCACAAATCTACGTGCATCGTGTCGATGTAAGCCCCCTGAATTTCAGGGGTTTATTTTTATTTTTCTAAATGAATTATTATCGATAAATATTTTATTTATTTAATTGTTTTGATCATTAATGTTCATTTCCGTGACTTTGACCTCTGGAGCGTCAGGGATACCAATCTCTGTAAACTCTCTTCACGAGTTTTGAAGTAGACAAGATTATCTTCGTTTTGATGTATCGTGTCCCACTTGAACTCGTTCCCTTGTGCTCTTTTTGTATCGCGCAAGTTCGGGTCAACTTAGACCGATTAATCGTTGAATAATTATTCCCACTTTTATCTTTGATCATCGTTTGCACGTTACCGTGATTTTTAATTTAGGAGCACGAGACCAGTCGTTTTCTCAGAACCAACTTCTCATAAATGATCTACTCGAGACGCTCTCCACCCATGACCTTCGTGTCCCACTCAGACAATCCATTTTGTGCTCCATTTCCTTCGCACAATTTTCGGTTCAATTTAGGACAATTAATTATCTACCGTGAAACCCGATTTATTTTCCAATTTAATTTCGGGACCCGACATCGACCCAACCTAGCCGACCCAAAGTATGGATGTGGCCCACACGAAGCCTACTCCCCGCCTGAAACTTGTGTCCCATTTATTGGAGTCCCCGCATGTTGTTTATTTACCCGTGATTATAAACCCCTATTTTTAATTCAATTATTGCGCCCGGTTCGATTTTGACCCGACCCGGCTCGACCGAACCCGAACCCAAGCTCCCTGTTGTCCTCTCATGACTGCCCAAGTACCCTACATAATTTTCCTATTTTTCCCATTTTGAAAATATCTATTTTTCTCTCCACTTTACAAATATCTATATATATATATATATATATATATATATATATATATATATATATATATATATATATATATATATATATATATATATATATATATATATACAAACTCTCACTCTCTCCCATTAAAACACTCACACACAACCCCATCCCTCCTTTACAGCAGCCGAACACCCCCCCTTTGGCCGACATCCTTTTTCACTCTCTCCCATTCAAATATCTCTCTCTATTCTCACCCTCTCTCATTTTATACACACACACACCCCCATACAAAAACACACACTCTCTCTTCCTCTCCACACAACTCATACACACACCAACTCCCCACTCCACCACCCGCACAGCCGACAGCCCCCTCCCCCTCACTGTCGACCCCCTCCTCCTTCTCCTTCTCCTCCTCCTCCATTCTCTACTTCATCACCATCATAACATCATCACCACCATCACCTTCACAACCATGCACCACCACACCGCATCACCACCACCATAACGACCACCGCTACCGCGCCCTCGTCGTGCTCCGGCCTAGCCCGCCGCCAGGCCAGGCCGTGCAGCCACAGCAGCTGCAAACCGCAGCAGCAGCAGCGAGCCGCAGTGGCTGTCGCGCCACCCGCACGCGTGCATGGGCGCGTGCCGTGCGCCACTTCGTGGCCGGCCCGCCCCCGCGAGCTCCCCCTCACCCGGGCGACCTCCGGCGAACCCCCATGGACCACCGCCATCCTCCCCGGCGCGACAATAGGCTATTCGTGCGTTTTGAACGAAATCCCGTCGTGACGCGCGCGTTTTGAACTCAGAAAGTGCGCTCCGTCGCAGCAAGTTCGCGCGTATTTTCTGGGAGATCCGACCGTTGGATCGGCAAAATTTTTCCTCCGTCGCAATCTTGGTATATCCATCTTCACTCCTGTCAATTTTCGTCCGTTAATTTTGTCGTTTGATACCTCAAAACTGGCCACCAAGTTGACGTTTTAAATTGAACTGTTTTTGGGCAGTTTCGTGTAGCCGACTTCGTCAGCTCGTAACTTCGCCGTCGCAGCTCCGTTTTACGCACCATCAGTTCCGGTGCACAGCTGGTATAACCATCTTCCTGTCTCCTTTAGATTTCGTTTCATTTTAAGCACGTTCGGTTGGTCGAATTCGACGCCAAAGTTGGCCGTCCGAATTCTTTAATTTGCACTTGTAAAATTCCATTTTTGAACCCGAGACTCCGGATTCAATTTCTGACACCACCAGTAGACTCGTGGCATCGTTCTGGTATGTTTTCATATAAAGTTTGCTTGATTTGGAGAACGTGGGCCCTGGCACGCATTTCGGTGCAAAGCGGGTCCCACTTTTCGAGTCAACGGGTCACTTTGAGATCGGCTCATCGGAATCTCATTCCGGATATACCGTTGAGTTCGTATCGTCATTCTGAATTTGGTGACATATAATTTGCTGAGTTTTAAAGACATTTGCTCCGGCACGCATTTCCGTGCAAACCAGATACCAAGTGTCGCGTCAACGTATCATTTTGAGATCGGCACATCGGAATTCCATTTTGGACATATCGTTGGGTTCGTATCATCATTCTGGATTCGTGGACATATAATTTGCTAGGTTTTATAGACTTCTATTCTGACACGTTTTTCGGTGCAAAGTGTGTCCAACGACGGACATCATTTTGACCCGAAATTACGGTTTTGCCCCTGTGTCCAAATTGGACTTATGGGTAGGCTATCCTAGCTGATTTGACTGTTCTGGACACGTTGGGGATATTTATTTTATCATCCGACAACATCTGTAGATTTTGATTATGTATTATCCTTAATTTATAATTAATTATTTTTCTAGATATTGTTACTTTCTGGTTTTGAATTTTTATATATATTTTAATTACTGTAAAAATCTTAGAAAAATTGTATTTAAATACTATGTTAACTTAGCTAATTTATTATAATTTTTCCAGTATTTAATAAGTACTTTTGGTATTTTATAAAAATGGGAAAACAGAACTCATTTTCAGTATATTTACGTTTGCTGTTTTTTAATAAATATTTATGAAGGTTTATAAATTCCAGAAAAATTAGTATAAATTTTTATAATTAACAAAGATCATTTTGGTACTTTATTTTATATATAATTTAGCTTTTTGTCTATCTCTAAAATTGTTGGAACTTAGTGTACAGTTTGATTTAATTATTGAATAATTATGACTTGTAATGTTTTGTGTTCTTTTGAGTTATTGTAGTATTGGACCACCCCCTACACTAGTGTATAGATCCTAGGAAGTTAGTTTGTGTATAGTGGCACTCCACATTAGACTTTTATGCTAGGTCCCCACTTGGCTAGTATCCAGTCAGGAGTCGTGTCACACCACTAGTGTATTATTGAACATAGCTTAGAACTGAGTTTGTATATCATTATTGACAGGACACCGGACATCTATATCTTCGTACTAGTATTCTTGCTTTGCTCGAGGCAAGTACATCTACACACTCATTTACTGTCTTTAATGCTAGAACATGTATTAACCCTGTTAAAATACTGCTTTTTGAATAACTGCAAGTTAAATCTTCACATGTTACATTAATTTGGTCCCTACCATGCTTAGGACAGTTCTTATATCTTCACATGTTTCATACTGGTTCTCGGTACATGTTTCACTATGCTTTATACTGCTCTGAGTATTCACGAGTTTTATACTGCTCCCAGTACCTGCCATGCTTATACTGCTCCCAGTATTTTCCACATGTTTTACTGTTCTCGTATCTCTCACATGTTAAATAACGGGTTAAGGGGAAACTGCTAGTAGTGTACGTGAACATGACCCCCTTCTCCGTATGTACTTACCGCGCTCGGTGCCATTCTATATGTGACCCTGCCGTATGTTCTGGTCCCGCGTTTGTGTATGGATATACACCGATGCCGTTATGTGTACGTATGTGCACATCAGAAAATTAATATGTACCGCTGTACATCCTATTCACCTATTGACCGATTCACGTACATACTACAGTTTTAAACTTTTAAACTATATGTTGTCATTTCTAAAAAGAACCAATTAAACCATGATATGCCATGTTCCCTATGTTACCATGATACTGTGATCCCAGTTGTACCATGAGGCCATGTTTTCCAGTATTTTTTGTTTTATAGACTTATCACACCATGATTCTTGTTGTACATCTATTTCATTATATGTTCAGTACTTTAGTTGTAGAGGTTGTACTTGCTCCCGTCCTGACAGGATAACGTTGTAGGTATACTTTTCGAGGAGGAAAACGCTATGTTACATATTATGGTACTGCATTGAGGACCTGGCCTTAGCTCCAGAAGAGGCCCCAGCGGGGAACCTTGCTTAGTTATCTTTCATGTATTTAGTAGACTTAGATTTTGGTCTATACTTATATTTGGTTACTGGACTTTGTCTCCAGTTAGATACTTTGGTTATGTATTATTAAGTCTGTGCTTATGTTACCTTCGCTTATAGATGCTGTGTTGTGATGAACATTTAAATGTAATTTTTAGAACTGTTAGTATCTTAGATCATTTATTGTCTATTCTTAGAACAGCTTACTGCGCTTTAACCAAGCGTAGGCTGGACATGGCTCGGCCCGGCCCAACAATTTGGGTAACGGGTCGTGACATGTTTTTTTGGCGGCTCATGCAGGTCTCGACTTAAGTTGTTTGGTTACGTTATTGTACCAAGCATGCCTGCAATTAGGATCTAGGACAACTTGTTAACACTAGGGATAAACATTTAGAACACCTAGAGGATTTCTAGGATTGTAACATAGGAGAACTCATCACAGCATAGGACCGTTAGCTATAATTAGCTTCTTGTTTGTATTTCAGTAGGTCAATTTTGACCAAGTTTGTACCCTTGGGATGACCCCCGAGGATCTCACTCTAATCTCACTCTAATCTTATCTAGAAATCAGTTTCCACTTATTTCCATTTGCTCTTCTTTAAATTCGTTGTTGAATTTAATTTCTGATTTTTGTTGTTAACTTTGATCTTGCATCGTGATAAATTTTGTAGATTGAATTGTGATATATTCTGATAAGGTAAACGTCTGCTTTAGTTATGGAGTTTAGAATTTATCGCAGCCATATTAGCCGGTATGACAAAAACATAGAGCCTGATTTTGGATATACTATCCTATTCATAGAATTTAGATTTTCTCGCAGCCATACCGGTTGGCGTGGCGAGAATTCTAGATAACATGATTATAGGGTGTATACCTTAGTTATGACTCTACCATTTATTGCATCTAAGCTTACTGGTGGGGCGAAAATTCTGGCAACATGATTTCAGGAAGACGTGTATGGTTATCAGATCATATCCCAACTTGGTTTACTTTCTTATGATCGAATGAGCAAGAATAAGTTCTTATCATTATTCTTCCCCGTCTTGATTAACTCTGTTCTATCTACATCTACAACTAGAATTACAGGTTCTCTAGGACTCTCCAATAGGATTGCTTTCATGTTATCTTTTGGACATAATTATTTTTTGTGTTCCATCTTTCCTATGACTTGACTAAACTCTTCTTTTTAACCTCTTGGGTAATTCTTCTCGTTATGTTTTCCGTTGTCTTTATACCATTCTTGGAGATATTCTGATAAACTTTTTCTGTCTTGCTTGACCTTTAACTTGTTTGGACACTGTTATGGATTGCTTGACCCAGTCTTAGGCCTTATTACCTTCTGCTTCATAGGCAACCGAAATAGCCAAACCTTGTTAACTGATCCTGTAGTATAACTATACATGTATTGTGTGATTGTGATAAGTACTTTTTCTAGGGATTGGTTAGATTAAGTTTATAGGACGAGTATGTGTGACTGACTATAGCAGACTTGGAAACCATTAAGAATGATTGTATTGATAGTATGACTCGATGATAGGGTATCTAGAGATGGAAAAATAAGATATTATATTGTTGTGACTATGGATTGAGGATTAGAATCTTGTGCTTAGCAGTTTGAGGATTTAGCATTTGTAAAATTTTGGTTGGTTATCTATAGCTGATTACATGTGACTAGAGGGTATATCGATATGTGGATTGATATAGAATAAATTAGAATGCGTTATCGTATTGCATACAAGATCGGAAAGATATCAGTTAAAAGACAAGGAACAAGACAAAGACATATGTACATTGATAATTAATAAATCGGGAGTTTGAAATCGAGGATTTATATTCGGAGGACTTGTTGAGTAAAAAGAAGAAGGCTCTACGCCAAGGATAAGAATTGAACGTATGATTTCAAGGAGAAACTGTAGGAAAGGATTGACGATAAATGATGCCAAGGAACTGTGGATTGATGAAATAAGGATACTTAGGATATGATAAGGAAATCCAGTATTTACAATTGAGGTTGGAAATATGGTTGATGATTAAGCATTTTAGGCTTATAGACATGTCCAGAGAATGACCTATATATAGTTTAGGGTATACATAAAGGTTTCATGTTAGTATGGAAGATTCTAAAGGATATATGACGTAGTTTATGATAGAAGGACCATTGTTGAACCTGAACCAAAAAGATTGTAAAGAGAAACAGGAGAGATGATTACAAGGGTAGCAGTTTGAGTATCGTAGCCAGAGCAGCTACATGTTATAGTTTGACCTATTGGATGATTTTTAATTTCGAGGACGAAATTTTTGTAAGGTGGGTAGGATGTAAGCCCCCTGAATTTCAGGGGTTTATTTTTATTTTTCTAAATGAATTATTATCGATAAATATTTTATTTATTTAATTGTTTTGATCATTAATGTTCATTCCCGTGACTTTGACCTCTGGAGCGTCAGGGATACCAATCTCTGTAAACTCTCTTCACGAGTTTTGAAGTAGAAAAGATTATCTTCGTTTTGATGTATCGTGTCCCACTTGAACTCGTTCCCTTGTGCTCTTTTTGTATCGCGCAAGTTCGGGTCAACTTAGACCGATTAATCGTTGAATAATTATTCCCACTTTTATCTTTGATCATCGTTTGCACGTTACCGTGATTTTTAATTTAGGAGCACGAGACCAGTCGTTTTCTCATAACCAATTTCTCATAAATGATCTACTCGAGATGCTCTCCACCCATGACCTTCGTGTCCCACTCAGACAATCTATTTTGTGCTCTATTTTTTTCGCACAATTTTCGGTTCAATTTAGGACAATTAATTATCTATCGTGAAACCCGATTTATTTTCCAATTTAATTTCGGGACCCGACATCGACCCAACCTAGCCGACCCAAAGTATGGACGTGGCCCACACGAAGCCTACTCCCCGCCTGAAACTTGTGTCCCATTTATTGGAGTCCCCGCATGTTGTTTATTTACCCGTGATTATAAACCCCTATTTTTAATTCAATTATTGCGCCCGGTTCGATTTTGACCCGACCCGGCTCGACCGAACCCGAACCCAAGCTCCCAGTTGTCCTCTCATGACTGCCCAAGTACCCTACATAATTTTCCTATTTTTCCCATTTTGAAAATATCTATTTTTCTCTCCACTTTACAAATATATATATATATATATATATATATATATATATATATATATATATATATATATATATATATATATATATATACAAACTCTCACTCTTTCCCATTAAAACACTCACACACAACCCCATCCCTCCTTTACAGCAGCCGAACACCCCCCCCCCTTTGGCCGACATCCTTTTTCACTCTCTCTCATTCAAATATCTCTCTCTATTCTCACCCTCTCTCATTTTATACACACACACACCCCCATACAAAAATACACACTCTCTCTTCCTCTCCACACAACTCATACACACACCAACTCCCCACTCCACCACCCGCACAGCCGACAGCCCCCTCCCCCTCACTGTCGACCCCCTCCTCCTTCTCCTTCTCCTCCTCCTCCATTCTCTACTTCATCACCATCATAACATCATCACCACCATCACCTTCACAACCATGCACCACCACACCGCATCACCACCACCATAACGACCACCACCACCGCGCCCTCGCCGTGCTCCGGCCTAGCCCGCCGCCAGGCCAGGCCGTGCGGCCACAGCAGCTGCAAACCGCAGCAGCAGCAGCGAGCCGCAGTGGCTGTCGCGCCACCCGTACGCGTGCATGGGCGCGTGCCGTGCGCCACTTCGTGGCCGGCCCGCCCCCGCGAGCTCCCCCTCACCCGGGCGACCTTCGGCGAACCCCCATGGACCACCGCCATCCTCCCCGGCGCGACAATAGGCTATTCGTGCGTTTTGAACGAAATCCCGTCGTGACGCGCGCGTTTTGAACTCAGAAAGTGCGCTCCGTCGCAGCAAGTTCGCGTGTATTTTCTGGGAGATCCGACCGTTGGATCGGCGAACTTTTTGCTCCGTCGCAATCTCGGTATATCCATCTTCACTCCTGTCAATTTTCGTCCGTTAATTTTGTCGTTTGATACCTCAAAACTGGCCACCAAGTTGACGTTTTAAATTGAACTGTTTTTGGACAGTTTCGTGTAGCCGACTTCGTCAGCTCGTAACTTCGCCGTCGCAGCTCCATTTTGCGCACCGTCAGTTCCGGTGCACAGCTGGTATAACCATCTTCCTGTCTCCTTTAGATTTTGTTTCATTTTAAGCACGTTCGGTTGGTCGAATTCGACGCCAAAGTTGGCCGTCCGAATTCTTTAATTTGCACTTGTAAAATTCCATTTTTGAAACCGGGACTCCGGATTCAATTTCTGACACCACCAGTAGACTCGTGGCGTCGTTCTGGTATGTTTTCATATAAAGTTTGCTTGATTTGGAGAACTTGGGCCCTGGCACGCATTTCAGTGCAAAGTGGGTCCCACTTTTCGAGTCAACGGGTCACTTTGAGATCGGCTCATCGGAATCCCATTCCGGATATACCGTTGAGTTCGTATCGTCATTCTGAATTCGTTGAAATATAATTTGCTGAGTTTTGAAGACATTTGCTCCGGCACGCATTTCCGTGCAAACCGGATACCAAGTGTCGCGTCAACGTATCATTTTGAGATCGGCACATCGGAATTCCATTTTGGACATACCGTTGGGTTCGTATCATCATTCTAGATTCGTGGACATATAATTTGCTAGGTTTTATAGACTTCTATTCTGACACATTTTTCGGTGCAAAGTGTGTCCAACGACGGACATCATTTTGACCCAAAATTACGGTTTTGCCCCTGTGTCCAAATTGGACTTATGGATAGGCTATCCTAGCTGATTTGACCGTTCTGGACACGTTGGGGATATTTATTTTATCATCCGACAACATCTGTAGATTTTGATTATGTATTATCCTTAATTTATAATTAATTATTTTTCTAGATATTGTTACTTTCTGGTTTTGAATTTTTATATATATTTTAATTGCTGTAAAAATCTTAGAAAAATTGTATTTAAATACTATGTTAACTTAGCTAATTTATTATAATTTTTCCAGTATTTAATAAGTACTTTTGGTATTTTATAAAAATGGGAAAACAGAACTCATTTTCAGTATATTTACGTTTGCTGTTTTTTAATAAATATTTATGAAGGTTTATAAATTCCAGAAAAATTAGTATAAATTTCTATAATTAAGAAGGATCATTTTGGTACTTTATTTTATATATAATTTAGCTTTTTGTCTATCTCTAAAATTGTTGAAACTTAGTGTACAGCCCCGTCCTCGGCCACCCGTCCTCGGCCACCCGACCCAAGCACACCAGCCCCGCGATCAGCCACTCCTTCCAACCATGACCAGCGCCCCATTGCCCACCGGAATTCCCCAAGTCCACAACCTTCGACAACTACCAGACTCCCGTCACCAAAACCACCGCGGCCACGGCCACTGGCCGGAGACCCGACCAAACCCAGCCTCTTCCGCCGCTCACCACCACCGCGGCCATCAGCCAGAACCGCCCGTGCCTTCCGACAGACCCGCCACAACCGACCACCGCCTTGGCCACCCCGACCGGCGACTTCCCAACACCACCAACACCAGAAACCAAGAAGAAAGAGAACCAAACCCTAACCTAAAACTTACCCCGTCGGCGCCGACCACCGTAGCTCCGCCGTGCCTTCCGCTGTGACCGTCGACGTGCCCTCGGCCGCGCCGCCCTCTCCGGTTAGCCACCACCCCACGGATCCGGCGAGCCCGCCGCCCGCCTCGAATCACTGCTCCGCCGTGCCGCCTTCCTCCTCCCAGATCCGCCGCGACAGCCTCCACCGCCCTAGACTCCCCCGCGCCTGACTCTCGTTCTGTCCGCCGCCGACCAGAGTAGCGCCGCTCCGCTTCCTTCCCTCCGCCTCTTCTTCTCCGCTCCGACCCGCGGTGAAACTGCCCGCCGCCGCGGCGACAGTGGACCACCCCGTGCGCGCATCGGCCTCCGCCACCTCCCGCAGGCGCAGCCCCTCGCTGAACGCCGACTTTGACCGTCGACGAGCCATCGTCCCTTTTCCCCTCTCTCTCGTCCCTTCTCTTCTCCCTCTCTCATCTCTCCCGATCTCTCTCTCTCTCTCTCTTCCCCTCTTTAGCCCTCTGGTTTTTTTTTTTGCTTTCCTTTAGTTACTAAATTCTTTGGTTGGTGTCCTCGAAAGAGGAGCACCCCCAACAGTAAGTTTTATTTTTTTAATTTCATTTTATTTTTAGTTTTGTTATTTGTTTTGTTTTTTTGGTTATTTATATTATCATTATGGTTATTATATTTATCAACTTTATTATTATTATTATTATTATTATTATTATTATTATTATTATTATTTTTAGTAAAACTATTAGTATTATTTTAATTGTTTTTCATTAAGGTATATTTTTCCAGAAAATATTTTTGAAGCAAAAGTATAGTTTTGTGTTCTCTACATAGAATTTCAAATATAGCTTTGACCTCAAAAGGGTATTTGGACAACTTCAATTTTATTCCTAAAAATATTTTCCTAGATTTTTCATATAATTATCTAAAGTACTTTGGGTTTTAGCCTAAATATATTATTCCACAGTTTTCAAATATTTATCAAAATTGTTTTACTAGTAAATATATCTATAGGTACTTTCTAAAAACGTATATATTTATTATTGATCAATTTTCTTCTATTCTTTCGACCGTGACCAATCCCAATCTTTTCTATTCCTTTACCAATTTCGTACTACCATATGCCCACCCTAACTAACTTGACCCTTTTGGACCCAATGGAACTGTCCGTGCCACCATCAGAGGTCATCTTGCATAGTTGTTGCACCGAAGTTGCAGTTTATGCCACCGTGATTATCGCAGCACACCAGGCGTACTATCAGGCAAGACACCTTGCCATTTGCTGTTTAATTATTTTAGCTCATATTTCATGCATGTTTATTATTTTCCTTATGCAAAATAAACTGTGATACATGGCATAACCTGTTAGAATTTACTGTTCAGTTTTTTGCTATGTATTATTTTTTTACACATTAAACCTAGATTTAAGGGACCACCTTTGTGTGTTGCATTCATGGCCTTGACACGTTGTACCACGAAGTTGTGTGTCGCATGTAGAACTCGGAAGTGCGTGATTGGCTGGCCACCAGTACGTACAAGCCGTGCGATAGGAATAATCGCTAATAGAGGTTGCATGCTAGTTTGACTTAGCGGTTATAGAGTTAGCATTGGGCGGGAAGAACATGATTGGAAGTTGACTACCACCCTATCTATCGTAGACTCGCTCGCTACTGAGGAACGATAGGTAGACTATATGCTATAGACTCGCTCGATACTGAGAAATAGTATATGGTGTTGTGACTCGCTACTGAGGTACTGTATTGGTAATTTCTCGACTTGACTGGGTAGTCATGCGACCATGAACTGTTCTTAAACTGCATTCACCTAGATTTGGTTAGGTGCCCTTATCCGTTAGGTATGAGTACCTTTGGTTTGGGTACTTGTATCTGACCGTGGCTTGGAACAATAACTTGTCGCGAATTAGTTCGTCACATCTTGTCCTTGTTTGGTTGTAGGTGTGACTTACTACTTCGATGAGAAGGTATTGAACCTTGTTGGGGTCCGGATACCATATTGGATTCATGGCATGGAAAGATACGTCGCCGTGAATTAGTTTACCATCTCCTGTCCTTGTTTGGTTGGGGGGATGGTACGCTCGTTCAGTAGGTGCGTATTGGACCATGTTATAAATTCGATTGACTTATTTATTGAGCAATATTTATTCAGTTTATATGGCATGATATTATGTGTCTTGTTACGTCCCTCTGAGGACCTGGTTGTCTTGCCAGGTGTGTGCTATTGTCTTTCGCATGTGCTTTAGCTCTAGTCGTGATACTTTGTAATTTCTTCGAGGATGATTGCATTTGGATCGTCTTCGCTTCGCTCGCCACTCATTTATTTTTTCATGTATTTTTCTTTTACTTGTTGGTAGTGGATTTGTCTCCGCCCAACATATTGTATCAAGACAGTTCATTATCATTTTATGATATCTTTTATTTATTTTGTGTGGATGAGATTAGTATGGTTCTACTGCATTTTACAGCTTATGTATTCATACGAGGGTTCCATATATTGGAGAGTACTTCGTATGAATACAGCTGGCATGTCTACGTTCCTAGTCCTACGTATTTTGGGACTGGGGCGTTACATAATTAGTCCTCAATAAGTGGCCTAGGCGTCTCTGTACCGACGGAGGACGATATTTATATAGACATATTATATTCATGAGAAAAGTTAATTTATGATGAACACAGGAAAAAATGATAAACTAAAACACTTACTTTGTACCGTCGGCCCAGATCTCCGTAGTCATCTCCTCCGGAGGTGCGCACGCATCATCTGCCTGATACTGGTCGGCTGTCGGCTCAGCCTCCTCCATCTGCTCATCTGTCTCCATCATCGTATCAGCAGGAGGAATGCTACACTCGGGAGCAGTCTCAGGCCTAGAACTACTCGTCCCAGGAGATATGCCACGTAGCGTTGTGGCAGACGGAGGTACTGTCCGATACACAGGAGTATTGGGCGACGAGGATCCAGAGCCGGTACCAGTAGGAGGTACCGAAGGAGTACCCTGTCCTCTTCCAGTACCAGTAGGAGGTACCGAAGGAGAACCTCGTGCCCCACATCGGGACATGCGGAACGATCCGCGACGACGTGTCATACTTGATAATAACATATGAATACAACAAATAATAGAGACTAGAAATATGAAAGTACAACAAAGATAAGATAATAACCAAGACAACATATGATGATACATTTTACAAGAAACATCTAAATCCAGATAGTATATTCTAGAAGAAACATCTAAGTTCAGATAGTATATTCTACAAGAAACATCTAAGTTCAATCATCTTCAGAATATTCATCTTGTTCGTCTTCCTCGACCTCATCTTTCTCTTCCTCCTCCTCCTCACCTTCACTTTCATATTCGCCTTCGTCGGCTTCGCCTTCCTCTTCGGATAATTCTACATCTTCTACATTAGTCGTGTAATGCGTACCTTTCGTGGAGTCCACATCAACAATATTGGTTACAAGAGGTAGCTCATCCACCTGATAAGCTTTTTCGTCAATAGTCTTGCATACTGTCCACCAGTCAGACTTCGTTGTGCCCCATCTCGGATAAGCTGTGAAGTACACGAGCTGAACCTTAGTTGGTAGGATAAATTGTTCGTAGCCTTGATATCTACGCTTGTAGTTTATATCCACAAGACCACGTGTCACGCCCCGATTCCGTCGAATCGATAGTCGTCCCCCGGGCGTGATGCCGTACGAACCTAATTTGCTATCGCACAAGGCATAGTCATAAGTTAATCCGAGACACGAGATCTAAGAGAGTACGCAGATAAATTGAATCACACATTAAGTAAAGAAAACTTTGATCTTTATTGATAATGAACATCTTTTACAGACTCCAGTACAAGACTCATGCCGCGCGGGCTACAACATGACTCGATTATAAAAAAGTACCGATAAGATAGTTGTTTCATACATTGCACACATCTCTCAATATACAACAAAGTACTCCAGTGACCTGGAATGGAGGGACGCTGGGCCATCTTCCTTGGACTGTTGAGAATCTTCAAAAGTGGAGTTGTAGGGACAAATCTTCGACTCACGGTCGAAGCTTCAAAATCATGAACGTCGTCGAGCTAGTTGGCGCGTCCTTCCTGGTTCGCGGGACCTGCAAAGTGCGAGGATCAGTATGATCATATGTACTGGCGAATGGCTAATTAAAATCCAAGCTCTGCATTTGATTCAAGAAGTTTCATAAACATGTTAGCTAGCTATTTCTGTGATCTTTCTAACCATCCTGCTCGATTTGCATGTTAACATGTTTTGAGGCAAGTATATGAAATTGTATAACATTAAGCAACTATCATATTCATCATGTGCCACGTGCATTTGTTAAGTAGTGAAAGGGTGTAGAGGTCACTGGCAATGTCAAGCCATTTCGGACTATAGCTGGGTTAGACGACGACCCTTTCGCGGTGGGTAGCGAGCCCTGTGCGAAAGTTCTCGTATAACCCACGCCGATGAAAGGCTGGCGCTTTCTATACTCGTTTCTCCTGGGCCGAATCGATCCCTTGGCCTAGGCAACCGTTCGAGGAAACTATACCTTGTCGACAAGTTATCTAATGACCGTTTTGCAAAGTCTTGAAAATTTTTCTCTCTTTTCTAGAACCTTATCCTTTCTCTTTTATGTGCGAAACTTAGCCGTTCTTTTGAACTTAGTCGATTTGCTTACTTAGCCGTATCGTTGCGATAAACGTTAATCGATTCATTCATTATTTTGCATAGACAAATTGGAAGTGCATAAGAAAGCACGTTTTCCATTTTTAATACCGACAGTTTGATAGCAAGTGTTTCGTGAAGAATCGTGCCACGATTTTTTTGATTCTACACTATCATGACAAGCATTCATTTAACTTCATATTGATTTTGAAGTAGAGGGACGAGGCGAAGGAGGTCAGCTACTTTCGATATGAATACGAAGCTCGAAAATGCAAGTCACAAAAACCTATTCGAAAAACATTCACGAAAAATGTATTCACGAAAACCAAAGCCAAAGCCAAATCAAGTGCGGCATGAAAATCAGAGCAACGAGAGGTCTCTTCCGACTCGACCGCAGAGCCAATCCTCGATGCGTAACCCGCTGAATATGGGACTTGGTTCTGAAGAAGCCATTCAATAACGTGGAATGTATCTTAATTCAACCGTTCCCGTTCGATCGACTTAGCTGATTCCGACCTATCGGTCCCGACCGAATCGATAGCGACAATGTTCCTTTCTCGTGCACCCCATCGACGGAAACGGGGCACGATGTAGGGACGGGGCACTATACCATAACCAACTAATAAAAAGTTTTTCTTTCTATCCTACTTATTATGTCTAGCGTCTAACAAATCTCAGATTTGATTCAACTAACTCCCATGACTTGCATGTGTCACGTATCCATAATGTAAATGAATCAAGTTTGTGATATATTTTAGATTAGGAAAGATGGTGAAATTTTGGATAATTTGTTCTAATATGGCTCTAAGAGTCTGGTCTTACATATTCTCAAACTTCCTAATTTTGAAGCATAGCCGAACTTGATACGAGGTTCACGAGGCGACTGCCTTAGGCCCAAAATTCTAGAGGGCAGCAAATTTTTATATGTTGGTGTTTTTGTCTTTGGACTAGAAAAGATAGTCCCACATCGGCTACACCAAATGGTGAGTATCTCAATATAATGCATTGCTTGTGTTGAGGTGTGCACATGAGGTGTGGTGGGGCACAAGTGTGTGCCATGTGGGAGTATTTTTCTATAAGGAAAAAAGAATTAATTCCAACAAGGATGCAAGTTAATTTTTGTTGTGCGGACTCGGACTCGGACTCGGACACGGACTCCAGGATGTCTCGTGCATGCACGGGAGTGTTCGGGGGATAGGCGTGGACTGGCACACTTCTATGCTGATTGTTGGATGATCTAAAATATCAAACTCTATTTTTGAGTATTGGTATTTTAGTCCCATATCGGATCGGAGAAGAGGTGAAGTCTCAACTCTACTCTATAAATAGAGCCCCTTGGCCTCCTTTGAAAGATGCACCAAGAAGAGGGTTAAGGGAGTCCGTAAAGTCCAGGAAGCCCGTTCAAGTCTCAAATTTTGACTTACGAGCGTTCCAGAAGTTCTTTGTGAACTTGCTGGTTCCTGGAAGCAGATCGTGGTGGGGCGAATCTTACTTTGAGCAACGGTGATCTTAATCACCCCAGCAAGGACCTTTCATCTTCTTCTTTCTTCTCCTTCATCTAAGTTGTAACTCAGTTCTGTCCGTCAGCAACTGCGATTGCGAGGAAGAACGTGAGATTTATTTTCTGAACTCAGTTCTGTCCGTCAGCAACTGCGATTGCGAGGAAGAACGTGAGATTTATTTTCTGATTATTGTTGCTTTTGTAATCAGATTCATATTATAGTGTTCCTTTTGGATCTCGAGAATTATCAGAAGGTGAACGTTTGTTGAACCTCTAATCTCGACATAGAGTCTACCATCTTTGGTCAAGCCCCGAGATTAATGTATGAAAGACCAATTTTGAAGAAAGGTTCAACGCTACTCATTCTAATCCAATTAGTCTGCGTAAAAAATGTTTATAAGATATCTAAACGTCATATACTAGAATACCAAGATACAAGTCGATTAATTATTAGAATAAAGAAAAAAAATGGTGCAATCGCTGTCAAAATTCTCTTTCCATTCGTCATTCTAACAGTCCGACATTCTCAATCTCATCTTTGTCAATCTTCTGTATCCTTCCGCCGTTATCTCTCTCTCTCTCTCTCTCTCTCTCTCTCTCTCTCTCTCTCTCTCTCCTTGGAGGTAATGGAACAACATAACAAGTTGATTTTTTTATTATCATTATAAACTGTCCCAAACATTATTAGCTTTCTTTTTATTTATTTGGCTGAAACATCAGTTTTATTTTTTGATCAGTTTTATTAGTATTTCATTATGACATATATTATTTTGAATATTATATTTTTTTTATTGCTTGATTTCTTGAATTTTGTGTTGATAACACTATTGCGTCATCATCCATGAAAAAAATAATTATATGAACATTAAGCGTTTAGGGTACCACTTTTAGGATTTGCCTCAGGTCTCAAATTTTAAAGTCTTTGGAAGTCCTTTTCCTATCAAGAATAAAAAAATAAAATAGCAACATATTATTGCTTTACCTTGGCCATCTTGTCTTTTGGTTCTTTGTTTTAAAATTGGTTTGATATGAAGTACGTGAATGTTGGCTCGTCTTTAATCTACTAAAGAAAGGTTTTTTATAAGGGCACCACACTTTTTACTTGGGGGCAACCCAAAAATGTTTACAAATATTACAAGTTTGCATCAGTTTTTTTTACTTAGGGGCTGTCACCCTCACTTTTCCAAGTTAGGGGTAAAATGGTAATTTTCCATTTTATAATATTTTTGGGAATTTTATTTCATGAATATTAATATTTAATGATTATAGGAGTCGGGTTCGAATTTTATCGCATTCCGACTTAATTCGGGACTCCAAAAAATTTTGACTTGAGTTGTATTTAACATGTTAATTAGCCATGGCCCACCAAACTAAACTTTTAGGTTTAGGAGTTTGGACTAGTCCCCCATGAGTATTTAAGCTTAATTATAAATTTTATTTAACTTTAGCTAATCCCAAAACCAATTTTTGGACTTAACTTAGCATGTAGGATATAGGGAGGGGCAAACTTGTAAATAACAAGTGCCCCAACCCTTCCCTCATGGCCGGCCACATATAGGCCATCCCCTCCCCCTCTTTTTACTTCATTCCTAAGTCATCTCTCTCTCTCTCTGCATTTCATTCTTTTTAATTCCTTCTTCTTCAAGAAATCCACATTTATGTATGCTCTTTAAACCCTCATAAGTTTCTCATTTGCATTTATTCCTTCACAATAAATGTAGAGGAGACCATTCTCTACAAGTTGACCATAGCTTTTATAGGTTTCCCTAAAACCTAGTTTAGGGATTTTATTATGGGTTTTACCCTTTTTAGAGAGGTATATATATATATATATATATATATATATATATATATATATATATATATATATATATATATATATATATATATATATATATATATATATATATATATATATATATATATATATATATATTATGGACACACACACACTTACACACAAATACATATATTATGTGTGTATTTGTGTGTGTTTAGAGGAGAGTGGTGGTGGTGTCATGAGAGTGTGTATTTGTGTGTAAGTGTGTGTGTGTCCATAATATATATATATATATATATATATATATATATATATATATATATATATATATATATATATATATATATATATATATATATATATATATATATATATATTATGTGTTTGTGAGTATATATATATATATGCATATATATAGATATGTATGTGTGTGTATATGTATGTACACATGTAGATATGTATGTGTGAGTGTGTGTATTTACACATATAGAGAGGGGGATGAATGAGGGAATTTGTTTGAGTGTTATATGTATATATAGAAGAATTTTAGAAGAGAATTAGAGAGATCGAGAGGGAGTTTAGAGAAGGAAATAGAGAGAAATAGAGGAGGGAAATGGAGGAGGAAAGGAGAAGGGAAGGGAGAGCAGCCTACAGCAGCAAGGGGGGCCAAGGGGGCTGCTGCCCCCCCCCCCCCCCCCCAAACAGCAGCAGTACCAGCCACAGTAGCAGTAGCAAAGGCATAAAATCCCCCCCATTTGACCCCCTTTTGATCCCACGTTAACCCCTATATGTATACCTATATATATACATATATATACCGTATATATTAGCTATATGTATGCCTATTTAGCCATATGTATGCCTATTTAGCCCTCTAAATAACCACCTAAAGTTAGTCCTAAGAGAGTGTGAAAAGAGAGAGTTTGAATGAGTGAATGAGTGAGTGAAATGTTTAGTTAGGATTTTGGTAAAGGGGTGATTTTGAGTTCCGTATTTCGGAACGCGTCGAAACTTGGAGAGGACTTAGTAAATGTGAAATAGAGTTTGCGGGTAGGCTCCTAGGTGGAAATCGGGGTTGCGTGTGGGATTAGGAGAACGGTATCGCTCCGTACCATCGAGTATCTTGAGATACTCAAGATAACGGGTAAACGGGCGATACGGACCGTAAGATGGACTAGATGTCCACTTACCCTAGAGAACTTGGTAGGTAATGGTTGTATAGGCTAATACCCTACTACCCTAGGAAGCACGGAGTGGAATTCCTAAGGGAAGGCCACTTGGCGTCGAGTTAGAATGGTTAAGGGTAAATGTTTTAAGGGGTAATCGGGTAAATTCAAAATATGGGGTTCGGGTATTCGGATTGACTTGAAACTTGGGTGACTTGTTGGGTACACCCTACAAATGTCATATTTGAACCGATTTTGGCTCGGTTGACCCAGAGTTGACTTTTTACCCAAAAGTCAACCGTGAGTCAATACTTTGTCTAGATTTGACCAAATCCAAACTAGAGTTGACCAGTTTGACATGGGCTTGACCTAGAGTTGACCAGGGTTGACCAGTTGACTAAAAGTCAACTATAGGCCAACTATTGACCCCGTTTGACTTGCTTCGACTTGTTTTGACTTGCGATGACTGGTATGATCTAAAGTTAACTTAGTCTGACTTAGATTGACTTGATATAACTTGATTTGACCTAGATTGACTTGACAGGACTTAGTGTGACTCAGTGAGACCTAGTTTGACCTAGATTTCATATCATTCATTGTAAATCATTCATAACTTTGTTAAACCTAAATTAACATAAAATATCTCATCTTTAGGTTTCTGATTACCACTCTGAGCATTGATATACCCTACAGCTCAGGACAGCGGGCGAGTACATTCACTGATAGTTTTCATTATTTTGATATCTGCTATATCCGATTCAGTCGTAGTGTCTTACTTGATTCTCAGTCACGATAGTTCACGGACTAGTATACGTTGGATCACGACATGAGATGTTGTTCCTAGATTTCTGGGTATATTGGTACACTTTCTGTCTTGTTTCCTGTACTTGTATAGACACCGATTTCTAAGGGAATTTGCTACCCTCTTATGGAATCACGTGCCATGACGTGTCATGTCCAGATCCATTATACTATTCGGGGATGGAGAATTATTAGGGGCTATGTGATCCAAGCCACCCTGTCACTATCCTTGTGCTCGCGCCACTCTCCCTCACGTAGGGTGTAGCGAGATTCCCATTTTTCGTGTGCTTGTTATCCAGGTTGGCCGGCATGACTCTCCGTTGAGGTCACCGCGGATTGTCGGGCCAAGTGGATAGCCTGTCCTGTCACTTATCCCAAGCCGATCACATATCGCTCTAATAATTCAAGTCACATTTTATATTTACTTTATCTTATCGTATATCCTGCTCTGTTATACATTCAGTATTTCCTCACCATGCCATGATATACAGTTACTCACATGCTCTACATGCCTTTACATTGTACCTTGATTGGAGACTAAGTTCTGCTCGGGAGAAGAGTTACAGCCCCGGTCCTTGTTTGGTTTAAGGGTTGTAACTCAGCTTCCGAACGGTTCCCAAGTCTTCATATATCTTTGTCTTGTAGTTCATTATACTGTCTCTTATAGAATTTGTCAATTCACATAGAACTGCTGTTAGTGCTTGTACTTGCTCATTTTCCTGACAGGATACCGTTATGATATATTACAGATGATTCTGAGGCGGACTGCTCGACCTAATATGGGCTCGAGTTAGATGGAGTAGTCCAGGACCGTGGCCTTATAGTAGAGCCACTAGACTTCGTTCTCCCAGAGTAGTGTAGATTAGCTAGGGTTGCCTGGACTGCGATCCAGCTAGCATTATCAGACTGTAGCTTCTATGTTATATTTTGAGACCCTGTGATGTTGTATATATCTGGGCTTGTATTGGACACTGGACTTATTTACTATTTCATCTATTTTATGTTTTCCCTTCTGAGCTATCTACCTTAGTTTTATCATGTGATTGAGACTGTATTGCTATGTCACCTCCATTCGGAGAGTATATACTGTACAGGTACCTTTATATTGTTAGTCGTAGTATTTACAGACGTTATATACAGCGTTCTACCGTCGATACTGCGGCGTAGGCTGGACGTACCCACGTGCTCGTGCCCCTCATAAGGGTGCGGGTCGTGACACGTTTTTGTGGTAGCCCATGCAGATCCTGTGTCGTAATTAGTGCGATCTCGTAATGGTGCTCGACTTAGAGTGCTAATTACGAGCCTACAATTAGGACGTAGGATCTAGGACATGATAGGAGTTTCTCAATCACACCTAGGAAATTTTTTTGATCTTTTGATTATCATGATTACTTTCCTTGTATTAAATTAACTATCCTTCTTTGATAATATCTTCTCATGTGCCATATTGATCTCTTTGCTTTAATTCGTCTCCAGGATGACGAAGACGCACCCTCAGGCCACTGGATCGAGTAGCTTGCCAGAGAGATCTGACCAGGCTGAGGAGGAGGTTCACGAGACTGCCCCTAGTAATTCCACTATCCCAGAGGCCCTGGCAGTTGCAC
Organism: Iris pallida; assembly: GCA_029216955.1. NCBI lineage: Eukaryota > Viridiplantae > Streptophyta > Magnoliopsida > Asparagales > Iridaceae > Iris > Iris pallida. Next base: position 22,704,208 of record JANAVB010021796.1, on the reverse strand, counting down.
AGGGAGGTCTACTACCTCCACCCCAAAGGGTTTCGGTCGTCGTTCCGGAGATACTGCCGCCACGTACCTCCGATACCGATGGATACACATCATGTGTTCCTTCTCCTTCAGCAGATGATGGAGACACAGCTAGCCCAGGCAGAGGCGTCACAGCGCCAAACGGAGGTGTCACACCATCATATTGAGATGCTGAGGCAGAGCATGGAGAACTCGCATCAGCTTGCACTGGCAGCCGTAGAGAGAGTAGCACCGGGTACGATGCAGGGCCCTACTGGCCAGCAGCCGTACCAGCAGCAGTCTAGGCCAGGGACAGTATTAGACTTTAGGAAGATGAGTTCCAGGGACTTCATGGGCACGAAGGGCATCTTTTATGCAGATGATTGGCTAGAGGATGTGCAACGGAGCATGGAGCTGGCAGAGCTTCCTAGAGCACTTTGGGTTTCAGCCGCAGCCAGCCGATTCTTCGATATCGTGCTGACGTGGTACCGCACGGATCCTCGTGCATCGGTGAGAGGGCTGGCTTGGGAGGACTTTCGGAGGCTCTTCAAGGAGAAGTTCTTCTCGGACATGGCTCTTACAGCATTGGAGGGCCACTTTGTGAGTCTAGTGCAGGGGAACTCGTCGGTGGACGAGTATGCAGCAGAGTTCTTCCGCCTTAGCAGGTTCGCTTCCGATCTGATCCAGGACGAGGGGCAGAAGGCTCGTAAGCTCCGTAGAGGACTTATTCATGCAGTGCGCACCCGCACCTCGGGTCGCCGTGACGCGACGTTCGATCAGATATTGATGGACGTGCAGATTGCAGAGAAGGACTTCGGCCTCAAGCCGAAGAGGAGCGGTGATACTATGGGGGCGAGTTCCAGTACGGGACCGGCCATGCGGCCCCACTTTCAGCATCAGCAGAGGCTATTTCAGCAGCAGCAGCCTCCGTTGCAGATTCAGCAGGCACCAGCGCGTGCCCAGCAGCACCAGGGACAGGGCCAGAGACCGGCTACTCCGTGCGGCTTCTGTGGGAAGCCGGGGCACACCAGGGAGGCTTGCAGGAAGAGGTTGGACGTCTGTCTCTACTGTGGGGCGCCCGATCACCAGCTGAGGGATTGCCGCTTTCGCGGAGTCTGAGGAGGCCAGGACAGAGTGCAGCCGGCTAGAGGACCAGCAGTTCAGCAGAGAGGTCCTCCACTTCAGACCTAGCAGCAGCGCTTTGTTCAGCACCAGAAGGGAGCACCCGCGGGCAGGGTGTTCGCTTTGGCAGCAGAGGAGGAGGTAGAGCCCGTGGAAGATGTTGTAGCAGGTCATGTTCTCCTTGATTCTTTCCATGATTTTGCCTTGTTTGATTCTGGGGCCACTCATAGTTTTGTGTCTGTTTCCTTTGCTCTGAGATATAATATTATTGCTGAATATATGGGTAGGACTTGCAAGATTATGACCGGGGGAGGCATCATCCTGGTTAATAATATTTGCAAGGGGCGGAGAGTCACCCTGAGAGGCCGGGACTTGAGTGCGTGTCTGCTCGTAATGCCCCTACCGAGGTACGATATGGTACTCGGTATGGATTGGTTGAGCATGCACCATGCTAGCATTGATTGTAGAGGAGGCAGAGTTCTTTTTAGGACGCCAGGAGAGCCAGAGATTGAGTTTGCTCGAGGAGCAGCAGAGCCGGAGGCTGGATTCTGTAGAGCTTTATTGGCGGGGCAGGATTTGCCACATCCGTTGATAGCTGAGTTCTCGGATGTCTGTCCCGAGGAGTTGTCGGAGACGCCGCCAGACAGGGACATTGAGTTCTCTATAGACTTGGTGCCGGACGCCGAGCCCATTTCACAGCATGTCTATAGGGTGAACAACAGCGAGTTGATAGAGCTGAAGAAGCAAGTCGACGAGCTGCAGGACAAGGGGTTCATCAGATCCAGTTCTTCGTCCTGGGGAGCGCCAGTCCTGTTTGTGCCGAAGAAGGACGGTACGTCCCGTATGTGCATTGATTACCGGGCGCTCAACAACCTCACTATCAAGAATAGGTACCCTTTGCCGAGGATCGACGACTTGTTCGATCAACTGAGTGAGGCGAATGTATTTTCGAAGATAGACTTGAGGTCCGGGTATCACCAGCTGAAGGTGAGGCGGGATGACATTCCCAATACGGAATTTCGGAGTCGGTACGGCCAGTACGAGGTTACAGTGATGCCATTGAACTTGATGAACAAGGTATTCCATCAGTACCTTAACAAGTTCGTGGTAGTCTTCATAGACGATATCTTGATCTATTCGAAGATGCAGGAGGAGCATGAGGAGCACTTGAGAGTTGTGTTAGAGACTCTGAGGAGGGAGCAACTCTACGGGAAGCTTTCGAAGTGTGAGTTCTTCTTGGACCAGGTGGAGTTCTTAGGTCATGTTGTGACCGAGCACGGGATCTCAGTAGACCAGAGGAAGATTTCAGCAGTGGAGTCTTGGTCTACGCCTAGTTCAGTTGCCGAGGTTCGGAGCTTTCTGGGTTTGGCTGGCTATTACCGGAAGTTCGTCCAGGACTTCTCGCGGATTGCAGAGCCGATGACTAGACTCACCAGGAAGGACGTAGAGTTCGTCTGGACTGTTGAGTGTCAGGCTGCATTCGATGAGCTGAAGAGGAGGTTGACTTCAGCTCCGATCTTGACTTTGCCATCTGGGTCATGTGGTTTCTCGATCTACAGCGATGGTTCAGGGAAGGGCTTGGGTTGTGTTCTTTAGCAGCACGGGAGGGTGATTGCCTATGCATCCAGCAAGTTACGTCATCATAAGAAGAACTATCCTACTCATGATCTGGAGTTGGCCGCGGTTATTTTTGCTTTGAAGTTATGGAAGCATTACCTGTACGGAGAGCGAGTTGAGATCTTCACAGATCACAAGAGCTTGAAGTACGTGTTCACTCAGAAGGAGCTGAATATGCGGCTGAGGCGGTGGTTAGAGCTGATGAAGGACTTCGATATATCACTGCAGTACCATCCGGGGAAGGCCAACGTAGTTGCAGATGCCTTGAGCAGGTATCCAGTAGCTATGTTCTTGACGACAGATCGTCATCTGTTGGTCGACCTGGATAGTTTGGGTATCGAGGTCATTATTCCGGGCGTGGAGATCCAGATGTGGGGTTTGCAGATTCAGTCTGAGCTGATGGATAGAGTTAGGTCAGCGCAGTATGATGATGTTGCCCTGAGGACCATCATGGAGCAGGTACGGACGGGCTTGCTTGACGATTTCTCTGTAGCCGAAGACGGGTTATTGCGGCACGGTACTAGGCTGTGCGTTCCGCGTGAAGAGCTTCGGGAGGAGGTTCTTCAGGAGGCGCATCGCTCTCAGTATTCTATGTATCCTGGAGCCAACAAGATGTATAGGAACCTGAGAGAGCACGTGTGGTGGTATGGCATGAAGCGCGAGGTAGCTCAGTTTGTATCTCGTTGTCTTGTGTGCCAGCAGGTGAAGGCCGAGAGACAGAGACCAGGTGGATTGCTACAGCCGCTACCCATTCCCGAGTGGAAGTGGGAGCACATCACCATGGACTTTGTATCTGGACTTCCACGATCGCCAGGAGAAAAAGACGCGGTTTGGGTCATCGTTGATAGATTGACCAAATCGGTCCACTTTTTGTCTTTCAAAGTGGGTTTGTCTATGGAGAGGCTGGCTGAGCTGTATGTTCGTCAGATCGTGAGATTGCACGGAGTTCCGGTGAGCATAGTTTCAGACCGGGATAGCCGATTCACTTCCCACTTTTGGAGGAGTTTGCAGGCTAGCTTGGGCACCTCGCTCAAGTTTAGTACTGCTTATCATCCTCAGACAGACGGACAGTCGGAGAGGACCATCCAGACTCTAGAGGATATGCTTCGCACATGTGTGCTAGATCTCGAGGGTTCTTGGGAGGACCATCTTCACCTGGTAGAGTTTGCTTACAACAACAGCTACCAGGCCAGTATAGAGATGTCACCATTTGAGGCTCTATATGGACGGAGATGTCGTACTCCTTTGTTTTGGGACGATGTCGGCGAGAGGGCGCTTCTTGGGCCGGAGATGGTTGTGGATGCGGCCGAGAAGGTCAGATTGATTAGAGACGGACTTCGGGTGGCTCAGGATAGGCAGCGGCATTGGGCCGATAGTCACCGAAGACCGTTAGAGTTCGAGGTTAGTTTCAGTTTCCTGTCGTGTTGTTTGTGATTGTTTGTTAGTTATGTGCTGAGTTTTGTCTTATGTCTAGGTTGGTGACATGGTATTTTTGAGGATATCTCCGACACGTGGTACTATTCGCTTTGGCGGCGGTGGGAAGCTCAGTCCGCGCTACATCGGACCTTTCACCATCATAGAGAGGATCGGTGCAGTAGCCTACCGACTGGACTTGCCTACTAGGCTTGAGGGAGTGCACAACGTGTTTCATTTATCTCAGCTGAGGCAGTACGTGGCAGATCCTAGCCATGTATTGGACCATTCCGCGATACAGGTGGGACCTACTCTCAGCTATCCATAACAGCCGGTGGAGATTCTGGATCGCAGGAAGAAGGTGCTCCGGAACCAGGTCATACCCTTGGTTCGGGTTGCATGGAGACATCACTCTCCAGGTGAGTCTACCTGGGAGAGGGAGGACGACATGCGGGAGCGTTTCCCTTATCTTTTCGCGCCCTGAAGTATAAATCTATTTCCTTTATTTCTGTTTGTAATTTCCTGTGCTTGTTGTCTTCAATTTCGAGGACGAAATTTTTTTAATGTAGATAGACTTGTCACCCTCACTTTTCCAAGTTAGGGATAAAATGGTAATTTTCTATTTTATAATATTTTTGGGAATTTTATTTCATGAATATTAATATTTAATGATTATAGGAGTCGGGTTCGAATTTCATCGCATTCCGACTTAATTTGGGACTCCGGGAAATTTCGACTTGAGTTGTATTTAACATGTTAATTAGCCATGGCCCACCAAACTAAACTTTTAGGTTTAGGAGTTTGGACTAGTCCCCCATGAGTATTTAAGCTTAACTATAAATTTTATTTAATTTTAGCTAATCCCAAAACCAATTTTTGGACTTAACTTAGCATGTAGGTTATAGGGAGGGGCAAACTTGTAAATAACAAGTGCCCCAACCCTTCCCCATGGCCGGCCACATATAGGCCATCCCCTCCCCCTCTTTTTACTTCATTCCTAAGTCCTCTCTCTCTCTCTTCATTTTATTCTTTTTAATTCCTTCTTCTTCAAGAAATCCACATTTAGGTATGCTCTTTAAACCCTCATAAATTTCTCATTTGCATTTATTCCTTCACAATAAATGTAGAGGAGACCATTCTCTACAAGTTGACCATAGCTTTAATAGGTTTCCCTAAAACCTAGTTTAGGGATTTTATTATGGGTTTTACCCTTTTTAGAGAGGTATATATATATATTATATGTGTATTTGTGTGTGTTTAGAGGAGAGTGGTGGTGGTGTCATGAGAGTGTGTATTTGTGTGTAAGTGTGTGTGTGTCCATATATATATATATATATATATATTATATGTGTTTGTGAGTATATATATATATATATATATATATATATATATATATATATATATATATATATATATATAGATATGTATGTGTGTGTATATGTATGTACATATGTAGATATGTATGTGTGAGTGTGTGTATTTACATATATGGAGAGGGGGATGAATGAGGGAATTTGTTTGAGTGTTATATGTATATATAGAAGAATTTTAGAAGAGAATTAGAGAGATCGAGAGGGAGTTTAGAGAAGGAAATAGAGAGAAATAGAGGAGGAAAATGAAGGAGGAAAGGAGAAGGGAAGGGAGAGCAGACCACAGCAGCAAGGGGGGCCAAGGGGGCTGCTGCCCCCCCAAACAGCAGCAGCAGCTGCTTTGGCAGCAGCAGTACCAGCCACAGTAGCAGCAGCAAAGGCATAAAATCCCCCCCCCCCCCATTTGACCCCCTTTTGATCCCACTTTAACCCCTATATGTATACCTATATATATATACATATATATACCCTATATATTAGCTATATGTATGCCTATTTAGTCCTCTAAATAACCCCCTAAAGTTAGTCCTAAGAGAGTGTGAAAAGAGAGAGTTTGAATGAGTGAATGAGTGAGTGAAATGTTTAGTTAGGATTTTGGTAAAGGGGTGATTTTGAGTTCCGCATTTCGGAACGCGTCGAAACTTGGAGGGGACTTAGTAAATGTGAAATAGAGTTTGCAGATAGGCTCCTAGGTGGAAATCGGGATTACGTGTGGGATTAGGAGAACGGTATCGCACCGTACCATCGAGTATCTTGAGATATTCAAGATAACGGGCAAACGGGCGATACGGACCGTAAGATGGACTAGATGTCCACTTACCCTAGAGAACTTGGTAGGTAATAGTTGTATAGGCTAGTACCCTACTACCCTAGGAAGTCCGGAGTGGAATTCCTAACACTACTAAAATACCCCACTTTACCGACGGACATTTAGCGACGGACGGATTCCGTCGCTAATAGCGACCAATTTCCGACATCTTAGCGACGGATTAGCGACAGACAACACAACATAATTTTTTTCAATTTTAAATGTAAAAATTTGTCGGGTTTCCGTCGCTAAGTCGACGAACATTAGCGACGGATTATTTTTCGTCGCTTATCCGTCGCAAATGTTGGCGGCAAAATCTTTATAACATTGGCGGGAACTTTGGCGACTACCTAGCGACGGATATAGCCGTCGGAAAACACCTTTTAATTGGCGACGGTTTAGCGACTACTTTATTCCGTCGCTATTCCGTCGCTAGATTCTGTGCCCTAACTTAAATTGAACCGACGGGGGGGAATTTTTCATTCCCCCCAAAACTCTCTCTCTCTCTCTCGCGGCTCTCCCTCTCTCGCGCGCGGCTCTCTCTCTCTCTCTCTCGCGGCTCTCTCTCTCTCTCTACCAGGTCTCTCTCTCTCTCTCTCTCTCTCTAATTTTCTCTAATTTTGTGTTTTGGGGCCGGAGGGGGGGGGGAGTGGGGGGGGTCGGCTTCGCGGGGGGTGGAGAGGGCGGGGGGGGTGGTGAATGGGGTCAGGGGGTCGGGGGGGGTGTGGGGAATGGGGGCAGGGGGTGGGGGGGGGAATGAGGGTCGGGGGGTCGGAGGGGTGGGGAATGGGGGCAGGGGGGTCGGGGGGTGGGGGGTGGAGAGGGCAGGGGGGTCGGGGGGGGGGTGTTGAATGGGGACAGGGGGGTCGGGGGGTGGGGGGTGGAGAGGGCAGGGGGGTCGGGGGGGGGTGTTGAATTTCCTTCCTGTCACACCAACTGGAACCAAACCTGAGATATTCTCACTGTCATTGATTTCAAATTCCTAAACACATGTACACAACACAAAATCTGATATTTCATCCTAACCTACTACACTCTCCTGCCACCTTTGACACACTGTCCTAGGTATCTACACATACACACACACTGTCACACAAACACACAAAATCTGATATCAGTCCCTAGTTAGCCCCCTGCCCTTTCACAGTTCATTCCCCACTTTCCCTCTCCCTTTCATTTTCCTTTCCTTTCACCTTTCCCTTTTCTCTTTTGTTTTTATGAATGCTATGTAATGTAATGAATGATATGCAATGGGATAATGAAAGCATGGTTAAATATATACAATGCATGTGTAGGGCTATGCACAATTGGATGCATGAATGCAAGCATGTTGGACTTGAATGTATAACATATCCAAGTAGTTAATGCATCATGATACTTTATGTCCTAACCATTGATGGACATATGCAAGTTAAATAATAATGAAATGCATGGTTATATGAATATATGTAATGTAGGAATACACGTTGGTAATGTAGAATATTGACATGTATGTATAATGTATCTAATTGATTTTTAACCCATGTCTATACATATATATGTGTAGGCAAGCATGAGATTATGAAATATAGGCCATGTATATATATGCTAGTATATAGGAATGCATGTAGGTAGGCAATGATATAAAATATAATGTAGTGTACAATGCATGTGATAGTGTAAGTTAATGAGTGGTATATATATGCAAGTTATAAATGCAATGTTGGATAATATGAGAATGTAATGTCAACATGTATATATATGTAATATGTGTTCTCTATGGCTTGTGATGGTGTGTGTGATTGCTAGACTAGGCTTGGTTAGGCCTACTGAGACTTATTAGACCTACTGCTACTTTGTATTGCTTTCACAATGTCACGTACCCTGCACTAAACATCCGATACTTCGATCCGATACCGCCGATACTACCGATATCGCCGATACCAATACTACCGATATCGCCGATACTACCGATACCGCCGATACTACCGATACCGCCGATACTACCGATATCGCGCGCCGATACTACCGATACTACCGATATCGCCGATACTACCGATACCGCCGATACTACCGATTCCGATACCGATACTTTGAACCTTGATTTAAATACATGTTAGTATAGTGTCTTCACATATATGTTAAGAGTATATACATGATTAGCAAGGTAACTAGATACAAGTTATGATACAATGTAAATGCAAGTATACATCTTATCGAGGAGGTGTCAAATTTCTGCTCCATTTATTTCGATACTCATGTCGAGACAAATCGAAATAGACCTCAAAGGAATGAAGAAGACGTTGAGGATGGAGGTATATTCAATTTAAGGGGCAAGCCTATTGGGGCTAGTAAGAAACGGTGGTTGACCGACGATGAGTATGATACCGCTCACCGATATGTCTTGTTAAATTGTGACATACAAGAAGTGAGAGATTTGGAGAAGTAAGTGACTACGCCTCGTTATAATCTCTAATTTGGTGAATTAAGTGACTACACTTATTTTTATTCTCTCTAACAGTGTATTTAGAGGTGAAGTCAAAATGAGGACACCATATATTACAGATGAGGGACTTCAAAGAGAGGTTGATTGTACCTTTCCGTCCTGGTTTCGTAAATACGTAAGTAACTGAGATAATATGTTATGCGGCTACCATTAAAATATATGCAGCTAAAATATTTAAATTATCAATACATGTTTACAGGTTTTATTGCCTGAAACAACACTCATAAATGAGAGCATTTGTTATTTGGCATTGGGACCGAAGAAGCATGCAAAGACTTTGTCAGGCTATGTCGTTAATGGCTTCAAGTTTAAGTCAACTCAGCATGCTATAAATGCCGAATTTCTCAATGACGGCTTCGATACCACGAATTCTGGTGTTTGCATAAGAGGCACCATCTATGACGACGAGCCGGACTTTGACTATTATGGAGTGCTTCGGGAGATTGTAGATTTACAATATAGTGGCCCATATGATATGCATATTGTGATGTTCAAATGTGAGTGGTTCGATACGAGACCAAATATCGGTTGGAGAATCGATAAACAATTTGGATTCGTCGATATAAATCATCGTAGGAGGTATAGAGGGTCCGACACGTTTGTGATAGCAAGTCAGGCTGTTCAAGTCTACTATACAAGCTACCCAAGGCGTCGTAGAGATCGATTTGACTGGTGGGCAGTATGCAAGATTAAATCTAGAAATACATTTAACGTTGGAGACCCAGCATACCAAGAGGACCAGATCGAGAAGCCCCAATACATGGGACAACAGTCGGATACCATGGACGTGGAAGATGTCGATATACCTCATGCTGAGGAAAATAGAGGGGAGGAAGAGGTTGATATACAAGACTTAGCTGTCAACCAGGGGAGAAAGAGGCGTCTTGTCCCAAGTATTGAGCCTGAAGAAGAAGAAGAAGAAGAAGAAGAAGAAGAAGAAGAAGAAGAAGAAGAAGAGGATGAGGATGAGGATGAGGATGATGATACAGATGAAGTCGACGATGAGGATGATGATATAGATGAAGTCGACGATGAGAATGAGGATGGATATTTGGATATTTGTTGATCGTACATGGATGTTTGGATATTGGATATTATGAATGTGTAATATTTACGAAAAGGAAATAGAATGTTTCTGTAATTTTTTTTAATTGATGTTACATTTAGCGACGGACTAGCGACTAACTAGCGACGGATTATATAAATATTTGCAGTTACCGACGGAAGAGCGACGGAATATCCGTCGCTAACTGGGTGATATAAAATATTTTGCAGTTACCGACGGAAGAGCGACGGAATATCCGTCGCTAACTGGGTGATATAAAATATTTTACAGTTACCGACGGAAGAGCGACTACCTAGCGACGGCGAATCCGTCGACATGGTTCTGGAAATATGGTAGGTTTCCAGAGACTTAGCGACGGATAGTTGGTCGCTAATCCGTCGCTAATCGGTCGAGGATGACGACGGACTAGCGACGGATGAGCGACCAATTATCCGTCGACATGGTTCTGGAAATATGGAAGCTTTCCAGAACCAGGCCGACGACCTACCCGTCGCTAATACGTCGCTATAACGTCGAGGTTAACGACGGAATGGCGACGGAATAGCGACTGATTTTGCGTATCAGGAACCTCTCTGATACGCTTTTACCGACCTATTGACGACGGATTAGCGACGAATATTTTAATATTATATGGCATGTAAACCGACGGGAACATATCGCTAATCCGTCGCTAAGTAGGTGAAAGACAACCGTCGCTAACCAGTCGCTAGTCCGTCGGATAATTATTTGTCCGACGGCTTAGCGACGGACATTTTTTAGCGACGACGTTTTTCCCGACGGCCATTTTCATCAAATATCCGTCGCCACTACGTCGGTAAAAAATGTTACCGACGGATAAGCGACGGATCTGGCCGTCGCTAAAGTTGGTTTTTTTGGTAGTGTAAGGGAAGGCCACTTGGCGTCGAGTTACAATGGTTAAGGGTAAATGTTTTAAGGGGTAATCGGGTAAATTCAAAATACGGGGTTCGGGTATTCGGATTGACTTGAAACTTGGGTGGCTTGTTGGGTACACCCTACAAATATCATATTTGAACCGATTTTGGCTCGGTTGACCCGGAGTTGACTTTTTACCTAAAAGTCAACCGTGAGTCAACACTTTGTCTAGATTTGACCAAATCCAAACTAGAGTTGACTAGTTGACCAAAAGTCAACTGTTGGTCAACATTTGACCAGTTTGACTTAGGGTTGACCTAGAGTTGACCAAAGTTGATCAGGGTTGACCAGTTGACTAAAAGTCAACTGTAGGCCAACTCTTGACCCCGTTTGACTTGCTTCGACTTGTTTTGACATGCGATGACTGGTATGACCTAGAGTTGACTTAGTCTGACTTAGATTGACTTGATATAACTTGATTTGACCTAGATTGACTTGACATGACTTAGTGTGACTCAGTGAGACCTAATTTGACCTAGATTTCATATCATTCATTGTAAATCATTCATAACTTTGTTAAACCTAAATTAACATGAAATATCTCATCTTTAGGTTTCTGATTACCACTCTGAGCATTGATATACCCTACAGCTCAGGACAGCAGGCCAGTACATTCACTGATAGTTTTTATTGTTTTGATATCTGCTATATCCGATTCAGTCGTAGTGTCTTACTTGATTCTCAGTCACGATAGTTCACGGACTAGTGTACGTTGGATCACGACATGAGATATTGTTCCTAGATTTTTGGGTATATTGGTACACTTCCTGTCTTGTTCCCTGTACTTGTATAGGTACCAATTTCTAAGGGGATTTGCTACCCTCTTACGGAATTACGTACCATGACGTGTCATGTCCAGATCCATTGTACTATTCGGGGATAGAGAATTATTAGGGGCTATGTGATCCAAGCCACCCTGTCACTATCCTTGTGCTCGCGCCACTCTCCCTCACGTAGGGTGTAACGAGATTCCCATTTTCCGTGTGCTCGTTATCCAGGTTGGCCGGCATGACTCTCCGTTGAGGTCACCGCGGATTGCCGGGCCAAGTGGATAGCCTGTCCTGTCACTTATCCCAAGCCGATCACATATCGCTCTAATAATTCAAGTCATATTTTATATTTACTTTATCTTATCGTATATCCTGCTCTGTTCTACATTCAGTATTTCCTCACCATGCCATGATATATAGTTACTCACATGCTCTATATGCCTTTACATTGTACCTTGATTGGAGACTAAGTTCTACTCGGGAGAAGAGTTACAGCCCCGGTCCTTGTTTGGTTTAAGGGTTGTAACTCAGCTTCCGAACGGTTCCCAAGTCTTCATATATCTTTGTCTTGTAGTTCATTATACTGTCTCTTATAGAATTTGTCAATTCACATGGAACTACTGTTAGTGCTTGTACTTGCTCATTTTCCTGACAGGATACCGTTATGATATATTACAGATGATTCTGAGGCGGACTGCTCGACCTATTATGGGCTCGAGTTAGATGGAGTAGTCCAGGACCGTGGCCTTATAGTAGAGCCACTAGACTTCGTTCTCCCAGAGTAGTGTAGATTAGCTAGGGTTACCTGGACTGCGATCCAGCTAGCATTATCAGACTGTAGCTTCTATGTTATATTTTGAGACCCTGTAATGTTGTATATATCTGGGCTTGTATTGGACACTGGACTTATTTACTATTTCATCTATCTTATGTTTTCCCTTCTGGGCTATCTACCTTAGTTTTATCATGTGATTGAGACTATGTTGCTATGTCACCTCCATTCGGAGAGTATATACTGTACAGGTACCTTTATATTGTTAGTCGTAGTATTTACAGACGTTATATACAGCGTTCTACCGCCGAAACTGCGGCGTATGATGACGTGCTCGTGCCCCTCATAAGGGTGCGGGTCGTGACAGGGGCAGCCCAACAATAGGTATAAAAGATAACTTTTCTATTTTTTTTCCTCTCTCTCCCTCCCTCTACTCTTTTCCTCTATCCCTCAACTCTTTTCTTCTCTCCCTCTACTTTTTTCTTCTCTTCTAACATTTCTAGGTCAGAATTAAACCCTAGTCCAAATTTTTTCCCAAAATTTTCTTCCTTTCTTTCCGAGAATTATCCTAAAAAAAATTATCCTATCTCAATCATGTTTGGCACAAATTTTTTTCTTAATTTGTCTAGATCAGCTACCAAAAAATGTTTCCACTCATACTCAAAATCAGAAAACATAAACATAAATATTAGGTTTAGAATCACTTTAGGGTTCATAAATGAATTTTTCGAACATGATAATTCTCACATATTTCTTGAAACCCTAACCCTAGAACACGACAAATCGTTGTGACCGTTCGGATGCTACAGTTTCAAATAGGACTGCCAGGGTGCTGGCAGTCCTAATTAAAACTCTCTGTTATGAGAGTTTTAAATACAAACTCTCTTCACAGAGAGTTTCAATTAGGACTGCCACACCAATGGCAGTCCTACACTAAAGTAGGACTGTCGGGGTGCTGACAATCCTAGTAGAAATAGTTCTAAAATTATGTGTGTATTGGATCGATGCAGTAAGTCAGTACGTAGGGACAACCAACCAATAATTACAACATATGAAAACACCATGATGATTTAGCAAAGTAATAATCTTGTTCTGATTTTGCCAACATAGCCTGTCACAACTTGGAAATGGAATTTCGATTTGGACGTTACGTTCTAGTTCGATTTGATAAGAAAACGAAGGAGATGTGTCGGAATGAATAAAGTGCAAGGAGTTTCTACACGTTCTTATTAGTACATCAACTAGTCCACGTTCGAACGTTCAAGCCATTATAATTGACCAGAAATTAAATTCTTAGTCGAGTTTGAGTCGAATAATTAAGGAGAGTATTTAAATAAAAAATTATGTTAAATGCTTAATAACATATTGATAATATATATTATATATAAATATTTCTAACAATACATTCATTCATGTATTTATTTTTTAATCTTCCTAGAATGTTCTTGATTCACCAAATAATGATGATGGTGAGTTTAAAATGTTCAACAATTGCTAATATGACTCTATAATTATTATTTCAAGAGTTCAAGATGTTCCAAGAATAGAGTGAACAAGTTCAAGCAGAGACCAAGCAACATGGAAGAATGAAACATAAAAAGATTATGGAGGAGATATGCAAAGCCAACAAAAAAAATCCTTGTAGATATTTGATGGTAAAAGTGTCAAAGAGCCAGAAGATTCCATTCAAGTGTATCTATACAATTTGCTACGGTGAAAGCTCGATCTTTTCTGTCATTTATAATGGTAAGGCTGCCACACCCCTGGCAGTCCTACTTAGTAGGACTGCCAGCACCCTAGCAGTCTTACTTTAGTGTAGGACTGCCAGGGGTGTGGCAGTCCTATTTGAAACTCTCTGTGAGGAGAGTTTGTATTTAAAACTCTCCTAACAGAGAGTTTCAATTAGGACTGCCACATCCCTGGCAGTCCTACACTAAAGTAGGATTGCCAGGGTGCTGGCAGTCCTACACTAAAGTAGGATTGCCAGGGTGCTGGCAGTCCTATTTGAAACACTCTGTCAAACTCTCCTCACAGAGAGTTTCAAATAGGACTGCCACACCCCTGACAGTCGTACACTAATGTAGGACTGCCAGGAGTGTGGCAGTCCTGATACTAACTCTCTGTGAGGAGAAAATCTTCTCACAGAGAGTTAGTATCAGGACTGGCACCCTCCTGGCAGTCCTACACTAATGTAGGACTGCCAAGAGTGTGGCAGTCCTGATACTAACTCTCTGTGAGGAGAGTTTGAAATACAAACTCTCCTCACAAAGAGTTTCAATTAGGTATCCAAAGAGAGTTTATACACACACATGTCCACACAACAACATATCTACTATTACGTATCCAAATTACGACAATCATATATATCCAACTTACATAAAAAATAACAACATATCCGATAAAATATTCAACTAGTCAAGTTTTCAAACAACAACATATCCTTCAAAAAATATCCGACAAATTATCCAAAATGAAGTATACGACAAAATATCCTAAAATCCACAAGTCAAGTTTCCAAACAACAACAACAACATCCAAATACAAAATGATTTTGAACATCCAACTACATATCATGCCGGGTCTTTGTACGAGACTCCAAATTATGCATGAAGGGGAACTTGACCTCGTCGTCGATGCGCTCCAGCTCGTTTGCCATCGCGACACAGTTATCACTCTGGCTTCAACCGAGCTTGGGGTGCCAATGGCTGCGTCCGAGATCGAGCTTGGGACGCCGGTTCGAAAATTCTAATCGGACGATCGAGAGGACGTCCCTCGCGTTCCTTCCGCTTTGACGTGGTGGGACTTCTTCTTTTATTAGCGGCCGGAGGACTGCAGGACAACGTACAGTTATTAAATAATAGAAACGAAAATAGGATTGTTACCCCCTGTATATGAGCATCATGCAGTTACCCCCCCTCCTCCATATGAGCATCATGCTGTTACCCCCTAGCAACATACAGTTACCAACCCCCCCAACCCAACCCCCATATCTGCATCATGCAACTGAATATATTAGGACTGCCAGGCCTGTGGCAGTCCTAATGTAAAGTAGGACTGCCACAGTCCCTGCAGTCCTACTTTACATTAGGACTGCCACAGGCCTGACAGTCCTAATGTAATCAGATCCGACTGTAGCAGCCGAACGGCCAAAACGAGACGCTCATTTGTCGTGTTCTAGGGTTAGGGTTTCAAGAAAAAATGTGGGTTTGTCGTGTTCGAAAATTCCATTCATGAACCCTAAAGAGATTCTAAACCTAATTTATCAAAACTTTTTAGAGAATTAAAATTATTCTAGGGTTTTGAATAGAATGTAGAAAATTCTAGAAAAAATTAGGGAAGAACGTACCTAGATTCTGATTGCTTCGACTTGCGTGTCATCTCTTCGAATCTACGAATGTTGTTGAAGAATTTTTGGTGGAGGAATTGGGAGTGGAGTGGTGGAGGAGAAGAGAGTAGGGTTTTGGGAGAGGGAGAGGGAGAGCTTTTCTTTCTTTTGGTGGAGAGAGAGAGAGAGAGAGTAAAATGAGTTATGGGAAAGAATGGAGGATTTGGGGGGTTGGGCTGCCCCCAAGCAAAATGTGGGTGCCCCCCAATAAAATCTCCACCTGCTTGGGCTGCCCCCAAGTAAGGGCTACCCCCAAGTAAAAAGGGTGGTGCCCTTAGAAAAAACCTAAAGAAAGTAAGGGATCACTTGAACTTTTAGGTTCCTAATAATTAGCTGATCAACAAGTTAGCACTGTCGAGCCAAAAAGTTTATATGCATGAAGTAGTTAAGTATCAGTGGTGGATCCAGGATTAAAATTCACTTGTCATAAGGGAGTTTGAAATTAACGTTTCCAAAAAAAGAGAATATAATAATGTTATATTATATTAAATATTACTATTTTTATACAATAAAATATTACATCTCATAATTGTTCTCTACGAACTTTCAAAATATTTAACTACAATATCATTTGTAAAAAGCTTTGATGTAACAATAGAAAAGCTTAGTTGGAGCCTAAAAATAACTATTTTATTTTATTTTATTTCTCTTTTTATTTCCTTTTAATTTTCATATTAATTTTTTTCTTTAAAATTAAATTATTTTAATTTAAAGGGACTGCAAAGTTATCTATGGGCTAGTGCACAATGTATTGTAGTTTTCAAAATATTGTTGTCTCCGAATTTTTTAAGCTCTAACTAAGCTTTCTTATTATCTTATTTACTGAATACTACCACATCAAGTAAAGTAAATATTTAACTCAAAAAAAAAAAAAAACAACAAATAAAAAAAAAAAACAAAACAAAAACAAAACTACTAGAATTTCACAGGAGGGCTAGCCCCCCAGTGGATTCCATGTGGATCCGCCCGTGGCATCTATAAGTATAACTCGTTAACTCGTGTAAACCAAGAAGAGCAAACATTTGTATATTTTTTTGATGGCAAATGGAGATACAGATGTTGGAAATTAGTCTAATGTACTTAAATCAAGTACATATTTGATTAAATCATATAGGAAGTCAAATCCATTTATATCAGATATTGGTCAAATATACTTTATCAAGGGAATGATCTTCTAATTTAAAATTTTAAAACATAAACTTTTGGATTAGCATATATATATATATATATATATATATATATATATATATATATATATATATATATATACTAGCATATGTGTACGTGCGTTGCACGTATTTTAATATTTTTTAATTAGTTTAGGAATATTCTTTAGGAGGATCAAAGTATAGTCTTCCTAATTACTAAGTTGTCCTTATTAAAATTAATGAACTATTTTTAATTAGTATAAATATGTAAGGATATTTTCGGAATTCAAAAGTTTCACCATCTAAGTTTTCCTATTATATAGTAGAATATATATATACATATATATATATATATATATATATATATATATATATATATATTCCTATTATATAGTAGAATATATATATATAGTAGAATACACTTGCATATCTATACTAATTAAAAATTGTTCATTAATTTTATAAAGACAACTTAATAATTACCATGGCTACCCTTTGGTCTTCCTAAAGAGTCTTCCTAAGTTAATTGAAAGAATGTTAAAATACGTGCAAGGCACGTGCACATATGCTAGTATATATATATATATATATATATATATATATATAAATATATATATATATATATATATATATATATATATATATATATATGTTGTTAGTGATTATTTGGGTAAAGTGCATTTAAACCCTCCTTAGATGTCACGAAAACGCAAATAAAAACTCGTTGATCCGAAAAACCCAAAAGATTACGAAAATGCTCAAATCACCCCCTCCGCTAACTTTTATGTTAACGGGTGTTAAAATGGGGTTGTTTTGACCTTTTTACCCCTGGACTATCTAATATTAACTGTTAAAAACGGTTAATTCTAAAATTATTTTGTTAAAAACGGTTAAGCAAAAATACTTGTTAAAAAGTGGATAAATATTAACAAAGGAAAAATGGTCTTTGCTAGTAAAATTATTTTTTAAAATTATTTTAATTAATATTAACTTGTTAAAAACGGTTAGCTCCGTCAAAAAAGTGGATAAATATTATTTAAAATTATTTTGTCATAAATTATTTTTTATTTAACAAATATATAAATATTTTTGGGAAAACAAAACTGATAAATACAAAAAAAAAAATTCTTAAAAATAGAAATGATGAAAAACTGGGAAAAAAATACCAAATAAAAAACAAAAAAAAGTACTATTAAAATATGGAAAAAAATAAAAAATAGAAAAAATATTCCAAAAACCCAAAAAATGAGGATAAATCTTAAACAATGAAAAAAAAGACAAAAACAAAAACTATACAAATTTGAAAATAAAAGTCACTCTTAAAAAACTAGAAAAGATTATTAAAAAGATGAAAAAAATTGGAAACAAAAAATAAAATATTAAAAAGATTATTAAAATAACCTCCCGTTCCTAAAAAGATAGAATTCTCATGCTTGACGTCATTTTCGAAAATAAATGTTTATAATCTAAATAGTAGGTTTTCATCTTAAATTTTTTCTGAAAAAAAAAATCTTTTAACAAATGTCCGGTTAGTCCTGAACTATCCAGCCATTTAACTTAGGGCATGTGTTTGTAAACTGTATTTGGAGCTAGATAACTGTAACTAATATTATATTATTTAATATTTTATAATAATTATAATCTTAATTAATAATTATAATCGTAGTTAATAATTTATTAATTACAATTTTATTATAATATTAATTAATAATAATTTAATCATAATTATAATTATAGTTAAATCCAAATTACTAAACGTATCAAAAATTTATTTTAATTACTAAACGTATCAATAATTTAATGATAATTATAATTATAGTTAATAATTTATTTTAAATTTAATAATAATTTAATCATAATTATAATTATAATCGTACTTAAATATTACTAAACGTATCAAAATCCAAAAATAAATTGTTCTTCCATAATTTCTATTTGGACGTAATATTACTGTAACTAATATTAAATTTATTTTCAATGGACTAATTAATCCACAATAGCAATAAATTGTTCTTCCATAATTTCTATTTGGACGTAATATTACTGTAACTAATATTAAATTTATTTTCAATGGGCTAATTAATTCACAATAGCAATAAATTGTTCTTCCATAATTTCTATTTGGACGTCTTGAGAAAAAAAAAGGAATAAGTAAAAAAAGCTTCAAACATTAAATGAGAGCATGGTCTGGGTTCAGTTGCTGCCACCATTCATCACATCCGTAATTCTTAAACGAATAACTTAAATAGTACTAAACATGTCAAAAATCCTAAAATAAATTACAAAACATGTATGTTGAAGCATGGTCTGGGTTCAGTTGCTGCCACCGCCTCTGTCGATTCTCTTGGAATAGGTTGTAAACCTTGGCCTCGATGCTCCTTTACTTCTTTCATTAAATTCCACATTAGAATTTGATAATGTTTTGAAAGTTTCTCATCCTCCCAAATAGAAAACCACAAGAATTTGTTGGAAAATTTGCACACCCGTAAAATCTTCTTCCAGGATTGGTTGGTGTTCATGAAGTCTTCAGTGGACTAATTAATCCACAATAGCAACAAATTGTTTTTCCATAATTTCTGTTTGGACGTCTTGAGAATGAAGATTGCGAGCTACTGGCCATAATTTGCAGTTGGATTTGAGATGCAGTTGGATTTGAGATCTGTAGGTAAGAAAAATTTTTAAAACATTAAATGATAGCAAATAAGTAAAATAAAAAGGAATATAAAAAAATAAAACGTTGTTATTTTTCCTACCAGCCAACCGGTCAATTATGTAGAAAATTGAAATGTTTGTGTTTAATGTTATGTTTCAAACCATCTTCCTTCAAACAATCCTATTATATAGAGAATGGAATAGGCTGCTGTCCCTAACGGTCCAATAAAGAGGTATTTTGGGGAGTAAAAAAATTCCTCTCTCCTAAATTTGGGTGCTAACGGCTACATGTAACGTCATTTTGACGGAAAGGGGTATTATGAGCAAAACATGGTTTGCGGGAGGTGCAAACTGCATAAGTTTTCTAAAAGGTCTTATTTTGCGAACGAGGCAACTCTAAGGAGGGTTTAAATGCACTTTACCCTGATTATTTTATGCTACTCATCTCATTTTTATCTTTATTTTAGTTGAGAATCAGTTTCTTAGAATTTAGAATGGATTTTGGTAGACTTGGACTTATGTTAAGAACGCTAAGAATTGAGTTCTTGATATTGTGTTTTCATAGAATTTAAAGTAAATTTTGGTGTGCTTATACATATACTAAGGATTAAACTTAATGGTCATCATCTTTTAAGCTCATTTTTAGGTGATTGCTACTTGTTATATATTGTTCCAATAAATTTGATTCATTGTTTGGTTGGTAGAGGCTTGGCTTTGAAATTGAATGTTTCAAAAAATGTCAAAAAAATATTCTAGGTTAAAAGGTTATGTAATATTAAATGTGTTGATTAATCAAATGTTAATTGGTAAAAATATCGATACCGAACAAAAATCGATCGAATACTGATTTAACTGAAACCGAAAAAAACTGATTCTAAATGGTACGACATTGGTATTAATTTTTTAAATACCGATTTTAAAAAAATACCAAAAAATTCGACCAAATACCGACCGTTTATACCGACGCTCACCCCTACACATTTTTAATTATTAAAGATACATAATTATATATTTGCATAAATTTTATTCGATTTTTGATTTGGAATATATCAAATAAATTTTTAAATATTTTTAAAATTGAACCTAATATTTTATTTAGTTCGTTTTTTTTAGTTCAAAATGGAATAATGCCAACCCCTTGGGAGGCCATTAAAAACACATTGACACACCACAAAAATATTTATGGGTATTTAGAGGGAAAATGCAAAATATATTCTATATATGATAAGAAAAGAAAAATATTTTTTTATGCCCGGCTTTGATCATGAACCCTCCAGAACCAATCTGACGGATATAAAATGGCCCTCAACCGTTCCTTTTATAAATCCTCCCCTCTCCGCTCGCGCGTCTGCCACCTACCATACAAAGAACCCGATGGAATTGGAAATGGAATCTCCATAAATAAATAAATAAAAATCCCAATCCCCGAAGAAAATTAGGGTTAGGGTTTCGGCTATGGTAATGTCGAGCTTCGAGGAATACGAGAAGAACATCGAGTCCCTCCTCCGCGACTCCAACCACAGCAGCAGCAGCAGCAAGCCCTCCCCCCTCGACCTCGATGGCGACCTCCTCCGCAGCGGCAGCGCCCCGCCGACGGTCGAGGGGTCGCGCTCCGCCGTCGGGAGCCTCTTCGGAAACGGTCGCCGGGGCCACATCTCCGAGGAGGAGATTTGCGCGGACCCGGCGTACTTGTCGTACTACATCTCGAACAGGAACCTAAACCCTAGGCTCCCGCCGCCGGCCCTGGCGGCGAGGGAGGACTGGCTCCTTGCGCAGAGGGCGAGGGGCGGGATCGGCGGCGACGGCGTGGTAGAGACGAGGAGGACGGGTGGCGGCGGGGATTCGCTGTTCTATCTGCAGCCGCCGGGGTTCTCTGGGGACGTCGGGCTGGGGGTGCGGCGGAAGAGCTTCGCTGACGCGCTGCAGGTTGAAAGCTGATGACTTTTCTTCGTTCTGAACTTGTTCTGATAAGCATTACTACTAATAGATAAGTTTATGTGAATTCGGTAATATTGTTGTATGTTCTTGACTTACTTTTATTAATACTCCATAGGCCGTCTCTCTTTGCATGCCAATGTCATGCGATTATTGCTTTGAATAGTTTTTGCATGTATGCCCATCATTCTTGATTTTGACTTGGTTTAGGACCTAGGAGGCCAAACACTCCATAATAGGCTAGTCAAGCGTTGGATACATATCCGACTTGGCATGGACACTCCGAATTACACTAGAACACGTAAAGTTGATGCCGTATCCATGCTACATGGTTTAGGACTCATGTTGCTAGGCAAGATTATGTTATTATTCAAATTGGCACTTATTGGTAGATTGGATAATTGTATGCGAGTTAGCCAAACCCAGGTTTTGAATGTATCAGTCGTTTTTTACTTGCTTTATTGATATTAATAGACCGCCTCTCTTTGCATGGCTATAGCATGTGCATGTAATCTTTGCTTTGCTTATACCAAGTTTCAATTCAGACCCTTCATATTCAGCCAGATTGGACGAAAACACGACAGCTATACTTAACATCATAACAATCGGGAAAGCCCACATACGATGGTATTAATTTCGGCAGTTTCGTGGGAGTTTGGTGGTTTTGAATTAGTCGGTTTCGGTAATTTGATTTTGGGAGTTTTATGGGAGTTTGGTGGTTTTGAATTGGTTGGTTTCGGTAATTCGAGTGGTATCTGGCCCTTCATTTCCGGTTCAAAAAAGCTGAAATGTATTGGTTACAGCATATACTTAAATCCTTGGCTTATACATTGTTAGTAAAAAAATTTATTGACCCGTGTTCTTTATTTGTCTTGAATCTTGATGAACATCATTATTACTCATTACCAATTGCTAGTTTCCTATATTGGTTTATTAGTGTAGCTTAGGGTTGGTTCATCTTCTACTGTGATTTGGATGCTTATATCATAGTAGCTAAATCCTTATACACTAACTTGCATATATCCATTGTTCTTGACTTGCTTTACGACTCCTTTTACCATGGAAGATGAACTTGAAGTTGTACTAATATAAGCATGGATCCGTTTAGTGGATGATTGCTATCATAGATAGAATTTTGCTTGGTTACAAACATTAGACCTCTTCTAGTAAAGAAATAATATTGAATAACGATAAAAAGAAATCTGACAAAGTAAAGTTTTATCTTATCCAATACAAAATTTGAAGAGAGAAAGATTGTGCATCAACTACCAAGAAAGTAAGTACGAGCGTATGGCAAAGATAAATAGGAAACTTACTGATAATTTGGACCTTTCACCCTAAGCAGAGCAATGTTTTATATGCTAGTAACATGAAAAGAAAAGTCTTATTGTTCTAAATCTTTTTTAGTGAGTTTGTTTATGTTTGAGATTATTATTTGCAACTTTGTGTTTTGTCTTGGATATTACATCCTAATCCTTGAGTTGTTTTATTTGTTTTCTATTCTTAATTGGTTAGGGTATATGATAAGCTTTATATTTGTAACTTTACGAAGTGATATCTCTGATATCTTAAACCTGACTTTCGTTTCTAGATGTTATTCCTCCAAAACTGAACTTCTTGAATTAAGCTTATTTTTGGCTAATGCGCAATTTACTTATTTTATTCGCTTTCATTTTACTGATAAGTTCAAAAACCACACATAAGTGCTTATTTTGCATGCTTTAGCTTTAGTTTACAGATAAGTTGGCATTTTTCTTACCATGTTATCTTGAATAGCTAGGATTTAAACCAAGGTTCAAAAGATGGGTCGATACCTATATGTGTCAGTTGTCACAGATCAGGGTTGTACATACCCTATGTGTAACTAGCTATGGAAGTCGGTCAATAATGTCCAATATCAGCCTTCAATTCATAGTCTGGCTGGCATTGGTCCTGCTTGGCCGGAATAGGCTGAAATTATCTGAAGCTTCGAATTAGACACAAAAAAAAGATACAAGGGTCAGGTTTGAAACAGAGAATAGGAGCAGACAGGAAGAAGAGGGAGAAACATACCTGGATATTGGAATTAGAGTTCAAGCGGTATAGGCTGAATAATGTCCAATATCAGCCTTCAATTCATAGTTCTGGCTGTTACTGTTCCTGTTTGGCTGGTACAGGCTGAAATTATCTGAAGCTTCGAATTAGACACACACAAAAAGGGATATGAGGGTCAAGTTGAAACAGAGAATAGGAGCAGACAGGAAGAAAAGGGAGAGGAATACCTGGATATTGGAATTAGAGTTCAAGTGGAACAGTTGATCGCTGTTTGAAACGGGAAAGGACTCTACCACGGGAAATTATTTGGGCTGGAAAAGAGGTATCCGGATCCAATAAGGATCGCGTCCTGGTAAATCCAAACTTGATCAGTATACAGGACATGATCTGGAAATTAGATCCAAATAGGAACTTTTGGGTGGGTAAACGGGGTCCATTGCAACCCCCTGCCTTTTGGTAAAACTCAAGGTAAGTGGACCTCTTCCGGACCATATACCCAACGGGATTATGTGGATCTCTCTGTCTATAAGGCAACGTGGATCTCGATGTTATCTACAAGGGTTTGATATTATTTGTGAGTTCATTGGGATTGAGCTTGTTGATGACTTTTGGCAATTACTGGTAAAATTTTGAGTTGAATTTTGATTTAGAGGCCTTTGTGGGACTTGTGAGTTTTCTATTCGATTCAGTTTTTTACAAATCTTAATACTAACATAATTGTGATCGACTTTGATTAGTTGCACTTGCAATGTGCAATGTCTAAATCAGCCTCTAAAACAAGATATTTTGTTTAGCATTTACATTCAACATGAGCTATCGCATCTGGATGTTAATTGGCATGAGCCTGTGAGGGTGAATATGTCAAGTTGAAAATTGATATTCTTAATTCATAAGTTGTGTTATGTTTCTTAAGACATCAGTATAAAACTAATTAGATCTAGATTCTATACAAATGTGGTTAATTTATTACCCGGTTTTGTACTCTCCCAAGGTTTCTCAAAAATCTTTCGGATTAGCAGGACCTGTCAACTTTGTGGTGCTTGAGAATTTGTGGAGCGATCTATGGCGCATTAAGAATAGTATATTTACATTTTGAATGCTTTGTTTATATGGTCGTAATATACATAGTTAGTATCCATGTGCAATGTCTTTGTGTTGTACTCTGGATTGTACATGGTGATGTATGATACAGAGTTTGGACTGAATTCTGGATGGAGATACTTTGATGTAGTCTTGTTACAGATATCAACTATGGATATATTAGATTGGTGATATTAAAGAAGGTGTTTGACCATTTTCTTCTTTTTTGTTGAAAATTAGATGATTGTGTTATTAATATGTACTCTGTTACTGGTCCAATATACAAATTCTATTTGATGATTTCTCCAGCTACATTTGGTTGTGAACATAAAAAGTAGAAACGGGAATACCTTGGGTTTCTGGCTGCCACCCCAAGGCTTTCAAAATGCAAATTGTTCATGATGTTTGAGCCTTCAAATTGCAAATTATTCATATAGTTTGCTCGCTCATCAGGGAAGTCTGCTTGGTCTGCTTACTTTTCGTGTTATCTTGACTTACCGAAAGTGTACATTGTAGGCAGATCAATTTTTAATCCAATCATCCTACAGTAGTAGTTCCTTCTATTGTAGTACTTTGCTGATTCTTTAGACCTTTTTTTTTTTTTTAATTTCATGTAATATTGCTTTCCAATTTCTGCTGCTAGCATAATAAATAATGGCAACTTTAACTGGCAGAGATCCCTGCTCGGGATTTGTAACAAGATTTTGTTTGCCATGGTTTGAGTTTCGTTTGTTTGGGCAAGTAATCTTATTCTCTGATATGAAATCTTTTTTACTTGCAGGCAGATCATGGCCATTCTGCTGCCATATCTCGACCTATTTCACGCCCAGTGAATCGTAATGCTAATGCTGCTGATCCAACGAGAATTTCTGATCTCCAACATATAAAGCTCGATAATGGAGTAATACCTCCAGAGGACATGCACTGTGGAGGTTCTCAAAGGCTTGCTAGGGTGCAGAGCCTTGGTTCCTCAATGTCCCAATCCTTTGCATCTGGTTTGGGTGCTTCTTTGACTAGAAGTATTACCCCTGACCCTCAAGTGATCAGGCGGTCCCCAAGTCCATGCCTCCCCCCAGTTGGTTCGAGGATATGTAGCACTGATAAAAGGATTTTGGACTTTAAGGACACAGGTGTTTTTCCTTCTCATATGGCTGATTGTAGTGATATGGAGGCTGCTTTAGCTGGTTTGAATTTGTCAAAAATGAATGTAGAAAATGATGTGGACTGTCAGTCCCACCCACAGTTCAGAAAACCAGGTGACCTGAGCCAATATATGCATCATAATGTGACAAGTAAGTCGGAGCTCCAATCGCGCCATGGCTTTCCCCTGAAAAATGGAACTCTAGATCTTGATCTCTCGAACATAACTTCTAATGGGCAAATCAATTTGTCGAGTCAGTTATCGTCTAACGACCTTTATAAAGTAGCTTCTGGGAGTTCAGTAGGATCTAGTAATAATTATCAGAATGATGATATTTCACATAGTGACCTCATTGGATTCAATTCTAATGTTTATTCTGCCAATCATGCGCTGCCAGCAGCTTTGAACAGTCATTCAGGTACTTCATCTCTCCTATAATATTTTGTGCTCCCAATCTTTTATAGCTTAATCTACTTTTTTTGTTATGCTATACTTTAGCAGGTCTGGCATACTCAAATGCTGCAGAACGACATCATCTCAGTAGAGTTGCACACCCTGTAGGATCTGGTTTCCAAGTGCCAAATGTTGATCCACTGTATATGCAGTATATACAAGACACTTCTGATACATTACAGGCTAATGGAAGCCTAGATCCTTCTTTACTAAGAAACTGTAGTGGCACGTCACATATGGATTTGTCTGGGTATCCAAAAGCATATTTTCAAGCATTGCTTGCACAGCAGAAGCTGCACTATGCCATGCCCTTCTTAAACAAATCTGGAAGTTTAAATAATTCCTACTATGATAGTCCTCTTGGTCTTGGCATGCAATATCCAGTAAGTCCGATGTCCAGCTCTGATATCTCGTTTTTGGGTGCCAGTGGCCCTTTAAGGCAATATGAACGCCTATCACGCTTCCCTTCGATGACAAGAGGGACAACTGGGGGACCAATAGGATCATGGAACCCAGAAAATGGTCTTATGGGGGAAGGTTGTGCATCATTGTTATTGGAAGAGTTTAAGAGCAACAAAACCAAATCTTTTGAACTCTCTGAAATTGTTAATCATGTTTTTGTGTTCAGGTACCTTGTTCTTTCATTCTTGATGTTGTTTATACCTTTCCATTCATTATCATTGTTTGCTGAAAATTTTCTGTACTTTTTTGAAGTGCGGATCAGTATGGAAGTCGTTTTATTCAGCAGAAACTTGAAACTGCTTCTGTTGAAGAGAAAAACATGATATTCCCTGAGATTCTTCACGGTGCTCGTCTTTTGATGACTGATGTCTTCGGAAACTATGTTATTCAGAAAGTATGTTACATTTATCTTTGCAGTCTAATGTCTTATCTGTAATATTAAATTCTGAACTCTGCATCAACATGGAATTGGCAGTTTTTCGAGCATGGTACGGAGATTCAAAGAAAGCAACTGGCAAGTCAGCTTACTGGTCATGTTCTGCCTCTCAGTCTTCAGATGTATGGCTGTAGGGTAATTCAGAAGGTTTGATCTTCAGCCTAGAATTTACTATCAAATTAATTTATCTTTATTTATTTATTTTTGATATGCAATTCATCTGTCTATTCTCATATGCTGTTCTGATTTGCTCAAGTATTTTCTGCATCTTACTATTTCTGATATTTCCTTTTTATAATTGGCCCTTTCATTGACCTATATGATAGCCTGAATGATGCTTTCTTGTTATTGCAATTCTTTGTCCTAAATTTTTCTGTATATTTTTCCGTCTGTCCATGCGAATGCATCTTGATATATGCTTGGTTGACGGACTTCTGGTCTTTTACTTCAAGATTTTAGTCTTGTTTGACAGCTTTATATTCTTCCATCTTTTGGGTTGATAAAGTGATGAACCTTCATAAAATCATATATGTCTTGTGTTTTCTGCTCACCTTCTAGGAAATCAAATGATGGGTTGTTAATTTTAGATAGTGGAATTTTTGGTAGGTAAAAAGGAGCTCCTGAATTTCTTTATGTATGCAAAGATTTGAAAAGGTCTAAAATAAGAATTATAAAATTGATGAGTTATTTAATTCAGACTAGTCTATGATCATGACTAATTTATTCAATCATGACAAGAACGTGACCATACCGAAATGTTCTCATGTTGTGGAAGCTTCTATGATTATTAATGTTGCTTTCTGTGCTAAGGTTAACTAGTAAAACACTGGCCAAACAATGGAGTGAAGCTTATTTCTATGTTGCATGGACATAAATACAATGCCACACATTACAGACACAACACTGGTTTTGGCATGTCCTAGCATATATTTTGATCGTCAATGTTTGTCTAATATATGCCTGGCGCGAAACCACACCAAACCTGAACTGTCCATGATGCTTCCTAGCTTGTAATTTTAGGTTTTCCAGACAATGAACTTAGTATGGACCCGTGGCATGACAATTTAGAGAAAAGTTAGGATACAAGTGCGTTTTATGAATGTATATGTCATGTCTCGTTGTTTGGAAAGAAAGAGCGATGCTGAATATTCCTAATGTTCTTTTGTTATTTAATTTTGTAGTAGATAGATGAAAAAAACAAAAATTAACAGAAGTAGAATATAAGCTACAAAGAACTTGACAGGTTTAATTATTGTTAAAATAAAACAAGTTTTATCAGTCCTAGTATGTAAAAGTATCAGTCTAAAGAGTCATTCAAAAACCAAAATCACAGTAA
This sequence comes from Iris pallida, assembly GCA_029216955.1. Classification (NCBI taxonomy): domain Eukaryota; kingdom Viridiplantae; phylum Streptophyta; class Magnoliopsida; order Asparagales; family Iridaceae; genus Iris; species Iris pallida. The sequence goes on along the minus strand of JANAVB010021796.1, from coordinate 22,675,793 downwards.
TAAATATCAAAGACAGCAGTGAACAGCAATAAGCAACAAAAGCAAAACAGCAATGACATGATGCTTTTCATTTTTAGTGGAGGTAGTACCTGGAAGGTGGGAGTCGATCAACGTCAGCAACCAATACAGATGCTGAGCTTTTTGAAGCATAGTATCCATAGTTCTAGTTCCAGATAAGTGATGAAATTGGATTTATACTTTTTTTTACTACAACACCAACAGACGTTATCCTACATTTACGTGGCTGTTTATTTGAATCCAATTCTTCCATTTGGCGTCGTTAAGGGCCATGCCCTCTGTAATGTTAACAAATCCATATCATTCTTTACACTTTAAACCATATTCGTCTAGGCCCACCCCTACTCCTAGTGGATCCATTAACTAGCTCCTCCTTACTAAAGCATTTATTGGTTCGCGTTACACGTCCAAATCACCTAAGTCGATTTTCTCTCATCTTGCCCACAATTGACACCACCTAGTGTTCTAAAATTCACTAGACAGATTCGGTGCGACGGAGTGCTGCCTAGCGCCTAGGCGGTAAAACCTAATTTTTTTTGAATTTGAAATTTGAAATTCATAATACAAATTTGAAATTTGACATCCAAACATGTTCTAAATCCATAATACAATTTATAATTTTTTGAAATTTGAAATCTTTATTACAAATTTGAAATTTCAATATTCTAAATCCAAATCCAATCTTAAAGATACAACTAAGCACAATTTTTTTTATAAAAAAATTCAAAATCTCCACAGCCGCACAGGGTTGCACAGGCCTGAACAAGTGCACAGGGGCCGAACAAGGGATTTTCGGTTCGGCCGACTGTCACCTAGCACCTCGGCGACCGTCTAGACTGATTTTTAGAACATTGACACAATCTCTAACTTCCAATAGATACACTCATTTTTTTTATTTTGTTCTTTAGTGTATTGTTCCTCATCCATCTTATTAGCATTATCATTTTGTCTACATTAACTTTTTTGACATGTTTCTTTATTGTTCACCACTTTGATACATAAATCATGCTTGACCTTATTACACTCTTATAGAATTTTTCTTTCAACTTTTTAGGTATCTTGCGATCACAAAGTACTCCCGAAACACTCCTCTATTTCAGCAATTTTGTTTTAATTTTATGCATGACATTCTTCCCAAACTCTCTATCACGATGAATAATTGATTCCCAAATACTGAAAGCTAGCACTCTTAGGTATCTCTTGTCCGTTTATATGGACTTTGTTAGTGCCGGGTTACAAAAATAGTACAAAGTACGTAAAAAAATAAAAAAATACAATAAGTCTTGGAAACGAACATATTATAATTACTTGTTGGAAATAAAAACTATTAAAAGATCGCAACAAAGTTGCTACAACAAGAATTAGAATCAGAAATACGACAGAAGACTGTTGTTGGGATAATGAATATCATCGTTGCTCAAAGCAAGATTGGACCATTTCTGTCGATCTGCTCCCAGGAAGCATCAAGTTCGCTAAATAGAACTTCTGGAACGTTTCTTATCACCCTAGCACAAACATAACTTGGACTCTCAGAAGGACGGTCAGACAACACTTCGTGGATCTTCTTGGCCACTGCTAGTACTCTTATAGCAAAAAAATATATTTTCTAACCCTCTCTCAAAGAGGGACTTTAGAATATATAAGGAAGGCAAAGGCAACTCCCCTAATAACACTATCCACATAATTCGGGGAGTATCTCCTGGATAAGTGGGCGGTTACAACCCGTATCCCCATTAAATGGGCGGTTACTACTCTTTATCCCAATTAAGTGGACGGTTATAATAGAATATCCACACAGCGCAGCTCCGCAAGAGTAATGTCCTGCGGGAAGCCTCAGTCCTGCACGAAGCAACAGCTCTATGGGAACCGCTGCACCCATGTGCCCCACGCGGCTCGGTGTGCCCCGCGCGACCCACGCACCCTGCACGACCCACGGGAACCTTGCGGGAATGAGCGCAGAAGTGCCATCTCGCACCCAACCCAATGCGTACTTTTGAAGTGCAAAGTGCACTATCAAAGTGTCACTTTGCGCCCTACGCCCTCGTTCGAGTCCTTAGGCCCCTTTGGGGCCTAGCTCCACATGAAAATTCCCAAAAAATGGGTGACAAGAACACAATTGTTTTTGGAGGTCTTAAACATTACCCTCTAGGAAAACACCCTACCGTAGCAACCATATGGGCTACCACCTCCCATGTGCACAAGGGAATCAAAGAATAATCTTATATTTCAAGGATTTGTCACATGGATGTGAGACCATTTCTAGAGAATAATTTCAATAAATCCTAACAATCTCCTCCATATTTTGATATATGAGCTGAGCGTTCACTACACTAACTGTACATCATGCATTCTATATCGTACCGTTGTTATCTCCTGGATAAGTGGGCGGTTACAACCCTTATCCCCGTTGAATGGGCGCTTATTTCTCTTTATCCCAATTAAGTGGACGGTTATAACAAAATATCCACATATCAGCAGCTTCGCAAGAGTACAATCCTGTGGGAGGCAGCAGTTCCGTAGGAACCCGCTGCAGCAATGTGCCCCGTGCGCCTTGCTGTACCCCGCACGACCCATGTACTCTGCACGACCTACGGGAACCTTGCGGGAACGAGCGCATAAGCTCCATCTCGCACTCAGCCTATTGCGTATGTTTGAAGTGCAAAGTGCACTATTAAAACGTCACTTTGCGTCCTACGCCCTCGTCCGAGTCGCTAGGCCCCTTTGGGGCTTAGCTCCACAGAGAAATTCCCAAAAAATGGGTGAGAAAAACATAATTGTTTTTTGGAGGTCTTAAACATTGTCCTCTAGGAAAACACCCCACCATAGCAGCCACATGGGCTACCACTTCCCATGTGCACAAGTGAATAAAAGAATAATCTTATATTTCAAGGGTTTGCCACATGGATGTGAGACCATTTCTAGAGAATAATTTCAATAAATCCTAACAATCTCCCATATATTTCGATATATTGGCTGAGCGTTCCCACACTAACTGTACATCATGCATTATGATAGATGTCGCCTACGACTTGTATCTTTCGGATTGGGTCAAACAACAGTACGATACAGAATGTACTACGCCTTAAATTCAGTACCATAATTGTCATCCTTTCCACTCAGGCAATGACATCAATTGTGCCTTTGGTCACATATTAAAGATCCTGTGCTGACTTGATATCTGTCTATATATCTTAGGTGTCTACAAGTTTATTCTCAAGCGACGACATGCATCTCTGTTAATACACATAGGTTAGTTCTTTATAGAGTTTAAATTTTTCAGCCTGAGGCCTTTCGCCTCATCGCGGTGCTACGTCGCTATGACATAGCCCGAAGCTGAGGTCCAACCTCTTGGTGGTGTCGTACCATTGTAGCATGAGGTTCCAACCTTTTTGTAGTGTTGAACTACCACTCTCTGTCTTTCAACATTTAGCTACCCGCCTCTTGCGGCGCTACGATGCAGTGACATGGCTCGAAGCTGAGGTCGCATCTCATGTAGTGTCATGCCGTTGTAGCATGGGGTATTTGCTCCTTTGTAGTGCTAGGCTACCCATCCTTCTTGTAAAGCACACTCCAAATGCTCAAGAAATCATTAAGGCATAAACCATCTTCTCACATGACTTGTTCTATACAAACAGTAAATAAGACCACAGAGGTTCTGGGATACAATCCCAATAATGTTCCCAAGGATTAACCTTAGTACTTGATATTTTTCTAGTCAATGATCATTTCTTGAACAAAAAAAACAAGACGCATTGTAGATTTCTATTTGAACTAATAGCATAATATTTTATTGTAGAATTACAAAGATATAATATCGAAATTTTTTCAAGTCCATTTTCTTTGTTGTGTTCTCGATTAGTTGGCGCTTAAGGCCTTTGGTGAACGAATCTGCCAGATTATCATGGCTTCGAACATTAACTACTGCAATGATACCATCATTGATGCGCTCATTCAGTGTTGTGCGACGAAATCTTACTGTTATTTTCTTATCATTGAAGAGATCATTTGATGTCACTGTTGCGATCGTCTGGTTATTGCAGTATATCGATATAGCCAGAATCTACACCAATCAGAGGAAGGTCATACATGAGTTTCCGAAACCATTCTGCTTCATCTGCTACAGCTTCCAGGGCATAAAACTCAAATTCTACAGATGAATAAGAGAACAAAGTCTGTTTCTTTGACTTCCTTGATAGCAGTTCCACCTATAGAGAAGATGTATCCATCTAGCATCACTGAAACATTCTACTACCGGATAATCGTTGTAGTGCAATCTAAACTTGTGAGTGATCTTGAGATATCTCATAACTCTTTTGACAGCTTTCTAGTGTTCTACACCTGGATTGCTGACCGACTTAGCATCCCTACGACGAAACAATGTCAGATTTGTTAGCACTCGTAGTATATATTGAACATCTAATAACACTTGGTTGTTAGTCAATTTGTTTGAAGGAGCGAAATCCATCTGATGCAAATGGATCTTAAAGAAGAATATGAAAGCCGACAGAACTGTTGACAAGTTGAAGGTTAGGCTTGTGGCTAAAGGATTTTCTCAAAAGCAGATGATCGACTATTTTGACACATGCTCCAGTTGCACGAATGACAACTATCATAATGCTTATTACTCTGGGTGCAATTCACAAGCTAGTGATTCATTAAATGGATGTCAAAACAACATTTCTGAATGAATATTTGACCGAAGAGATTTACACAACAATCAGAAGGATTTGTCGTCAAGGGGCTTGAAGACAAAATGTGCAAATTGGTAAATTTTCTTTATGTTCTAAAGCATGCTTCCAAGATGTGGCACGAGAAGTATGATAAGATCGTTAGATCAAATAACTACAAGGTCAGTGAGACTGATAAGTGTGTATATACCAAGTTCGTTGATGACAGAAGGATTATTGTATGTCTCTATGTAGACGATATGCTAATCCTGGGTAGAGATCTAGATCGCAGAGACAAAAAAGTTTCTCTCGCCCAAATTTAGTACGAAGGACATCGGAGATGCTGAAGTTATCCTGAGTATAAAGATCATCAGAACAGAGGTTGGGCTTGCTCTATCACAAGTCCACAACATAGAAAAGATGCTCACACGCTATGGATATCAGGATCTTCTTGGGATTGATAGTCCTTATAGGTGCGATAAGAAATTGAAGCAAAATCCACGGAAAAGTATCTGGTAGTTGGAGTACTCAAGTGTCATTGGATATTATGGAGCCAATCTCGTTATTATTGCCTCCTTCCAGAAGACAACGTCTCTAATCTTTATCGCCTCATTATAGCCTTATAGGTAAGCAGATCTGCTTCCACGTGATAGGTGACAAAGCCTTTCCCGAAGTTCTTCGGCCTCCTCGCTCGCTTTGATGACAGCTCAGCAAGTATTGATTCAAATATTGCATCTTCAAGTACAACTTCTTCTCGGACTACAGTTTCATTAGAAGTGCTAGTTTCCTCGGTGCTTACAGTGTTCTCCGAAGATTCACAAGAACAGTGTTCTTGTGCATGACAAACTTATCCTCAAAGAATTCAGTGCCGCGAGATTCAATAATTTGATTTGATTTCAAATCAAGGAATCTCGGACTTCCCTCTCAGTTAGAGGGAGATTCAAAACTAGAATAGAGACTACATCAAATCCTTACAAATTAAACTAGTATCAAGCAGCCAATGGCTAGTTTAGGCCTCAATCAAAGAACAATTAAGTCGCAACATGCTCCTTTCTAATCAACTATATTATCACTAATACCTCAATAAGAAACAAGTCACAAGAAAAGGGTTTGTTGGATGTTCTTGTACTTGGAGTGATTGGTCAAAGGGTTTCATAAGGACAACAAGAACATGAATTAAACTTCATGGTCGGGCTTACACATGCTTTTAAGTTTTAACTAGATACCTAAGCATGCAGATGGACAAGAAGTGCATCTGTACACGAAAATATACTACGGGAGCCTTAGCAGCTCGCTCATAAGTTTTCTCTAAGTCAATAACCATATGTAAATCTCTTTTTTTTTTTTCTAAATCTTTCCATTAATACTTTTAGTAAGTTAGCTTTCGTGGTAGATCTTTCCAACATAAACCAAAATGATTATCTAAAGTTCTAGTTTTTTTTCCTAAAACTTTGCTCAATCACTCTTTTCCGTAGTTTTATGGTATTGACTCATAAGCTTAATTCCTCGATAGTTATTACAACTTTGTATATCTTCCTCGTTCTTATATATGGGTACTATAATATTGCTCTATAGTCTATTCATCTAACATTTTTTAGTCCTTAGGATTTTGTTGAATAATTAGACCACATGAATCCTTTCTCCCTAAACGTTTTCAAACCCCAACAGGAATATCATATGGTCCTCTACCACTTTTCATTTTTCATTTTTTCTTTAATGCATCCTTAGCTTTAAAAGTTATAATTTTACTGCAATAGGAATATCATATAATTCTACTACTTTTTAATTTTTCTCTAATGCATCTTAACTTAAAGTTCTAATTTTACGACAATAGCAATATGACTTATCCTGAGCTAATTCTGAATCTAGACCAAACTTTTTAGGTTGCTCTTCTTAAATAGCTTGTGAAAAAAACTCATCCACCTTTCCTTAATATCATTTTATCTTACTAATACCTTTTGGTCGTCGCTCATGATACACTTAATATTACATAAGTTTTTGCTCCTCCTTTCTCTACTTGTCTATAAATATCTTTTTCCCCTTAATTTTTAACCTCATATATAAATAATCATAAGCCTTAGATTTAGCTTTACTAACTGTATTCTTAGCTTCCTTTTTTTCTAGTTTGTATCTCTCAAAGTTCTTCTCACTTTTATACTTTTATCTATCTTTATAGCTAGTTCTTTGTGCCTTGATAACCTTTTGAACTTTCTCGTTCCACTACCAACTTTTTTTCATGTTCAACTATTGCTTTTTGACACTATTAGAATCTCTCTTTCTACTTTCTTCATACAACTTGTCATATTTTACCACATGACAATGTAATCCGATTTTATGCTCCATCATCCTTTATCATTATATTAGAATTTATTAAGTTCTAATTTTTTTAAGTTTCACCTTTTGATCTCCGTCTCTTCTCCAAACTAGCCTTTTTTTCTTCCATTTCCTAATGCTAATAAAACCTATATTGAGTTGTTAGGCTCTTCCTGGTACAACTTTACAATCTTTACATGCTAGTCTCAAGGTGGTCAAAGGCGCAAGGCGCACTCGAGGCACAAATGGTCGATGTCGTCCGAGGTGTAAGACGCACTTAAGGCGCCCCCCCCGAGCGAAGCGAGGCGCAAAAATAATAAACATAATTAAATAAATATTAACAACATAATAAATAAAACCAAATAACATATTAAAACTAACAAAAATACGTTAAAACATAACCAGGTAAACTAGCAGAGCAGCATAGCAATCAATAGATGCGAGGTGCGCCTTCTGTGCGCCTTTGACTACGATGTCTAGTCTATCAACCTTCCTAACATAAAAAAGTATTCTATCTTGCTAATATTGGGTCTTGAAAGTGTTCATCTCTCTTCCTAGAACAAATATTTTTTTATTATAAGATCCTATGAAACTACAAGCTCAAAGATTTTATCGCCCCTTCATTCCTAACTTCGTACCCATAACCTCCATACGCACTATTATAATCATTGTTCTCCTTTCCAACATGATATTTAAGTCGTCTCCAATATATATTTTTTCACCTCCAGTGCACTTTGATTAAAACAATCCATATCTTTCCATTTTTTTATATTTTCATGTACCTACTTGGGGTACATATTAAGGTTCACAGTATCGATGTTAGACCCTTACTGTGAGTATCGGTATTGGCAGTATCGACAATATAGGTGATTTTGGATCGAAGTATCGATTTTATTGTATCTGAAAACAAACAATTAATAATAAATTATTAAACTTTTAGAAAAAATATTTTATACTTTAGGCATAATTTTAAGTATTTTCTATGTTGTTTCTTACTAATTTTGGAATTGAATGTAATAATAGTTACCTTAGCCGATTGGATTACATGCGATAGATGAGTTTTCTTCTTTTATAACCTTACTATGCTTTTACACCATTGATGGTTGGTCTTTTTGTCTTTTTTTAATTCAATTTTTTTGCCGAATTGACTGGAAAGAGACCCCCAATGGGTATTAGTCAATCTCGATACCGGATCGGGACATGCCAAATCGTATCGGATCGGTATTGGTCGATACTGCAAACTATGATGCATATGCACTCATAACATTAGTGATATCCTTCCATAATCTAATTTAATTAAGATTATTATATCTACTATTCTTTTTACATCTACAATGCTATTCGTTAATGACTATGTACACGTTTTTTTACCCTATTTTTTGTCTCTTTTTCACGTGTATACCATATCCTTGAAGGCTTAAACCACTAATATCAATTTTCCTACCCACTTTGTTTCTTGTAGACAAAGTATATTTATGTTTCTCCTAATCATTGTATCCACCAACTCCATTCCCTTTCTTGTTAATGTTCATATGATGTAAGTAGCTAATCTAATTTTACTCTCATGCACCAACTCCTTACATTGTTGATTCCTATATCCTATAGTCCATTGTCTATTTATCACCGGATTGGAATATTGATGTGACACATTCCTTCTGGTGAATGTCTTAACCTACTCTTGCTCAGTTGACATTACATCGGGGTGGTATCAAATTTATCAATGCAATGTGGCAACTACGGTGACAACCTAACAACCTACCCTTGCTCATTTTTCATTACACCTGGGTAGGATGCACTATGTCGCTAGTAAGGAACGAGCCAACATGTATTTTATATTGATTCATTTCATAGAGGTGTGACAATGTTTTGCTATGGTTGTCGGCATTGTTCTAAATGGCGGCCGCCTAGGCGGTAGGCGATCTCTCTCCACACCGCTTTTCGGTAGGCAGTGGAGTAGGCGGCCAACGGATGTTGGCGGCATAGGCGGAGGTGAGGCGGCGTAGGCGTGCGCCTAGGCGGAGCAATACCTAACAAGATATTTTGGCCGAAAAGGTTTTGTAAGCATTATGGGCCTGTGGTTCACTTTTACAAAACTAAAACTTTATAAATCTTTGTTCTACAACTTAGTTATGCATGGAACACCCTTAAAATATGCATATTATGCAAAAAACATTGGTAAAATAGTAAAAAAATGTTCAAAATGTATCGACTGCCTAGGCGGTAGGCGGACTCTCTCCGCCGCGCACCCGCCTACCGCTGTTTAGAATCTTGGTTGTCGGCTGCCTAACACAATCCTTTATCCGAGCTTGGGACCGGTTGTGAAAACATAGAACATTAAACACTACACAGGCAGAAAAGTCGTCTTTTCAGGGTGGGCACTCAAATTGATCACAATTTCATGCTCTTCTTTGTGATCATCAAGTTTTCTTTAATTTAGTGGATGAGGGAGGGGGTGATGTTGCACTACTATATCACAATACTTCTTCAATTCTTTCGTCATGTGCAATGATTTTGCCTGCATTGATGCCCGTAAACGGTAACATTTTCTGTTCACTATATATTGTGTTGGTTAAAATGAGCCTTTTTAGTGAGAGAAGTCAGAACATGAACAACTTGAACTTGAACTAAACGAGCCTTCATCCCAAAATATTGAAGTCAGCTACATGACTGTTCTTCCGTGTTCTGTTCTATCAAGGGTTTGTTCTACATTTCCTTCTAGCATTAGCTTTCATTATAACTATTGAAAACACAAACTTTATGTTAATACTTAATAGTATAAGAAGACTTGGGTAGAAAGGTATAATAAGTGCAGAGAGGAAAATATGGCATTGAAAAGGAAAGTGTAAATATGACTATGGAAAGGAAAGTATATATAGAGAGAGAGTTAGGAATTTGGTAGGCTTTTACATTAACCTACCAGAGCCTTCCAAAGAAATTTGGTCAACTCTGTAGGTTTTGAAGCCAGTACCTCATTAGGTTTAGTGCTCTAACTGATTATCTTTAGTCTGAGATTTATTTATCAAAATCTTGTTAAGTTTCAGTAATTATTATTTGCTAAAAAATTTGGCGTAGAAAAAAATTGTTCGTCTTGAAAACCTGAAATCATGCATGAGGCCAACTTAGGTTCAGGTTACTGTCCGCAAACCTGGCAGCTATTGTTTGCACATGAGTTAGTGGTGGCGGCAAGATCTGGTTTGAGTTATTTCATCCCAAAAGCCTCTCTGGCTCACTGCACTCGTTAATTGGGTCCGGTCAGGATTAAATGGTTTCATTTTTACTTGTCTTGCTTAATAAATGAATCAAGTTCTGCTTTAGGCAACTGACACGGAAGTACCTGTTTAAAGCAGATTCTCTTAACAATTCGTCTAAAATTACACGAAAAACATGACATTGGTAAAACTCAAAGCTGTTGACTTACGAGATCTTTTCATCACTTTATTGGCCAGCCAGACCATATTATATTGTTGGATGATGTTAACAATTAACATACACTAAAGGTTCATGTTTACTTATCTCACTTAATAAATGAATCCATTTAAAATATATTCCTTAACAATTCCTCTAAAATGTACAAAAAAACATGAGGTTGGTAAAAATCAAAGCTGATTGTGAGATCTTTTAACCACTTTGGTTGGTTAGCACTTAGCAGACCATGCAATATTGTTGGATAGTGTTAACAGCGACCTAATGGGACCGGTTTATGTTTATGGCACACTTACGCTCTTGTTTGGCAACCAGAAAGTAGAATGGAAACTAGGAAGCTTGCGGGAAGTCCTAGTTTCCATTTGATGTGTTGTTTGATTGCTATAAACTTAGTTTAGACACTTTTTGCCACATCAACAAAGTGAACCTAGGTGCTTATTTTCCATCCAAAATTTGGAACCTCAAAAAAAAAAAAAACTAGAGGGGAGAACATTTATTATTATTATTTATTTAAAAGGTGGTCCTTGCTAATTAATATGGTCTACGTTTACATTATTTTAATTATGACATGTCATCGTGTTGTTCTAGTTTCCTTATTCTTGTGTCTAGGAAACAAACAACTTTCTTAGTTTGGAGCCTACTTTCTCTAGTCTCTAGAAACTAAAGAAACTAGTTCTAACTCATAGTTTATGGCTGCCAAACAGACCCTATGTGACAAGCAGGATGAGTTGCCATGTGAGCACACCATTCCAAACCTTATATTGTATATAGAGTTCTCCTATGATTTAATAACTCATCTTAAATCTCATATTTTTAATGGTTCCCTTATGGTTAGTGTGTCACACAGGAACCGAATCCTTACACAAGTTGGGGTGTCATGTTACACAAGCAGGCTAGGTTGTTTGCCGTTTGACCTATTTATTTCTTGGTGGGTTCCCATTAACTTTTAAATATATTTCATTTTCTAAGGGATATGCCTCTTTTGCGAGCCTGCGAAATATGGCACAGGCGGGCACACTAGGTATATATCTGACTTCAACTCAATTGGGCATACAATTTGACTTTCCCATTTTATTTATTTTCATGTCTGATCTCATGCACCGTGTTTGATATACTTACTCATTCCTCTTTTCAGGAAACTCAGAAACACAACTTTGATTCACTGACCCCATCCTCTCTAAAGCTCATATTGACTCTATTTATTATGTTTTACACAATGGTGATAATAATGTTGCAGTGTGATAAGAAGCTATGCTGTTAAAATGGTAGCAAAGCGACCGATACCGCTTTTTGACTAGTCGGAATTTGTCTTCAAAAAGCGGTAAAAAACATCTGTTATTTTTAATATTAGTACTAATTCTACGTAATAATATCCAATGATATCAATAAAACAAACTAATACCAAATCATGTCAATAAAAAAGAGTTTTACAAAGTACCTCATTATGTCCATAATCATACTAATGAAAAAAATAAAAAGTTTCACACACCAACATCAAACCATGCCCATGATAATAAAAGGAAAGAACATAAAGATATCACAACTAAAATTCATGAACAAGGTACTAAGTCATGCTATCAATATCAACATTTGAGTTAACGCCCACAAATGGGTCTTCAACATCTTGTTCCACCTTCCCTTTCTTCATCCACATCCCAATCCTCATCTTCGTACCGTTGTCTCTTGCTCCTAGTACTTGGTCCTACTTCATCACCTCCGCGTGCACCTCTCACTTCCGACCATAGAGATCATCACCTGCATCCACAATATCTTGGAACTCCTCAGTAGGAATTACCCAATTATCATTTTCATCAACTTCCCTCGTGACCAATCACCATTTTTTGTAAAAAGGCAAAAAGTGGGCAAAACAAGGCCGATTTTTAATCCGATTTTTGTGAAAATTCAGTCGTTTCGCCTGCCGATTAATCGGCGACTAGTCGGTTGCAGACCAATCGCCGCTTTAACTGCATAGTTCAGAAGACGAGTAAATGTTTATGATCTAGGAAATAGTTGTTGTTGTTCAAGTGGAAAGATGTAGAACCACTTTGGGAGACTTGTCTTCTTTGAATTATGAAAGCAGTTGAATGCCTTGTTGAGAACATGGTAAATAAGCTGCTTTATTTCCGTCAAAAAGGAATCCAATTTGTTGACAAATATATCAAATCCATTTGAAAAAACACTCGGAACATAAACTGAAGGTAATAACTGAAACTAATCTCTCATGGGGCAGTTGCATAAACATGGACATAAGGCATGCATATGTTTATTATTTGTAAAGGATTGGGCTGAAAGTGATGGGGTTTAGAAAGAGGTAAGACAGTGGAGGGCAAAGTAGATGACAGTTTACCATGCGGAAGGATCCTTTTTCTACTTATCCTGTCCTTTAACAGAAAGAGAAGGATGAAAGAGTGTAGAGAGAAGGTTTTTTGTCAACTATATCATAGAGGACAACATAGAGGTATAAACAGAAAGCGCATTTGAAAAGAAGAGAATACATTTACATTTATGAATTGTAATAGATAGTGTATATTTCAGTTTTATCTAATATATTATGTAACTTAGTAACTCTCATCTCTACAGTCTGCTTCTACCTATGTCTAGTAATATATGTATAGTATCCTGCCTTCTTACAATAGTTTCATTTGGTGATATCTTGCACCTAACATGACATAATATTTAGACATTTCTCTTTTGAGTTGTAATGTTAGGTTGTGTTGGTTTCCCTTTACAGGCTTTAGAAGTGGTCGATATAGATCAGCAAACTCAGATAGTTTCTGAACTTGATGGGTCAATCATGAAATGTGTTCGTGACCAAAATGGCAACCATGTAATCCAAAAGTGCATTGAGTGTGTCCCTCAAGAAAGGATTCAGTTCATCATATCAGTTTTCTATGGACAAGTTGTGGCACTCTCTAGCCATCCATATGGCTGCCGGGTCATCCAGGTGTTATATTTATTTCATCTTCCTTCTATGTATTTTGTCTGGTTAAACTAAGAATAAAATCATCGAATCAATAATGGAACCAGATGTTTTATTTGTTCTCTAATATATGCCTTGATTATCACAGAGGGTCCTTGAGTACTGTAATGATGAAAAGACCCAAAGCATAATGATGGATGAGATCCTCGATTCTGTGTGTACTTTGGCACAAGACCAATATGGAAATTATGTTGTTCAAGTATGTTTTTATCCCCATCTAAGTTAATTAGTGCCTTTTGATCTTCCTTTCTGCATGATGAGCGCCAGGTTCACTCTTCCAATTTAATCTGTACACAATTATAATTTCAACTTAGGGTTTGAGTGCACCATTTTTTCAGTTTATTTTGACAGTGATTATAAGGATGTTTTTATTTTGCTAATTTTTTGTTAGGGTTCTTACTGTAACAAAATCATAGGTAGCATAAGACAGCTATAAGATCAGTCACACTGTGGATCAAAGTTGGGCAACTAAGATACATGTAGAAACGAGGATTAATGAAATGAGAGTGTCAGATGGATGAGTGGCAATCAAATATATAAAATGAGTACATTCATGGTAGTGCCAACTCGCGATAAGCTGAGAGAAAATTGTGTCACATGGTTTGGAGGACGTGTAACGGAGACCAATAGATGTGCCAGGTAGGAGTATTGATATGCTAGAATTAGGTGTAGGCCTAAAAGATCTTGGACTGAGGCTGTAAAGAAGGTATTGCCAATGTTATGGAGGACATGACCCTTTTAGAGATGAATGGATGGATAGGATTCAGAAGCCTTTTGCTGTAACAAAATCGTAGGTGACAAGTGAATCAAGAAAATCCTTCCTGTGTGCAATAGCGATCTTTTGTTTCTTTATGCCATCTTTTTTGATTTCCCATCTGCTTCATTGTTTCAATTGCGATGGTTATTTCCCATCTGCTTCCATATTATTAGAGAAAACTGATAATTGAATTTGGCATTTGGCACTTTCACTAGCAAGAGTTTTTTTGGGAGAAAGTACATAGAACATATTGGACACTAGTACTGCAATATTTTATTGGTCATAACCACTCTTTATCTGACACCAAACTTGCTTCTCAAGTATTTACTTTTTATTTGCATTTTTTGAGAATTTTTTCCTTTTCAATTTCTGTACTGCTATTAAGTCCTATCCTGCATAGTTCCCGATCATGATGGAAGAACGATTTATTTTTATTTTGTCCATGGAATATGCGACATCAATTGAATATAAGTAATCAATGAAGCCAGGTTCATGCTATACCTTTTTGCGTCATCTTTAGAAACTTGTTCCTGTTTTTGCTAAGCAGCTCATGCTTTTGGCAGTATGCCCTCTGTTTTATCTACCTTTTATCCGCTTCTCATCGATGTTATAGTAAACGCTTTATTTCTTCATTAAACCTTTGCTTCTTAAAACACTGTTGATACTCCTTATCAAGGGTCTCATTTCTCATGTAGTTGGGTTGCCTCCTTTTGGTTTGTTCGTTTGTATCTCATATATGCTATAGTAAACAGTTGCGACACTCTTGATTGAGGATCGGCTACCAAGTAGTTAGGTTACACAGCCAACTAGTGCTTTTACAATCCACCTAAAAATTGCTGCCTATTTAATCGGCCTATTGCTCTCTATTTAATCACCTTTTAGAACATTGGTCTTTGAATGTATTTTTTTTCCCTTTTTACTTCTCTTAGTTTTTCAAGGTTCTTGGCTATTTTTTTTTTTTTACTATGCTCTCTTTATTTCCTACGACTTAATATTTTCATTTTTTTTTCTTCTATATTTTCTTGTCATAGGTTTCTCTGTTTTTTTTTCTCTCTATCATGACATCCATAATTCCATTGTCTTCTTGTATTCCATGTTTGAAGCTCCTCGTCCATGGGGCATCAAGTTCACCCCGGTTTTGTCTCTTGTTTCGTCGTTTTTATCTGTATACATGGATAGAAAGGGACCATCTTGTAGAGTTTAAGAGAGTATTATGTACCTTTTTTTGTTCCGTTCCTTTATTATACAATATCTTTTAGTCCCACATCAGTTATTGTAATATGGGGAGCTAAATTCTCATCATATGAATACCCCTCAGTAGAGCATCCTATTACCTTTTTTCCTTCTGTCGCTCTCTTTCTCTATCCTTCTACAAAGAGAATAAATGTAAAACCTTTATTCATGGACACTTGGATACTAGCCTATTTTGAATTCGGTTATATGAACAAATGGCGATGGTTGACTCAATAATCCGCAAACATTTCAAACAGTGGATTCACACTGGAAACAGATTAAACATCTTATTCCTGCCACAAATGCATCCAACTAATTAAATGACAAATGGAAGGGCAATGCATAAAAGATCAAATCCATCCAGGAAATAAGCCAAATGGAGCTAGTCCTCAATGATAACTGCGTTCTTTGGAATGAAAACCAGCAAACATAATTATACAGATACAGGACATCAAAAACTTACCTGGAAGCAGATGCAACCACTACATAAATGACTAACATGAATCTAATTTGAAAATACAAAATGGACTTGGTTATGTATACACATGAAGGCACACTCGTGTATAATGATCTTGATAGTATCTATATCTATGTATATTCTAGATTGTAACTAGGTTCCCAAAATTTCTTCAAAGGATTTTTTGTGAAAGAGAATTTACTTTTTCTTATCTCAACTATGTTGGGCACACTGCGACCATGCAAAATCATTTTCAGCCCCTTTGGGACCTAGACGTACTCACACGATGACTAAATATCTTGTCGTATGTATGTCAATCATGGATATGGACATGATATTGTCCTAAAAGGGGATGTTATGTTTGAAGTTTTATGTTGGGCACACTCTGCCGATGTTTGAAGTTTTCACTTCTCTCTCTCTCCCCCTTCACAAAAAACTCTACTATTGGACAAGGCCACTCTATTTTAATTGCTGCTGCTTTTTATGCCTTCGTCAACCATGTTTTCCTACTCAATGGTCACTGTCACCAAACAATTGGAGGGAAATTGGTGTGTTGGGGTGTGGGGGTGGGGGTGTTGGATGCAGGAGAGTGTATTTCCTATGTGTAAACTTGAATCAAATAAACAAAGAAACCCCCATTCTCTTCTGATTTATCTTTTATAATTTGAAATGTCAATATTTATATTTAACTGCCCCTTTCCATTGACTGACCAAATATTCTTTTCTGGCATGGCGGCTATTAGCATGTCCTGCAACATGGTAAACCAAAAGAACGGTCTGCTATAATCAACAAGCTTGCAGGGCAGATAGTGAAAATCAGTCAGCAAAAGTTTGCTTCGAATGTTGTTGAAAAGTGTTTGACATATGGTAGTCCTGAAGAGCGTCAGATCCTAATTGATGAGATGCTTGGCTCTACTGATGAAAATGAGCCCCTGCAGGTACCCACTACTTTGTTTGGATGTAGATTGAATATCACTTCTCAGACTTGATCTTTATTCAATGAGATTGTGTCAATTTCTTTCTGAAGGGAAATATTATTTTTTCTATCACCAGATACTTAGGGATGATAGCTATTGGCAAATACTTTGTGATGATAGCTAGTTGCAAAGACTTAATGAAACAGTGACAGTTTACCACATTGAACAATGTGCATCATGTAAGACAGTTTTGATTAATCAACAGAACAAAACAGATAAAAGAAAACCAACCTTGTGAATGAAGTTAATATACAGTCGGCTAATATACACTTATACATGTATAATACCAATTGAGCTAGCAACTTTAAAAAAAACCTACCTTGTGAAGCATTTTGAGTTTTCTTTCCTCCTGTTGAATTCAGTGTAATTTAGGTAGTTGCTGTATATTGGCTGCCCAACTTTGAGGAGCTCTCTTAATGATGTCTAATCAAAAACAAAATCCACTTTAACTGTCTGGAGTTTTATCATTATGTAATATGTGAAAAGCCATGAAGTGATGTTTGTTCGGAAGAGAGCACATTTCCTTCTAGACCCTTGATGACCAATTATTTACAATATAACCAGATGGTCCAGTTAGGAGAAGACTTAGGTCAGAGTAACAAGCCCTTTTTCCTCTCATGTCAGACTGCTCAGTACATCCTATCTAGTGCCTTTTATAACCTAACCTAGCTGGGCATGGACATACCTTGGTTTGTTTTGTTTTGTTATATATGACAAAAATATGTTCTAAGCAGCATATGTTGAGGCGTCAACCATATTTGATTCCAATATCCTGTTATATGTGCAACATCTGTTTTTAGTAATAACAATATACAAAAAAAGGAAATTTGTTTCTTATTTGCAATTGGATGACACCCTGGAAATGGTTTTTATACCATAGTTGACATTGTATTTGATTTTGAATGTTGAGTTCAAGTCGAGATTTCTGCCTACGATATGCATCATAGTATTATCTTACATTAATGTTTTCAAGGTTCTAAACGGCTGTAGGCGGATGTACGGCGGAGAGGGTCCGCCTACTGCCTAGACCCGTCTAGGCACCGCCTAGGCACTTGTTATATTTTGGACATTTTTACTATTTTACCACTATTTTTTGGCAATTTATAAAGGCACATCCAAAGTTACTCAGGGCTAGCCCAATTTTTTCTCCTTTTATTTACAAGTTTGCCACTAGAAAAAATTGTTAGGGGCTGCCCACTACATAGTATAAAAGCCAACTTTTTTTTGCCTTTGTCTTCTTCCCCTTTTCTCTTCCAAAACCCAAAACCCAAAACTCATTATTATATAGAAGTTAGAATGTTCTCAATCCATGTTCATGCCTAAAATTCTTCTAATAACTAAAGTTTGATTTATGATTTAATTTGGACGAATTTTTGAAGTTTCGAACTCAATTTAGGGTTTCGAAAACAATGTTTTATTTAGGATTGTCAAAAATTTTGACATCCTGTTAAAAAACAATATTTTATTTAGGACTGTCAAAAATGACTGTTGTAGGACTGTCAAAAATTTGAAAGTCCTAATGAAACTTGTTGCAACAACAAGTTTTATTTAGGATTGTCAAAATTTTTGACAGAACAATCACACAAATAGTCTAATAACATCACATTTCAAAATAGTCTCAAAATTTTTATTTAGGACCATAAGAACCCAATACTAGTATGTCTCAAAGGAAAGAAACAACTAATATTGACAAAGGATTACAATCGTATTGTCTGGATGTAATTAATACAAAATTTAGCATATTATATGCGTTTCGTTCAAAAGTATTACAACAATTTGATAATTTAGCATATTACAACCAACATCAAAGTTCCAAAAATTAAAGTTTCACAACACCAAGCGATCAAGATGTCGGTCTTCATTTGGTGTCGGTTCATGTCGTTCTTCACTTTTCTACCTACTCCAAATTACAAGGTAATCACCGAGCGATCAAGATTCAGTAATTGAAAAAGATGAGAAGAAAAACTGTAGCAGCGACTTATTGTAGTACTTCTCGAGAACATACAACTTGCGGTCGATACTGCAGAAGAGATTATTCTTGTCGTAAAGTATGCAAATGTGAGAGTTTACCTATATTCCTGTTATGTTTTGTTAAACAAGGTACGACAAGAATATGGGTAAATTTTCATATTTGCATACTTTACACGAAGAATAATCTCTTCTGCAGTGACGATCACAAGTTTTATGTTCCAACTATGGGCTCTCTGACGGCAAAATTTATTTGATGGCGAGAGAAAGATGCTGTTGCCCCTGCCATTTCTTTCCTCAATTTGTTCCATATACACCATTACAAGAGAGGCATGAGAGAAGCTATAAGATAAAGAAATATTTCAAGTAAATTAACAGATAATTAAATTTAATATACAGACAGTAGAAATTTTATACATGCCTGGAATAAGAATACGACTCTGGAATGGACTGGAAGAACACATGACTGTAGAAAATTTCTACAGTCTTGTAAGTTGTCATGACTGTAGAAATTTTCTACAGTCCTAACAACATACAAGACTTAAAAATTTCTACAGTCCTCTGTTCTTGCATCCCGTGGCTGTGCCGAAAAACTCACCCAAAAAATTAAAAAATAACAACATACAGGACGAGTAACATGTGTTCTTCTACAATATGATACTATATTACGATTTGTAGTTATAATAAGGATTAGAAAGAATTTTTTCTTAAAAAGAAATAAAAAATAACAATACCAATGAAGAAATGGAGAAGGTGGAGGGAGAAGAGTTGTACCTTGATTGTGGTGAAGATGGAGATGGTGGAGAAGATTGGAAAGAAATTAGGAAGAAGATTGTAGATGGTGGAGAAATTTAGGATTTTGGTAAAGATGGATGATAAAGAAGAAGTTTAGGTTTGAGAGAGTTTGGAGAGAGCGAAAATTAGAAATGATTAGATTTGAGAGGGTTTGAGGGAGATTGGGGTGGGTGGGCAGCCCCTAGTAAAAAAAAGGAGCTGCCTTGAGTAACAATTCCTCTAAACTGGGCTAGCCCTGAGTAAATTTAGATGTGCCTTTATAAATTGCCTTTTTGTGTGCATAATATGCATATATTAAGGATGTCATGCATTGTAGAGTGGAATAATGGGATGATTTATTAATGAATGGGAGTTACATATAAATAGGAGAGGCTAACCCCTCTCTCGTTTGTTCTAGGCGATGTGGAACTAAAGTCCACTACTATTATTATCAATATACTCAACACCCTCCCTCAAGCTGGAGCATAGATGTCAATCATGCCTAGCTTGTTACATAGAAATTGAATCCGAGGACCCAAAAGAGGCTTTGTGAAGATATCGGCTATCTGATCACCGGTCCTCACATGGTGAAATTTTATCATCCCTTTTGTGTACTAATCACGGACAAAGTGGATGTCTATTTCAATATGCTTCGTCCTTTCATGTAATACATGATTGGTAGCAATATGCATAGCAGACTGATTATCACACCACATATCTGCTGTGCTCGATCCTGCTTCTTCCAATTCTTGTAGAAAATGTTTCATATATAACACCTTTGCTGTGCCATGAGCAATGGCTCGATACTCTGCTTCTTAACTTGACCGGACTATTACATTCTGCTTCTTGCTCTTCCACGATACCTAGTTTCCACCAATGAATACAGAGTAGCTAGACGTAGACCGTCGATCTGTCAGACTTGCACCCCAGTTATAATCAGTAAAGCACTCAAACACGAGTGTGTCCATGATTCTCCATTCGAATTCCTTTTTCTGGATTCTTGACTAGATAGCACAAGATTCTGAGAACTGCCTGCCAGTGTGGAACTCTTGGAGAAGCCAAAAGTTTATTTGCAACCAGGGGCGTAGGCACTGTGTGCCGAGGGGGCGTGATTGCGCCCCCTAGAATTACATTTTTATTTATTTATTTATTTATATATAGTAGAATTACATTTTTATTTATTTATTTATTTATATATAGTACAACCGCAGACCGGTGATCCATCACAAGAAAAGTGTACACTAGCAGACAGTCTATAGTAGCAGACTACCAATCAAAAGGAAGCGATTGCTACTTCCTACTCAAGTTTCTACAGTAGACAGTCTATAGTCTACAGCAGTCTAGCAAACAATCTATTGTTTACAATAGCAGACAGTCTACAAATTCCCATCACAACATTGTTGTGACTGTTGGGCTTCTGCTTGCTTCCTACTCAAATTTTCAACATTTGAACATTCTCTATGTTAAGTTCAGCACTCTTTTCTTCCTCTCTTCCTCCTCTCTTCTAGTCTTTCTACAACTCCTTCCCGTTGGGTTACTGCTTTGGTGGGAGTAAAATTGTAAACATTATTCCTTTTGTTTTTTTGCATGCTTTACAAATTGCTTATTTTCTTTTTAACATCTGGGTTTCCCAATTTGGTTTCATAACTTAACTGTTTACCTGTTTACTGCTTATATTGTTATTCTTGTCACCATTTTGACTGCGTTTTATTGTTTTGACACCTTTTGTGATCAAAATTCTATCATGCCAATACCCAATTAACTAAAGGCATCATGTTTAAAATTAGTAGTGGAAAGCCAATATGACTAGTTATTTTTTTAATTTTTTTTGAGATGTCCGACAGTACTTTGTGCACGCTGCATTGCATGCCTGCTGGGCCCACTGCCTCCAACTTCCACCAAATAAATGGAAGGAATAATACGTCCCCGTGGTTCGATCCATTGATCTTTCGTCACCCCGCTGGGGTCTTATATATCTCCTCGATAACAACAAGAGCCACTCGAGTTCGGTACTAGTGGTTATTTTATTTAGCTTTACAGTTTGCATCTTTTTAATCTTATATTAACTCTTCAATTATGTCCTTTGTACATCCTGATTTCAAAATTTTAATTTGACATTTTTGATATCATATAATTTTATATTGTAGCAGTAAGTACCTAATAATTTTGGCTAATATTTCAAAATTGGATATTTTTCAGATGAAAATAATAGACAACTATTTTGGCTAATATTTCAAAATTAGATATTTTTCAGATGAAAAATAATAGACTATTCAAATTTTTCAATAAATCTTGAGAACAAAATTGTAATAGTTTATGACATTTGATATTAATATATAATATTTTAAAAGTTATAAATATGTTATTATAATTTATTATTATTTTAATAATAAGTATTGCACCCTCTGTATTAAAATTCTGGCTATGCTACTGCTTGCAACCCTAAATGCGAAAGAGATGTCCAGACGAGTCATGACTGTCAGGTAGTTGAGTTTTCTAACTACTCGTCGATACTGATCTGGATTGGTCATCAGGACCCCCTCGTTTGGAAGTAACTTAGCCCCTGGATCCATAGGTGAGATTGCTCCCTTAGCTTGCATCATTCATGCATCATTCAGTATGTCCAGTACATACTTCTTTGAGACATTATAATGTTTCGTTTATCCCGTGTGACCTCAATGTCTAAGAAATAGTTCAATGATCCCATATCTTTGGTTTGAAATTGTTCTTCCAGAAACTTCTTGAGGCCTGCAATACCCTGGTTGTCGTCTCCCGTGATTACAATATCGTCAACATAGACACCTAGTAGTATCCTCCCAGCTGATGTTTGTCGGTAGAATACTGAATGATCCTTCTTTGATTGACACATGCCAAACTGAGTAACGACATGTGTAAATCGACCAAACCACGCACGAGGTGATTGTTTTGGACCATAGAGGGCCTTCCGCAAATGACACACTTAACCCTCTCTTACAACGACCCCGGGAGGTTGCATTACATATACTTCTTCATCAAGATCCCCATGGAGGAAAGCGTTCTTGATATCCAGCTGGAGCAATGGCCAGTCATAGCGAATAGCCAAGGCCAAAAGTACACGAACATACGTCATTCTGGTAACTGGAGAGGACTCAAAATAATTCTCACCATAGCCTTTGGCCACCAGACGAGCTTTTAGGCGATCAAGAGAGCCATCTGGTTTCACCTTGATCGTGAATACCTATTTGCAACCTACTGTCTATTTACTGGATGGTAAATCGACCAAGTCCCAAATATGGTTTTCTTAGAGCTTTTATCTCCTCGTTCATAGCAGCACCCCAACTGAGATGTTTGAGATCCTTCTCAGCGTTTTTGGAAATCTGAATCCCATCAATAGTAGCTACCAGAGACTGAGTGTGACTTGTAGGCATGCACGACGAGGACGAGCTGCAGGCGGGGCTGCTGGTGGAATATGCGGAGCTACTAGTTGAATAGGTGGAGACGAATCAGTAGAGCCAGAGGAGGATGACTCTGTAGGCATCATTGGCGATGTTGGTGTGGGTGACGTCGGCACCGACTTAATTGGTGTCTCCGGACCATCAGACCGGGGAACTGGCTCGTTAAGGGAGGGCACCCGGACGGAGGGCTGTTGTGTTTGATCATGAAATCCTCTTTTAGATATATTTGGGGAACCAGATCCGTTGTTTGTGGAAGTGGAGGAAATTCGGTTTCAACAAAAGTAACATTCCGAGTGAATTTTTTTTTTCAAGACGGGAAAAATATCAATACCCTTTCTGATCTTTAGCATACCCAAGAAAAATACATTGTATTACCTTAGGATCTAATTTAGAAAGAGCCGGTCGGGTATCCCGAACATAGCATAAGCAACCAAAAATTCTGAGAGGCAGATAAAATGGCTTTTGTCCTGAATATAGCCTAGAAAAGGGAGTATTACCATTGAAGACTGACGATGATACGATTAATAAGATAACAAGCGGTAAGAACCACATCAAACTAAAATCTCTCGGGAGTACGTGCATGAGACATAAGAGCACGCGTTGTTTTCAAGAGATGACGATTTTTGCACTCGGCCACACCATTCTGTTGTGGTGTGTACGGACAAGAAGCTTGGTGGATGATGTTATTGCGGGCCAGATGACTATCGAGCTCTCGAGATAAATAAACACGATTATTGTTACTCCGAAAATTTTTAATTGGAACACCAAATTATGTTTTTTTTTTCGGCATAAAAATTGCACCAAATGTTAAATAATTCGGAACGATTTTTCATCAGATGGACAAAAGTGACACGTGAGTAATCATCAACAAACGTAACAAAGTACTGAAAACCTTTTATTGATTCAATTGAACATGGTTTCCATACATCAGAATGCACAAACTCGAAAGGAACAGATGCAATTTTATTATGATTCACCGGATAGGGAACCCGGTGATACTTAGCCAAACTACACGACTCACAATTAAAGGAAGCATGAAAATCTAAAGAAGGGTACATTTTCTGGAGAGTTTGGATAGATGGATGTCCTAACTGACAATGTAGCTCGAAAGGATCGAGTTTCATGTCGGCACAGATAACAGAAGAAGGTACGTCAAACAGATACAAACCTCCAGCCACATGTCCCTTACCGATAATCTTCACAGTTTTCAGGTCCTGAAAAACACAACCATCAGAAAAAAAATGTTATCGAGCAATGTAGTTCACGAGTAATTTGACTAATTAAAATTAAACTGAACGAGTTTCCAGGTGTAAGCAATACAGAATTGAGCGACAGTCCGGAAGAAAGACTGGCACTTCCACGTTCTCGGACTGTCAAGGAACCTCCATTAGCAATAGTAATGCCAGAAACACGACGGACATGGACATAATTATGTATCATACCTGCGTCACCAGTTATGTGAGCAGACGCACCAGAGTCGATTACCCACTGCTTTGGCTTTATTATACATGCTGTTGAGTATCCGGCTGTGGATTCAGACGTGGAAAACGTCACCACGACGTTGAGCCTAAAAATCAAGGAACTCTGTATATGTATCCGAAGTCAGCTGAACAGATCGGACACCTTCATCAGGAGCATCAATTGTGATATTAGCAGCAGGTGATTTAGTGCATTTCCAGTAGAAATGGCCAAGCTGACCACAACTAAAGCATGTGCGTGGTCGTCCTCCATTGCGACCATTACCACGACTCCATTACGACCAGTACCACGACCACCACGCCGTCCACCACGACCACCATGAATGTCTGTATGAGCAGTACCAAGAGCAGAGCGATCAGCAAGTGCATCACCCAGAGTGGTCTCTACGACTTTTGCTGCTCGAAGGACACGATAATGTGCTTTCGTTAAAGATGGAACTTCAGACCCAGCAATGATTTGAGATCGAGCAGAGTCCGCATCGGGACGTAGAGAGGCAAGATACGCCATAACATGAAGTTGTTCACGTTGAGCCCTAGCTTCATTGATATCTGTTGTTAGGGGCATTATACGATCAACCTCATCAGACAGTCTTAAATGTCTTGAAGTGATCCTCATGAGATTTGTCTTCCTGATTTGCTCTGTATATGCCAACGACAGTCATAAATGCGAGACAAATCGCATTTGTCATCAAACGCCGTTGCTAGGACCGTCCATAATTTCTTAAAGGAGTCCGTATTCTGAACCATGTCTTTCACCGATGGTTCCATGGAGTTCATTAACTGTGTAAACAGATGACTATTATCTATCTTCCATTGCTCAAAGATGGGATCAGTCTTTGCCCGGGGGGGGGGGGGGGGGGGGGGGGGGGGTTGTCAGTCAAATGTTTGGACAACCGCATCTATAGATGCGTCTTCTCGACCTTCTTACGCCATGTCGAGTATACGTCTGGTCCGTCCAATTTTCGATCGACAAATGGAATCGAGGAAATCATTGTATTAGTGCCTATTGGTTCCGCCATTGCGTTTCCAACGCTAGTACCAGTATCACTGGTACGCGTCCCAGTGTTATCCATCCCTCAGATATCGGTTCCAAGTGTCTGAAAAAATGTCGGTCACAGCAATATCCACAGTATAGATGTGGATCATACAAGTCAGGATAGAGAGAACACTCTCGAGGCAGATCCTGATGTGAAGATCAAGCAAGGAAACAAAGAATCATGCAAGACAACCATCGTGTCTCCTCTTTGTTAGCCTTCCCGAAGCCAATTGTTGGAGAGTCAGAGTTTTCAACATGGTTGCTCTGAAATGTCCAAGTCAATTGCCAAATTTGAGAATCAGAGGTTCCTGTAAACAACCACGTTATTTATCCTCGGAGATTTTCAAGTTAATTTAGGACAGAGGTTCCTGCAAACAAACTTGTTGTTTACCCTTTGTGAATCCCAAAAGATCAATATTGGAAAGTCAGAGGTTCTTGCAAACAAACTAATGTTTATCCTCCGAGGATCCCAAAAGATCTTTTTTTTTTCTTCCAGAAACTTAGGGTTTGGAGGGGAGTGGGTGGCGGCTAGGGTTAGGGTTTACGCCCATGTGGAGGTGGGGGGGTCGCCGGGGGAGGGGGGGGTAGCAGCAACGCTGGTGACAACAGCGCTGGTGGCGGCAGCGGCAGGGTGAAGGAGGAGGTCGCCGGAGGAAGGGGGGGGGGGGGTTGCCGGGGGAGTGTGGAATAGCGGCAACAGGGGGCAGGGACGCCAGTGGGTGGGGGGGGGGGGCAACTGCATTATGGTGGGGTGGGGGAGGGTGGATTAGGGTTACGGTTTTTTTTTTTTTTTTTTTTTTTTTTTTTGTGGAGAGGGATGGATGGGTTACGGCTCTGATACCATGCAGAGTGGAATAATGCGATGATTTATTAATGAAGGGGAGTTACATATAAATATGTGAGGCTAACCCCGCTCTCTTTTGTTCTAGGCAATATGGGATTAAAGTCCACTACTATTATTATCAATATACTCAATATGCATAACTAAGTTGTAGAACAAAGATTTATGAAGTTTTAGTCTTGTAGAAGTGAACCATAGGTCCATAATGCTTGCAAAATCGTTTGCCAAAACATCTAGTCAGGTATTGCTCCGTCTAAGCATCCGCGTACACCGTTTCACCTACGCCGTCAAACCTCCTCTGGCAGCCTACTTTATCGCCTACGGCAAAAGCTGTACGAAGAGCAACCGCCTCGTGCCTAGGCGGCCACCTCACCGCCATTTAGAACGCGGAATGTTTTATTGCTAGTTCTCTTGGGTTTGTCATAAATAGAGAGGTTTATCATGATCTTTCATGATGTTCAGCTCCGACTTCTGATAGTTTTGTAAAATGCTGACAGGCAATGATGAAGGATCAGTTTGGAAACTATGTTGTTCAAAAGGTTCTGGAGACTTGTGATGATGTGAACCGCGAGCTCATCCTCTCACGCATCAGAGTTCATTTGAATGCCTTGAAAAGGTACACTTATGGGAAGCATATAGTTGCTCGTGTCGAGAAGCTTATATTGACTGGAGGTAATGTTTGACTGCTCATATAAACATCTCTTAAGACGATAAAATTTGTATGAATTGACGCCTGCTCTTTCATGTTTGCAGAAAGGCGCATGGGGAGCTCATCTTATTCGTCATAAGAGCCGAGGGAAATTGGACATATTTTGTACAGGTTTTGAGGCTAGTTTTAGCACTAGGGCTTTTTCACCACAGATGGGAGTATGTTCAGCTGGATTTTACTTTGTAAATAAACTGGAGGCCAGCTAGAATAATTCTTTTTGCATCTTTCCGTTATGTATTTTGCACTTATGTAACTTATCTTAACATAGGCAAAATCAATAATTGACTCAAGGTATTCGAGCAGAGGTGCCAACAAGCCGTGACCAGAGAAAGCTGTACAAAGTTCATTGCTTATGTAAAGATAAAAAAAAAGAGAGCATGAGAACCGATTGAAATTGTAAAGAATAGATATGGAGTGCATGCTACCTGATGTTTCTTCTACTTGGTTGTCAATCGATTACATCATGTTTGCTTATAATGTACATATAAAGGCAAAATTATTCTTGCACTGAAGAAACCAAGCTCATTTCCAAACTCTCAAGGTATATTTTATGCAAGTGGTTCATATTTGTGCCAACAGTTTTCTGGGTTTTGATTCCCTTTAGGAGGTCGAAACTTGATGTCACTAGTGATTATGCAAATTTCTACGCAATAACAGAAGTAGATGGTCGAGCTCGAGTGACTCTTGTGGTTACCGGAGAGAGGCATAAGAGTCCTGGGTGGCAAAAGATCGGTGGATCGAGCTAGGAAGCGTGTTATTTCATTTATAAAAAATGGTGGGGGCATTGGACTCAAAAGACATGCAGTGAGTCAGTCCTACGTTAGGCATATAAAAAAGAGAGAAATTTTGAGTCGCATCCCACTTTTGTTATCCATATTCAAGGTGTGTTCTACACAACTACCAAAATGTAAGACACTCTCCACTTTTGACGGAAACTGTCCATAGCTGACGGTCAACCCCTTTGACTTACAATTTTTGACGAAAATACCATCGTCTTCTCCATTCCCAAACCCAAATTCTAATCCCTCCTCCTCCTGCTCCCGCAATGTCCCCCGCTCCCGCTCCGCTGCGGCGTCCCCGTCCTGCCGCTGCCGTGCCCCTGCCCCGTGAAGGGGGCATCCCTGTGCCGATCTGCGTGACGACGCCCGTCTTCGCCACAGGGAACGCGTAGCCGATTCCGAGGCCGGCCAGCTTGTCCCTAATCAGCCTGCTCGTCTCGACCTCCTCGTAGGCCAGCTCGGGCCACTCATGGATCCTCCTCCGTATCCCCTTCACCCACTCCGCCCCGTCCCCGCCCATCGCCAGCGCGAGGACAGGAATGACAAAATGGCTTCTCAATATAATGGCAAAAAAAGGTGCTAGTGTTGAGAAGCTTGAACTCGGAATCAATTAACAGTGTTGCAGCTAAAATACTAAACTCAGAATTATACAGCTTTCTAAGCCAGCAAGCTTTCCTTGACAATCCAGTAACTCGTAGAATATAATTTTATAGTAAACAAAATCAAGATAGAGTTGCACAAAGAACCTTACAATCCTCCAACACAAGAAATGTAACAGTAAAACTTCTACGAAAATAAGATTTGGAGTCTAATATGCTATTACAGGAAACGTATACATTATGTCCAACCCACATCTTCAAGTATACAGGAAAGATATACATTATGTCCATCTTCAACTTCAAGGTAGATGTGGACGATGCACGTCTCTTTTTCAAGCATTCTGAATGCGAGTGCGATTTACTGCAACTAGAAGACGGACACGCAGACATTCGGCAACGACGAGAGCAACAGCAGCAACATCCGAATTAGCATTTCCATAACAACACAGAGGTGAATTGAGGAACTCGGGAAAGAGAGAGAGAGAGATGATGAGGATTGATGCTTCTGCTATTAGTAGTCACTTGCCACTATGTGGGACCCGCATATAGTAGTAGGGGGGCGGGGGCGCGGCAGCGGCGGGGCGGGGCGGGGCGAGGACGCTACAGCGGAGGAGGGGGGCAGAGCAGGAGCAGCAGGAGAAGGGATTAGGATTTGGGTTTGGGAATGGAGAAGACAAGGGTATTTTCGTCAAAACTTGTAGGTCAAAGGGGTTGACCGTCAGCTATGGACGGTTTCCGTCAAAAGTGAGATATGTGTTACATTTTGATAATTGTATGGGGTGCACCTTGAATATGGATAACAAAAGTAGGGTACGAATCAAAATTTCTGTAAAAATAAAATAAAAATAAAAACAGAAACAGAAACAAATCAATAAGTGCACATAAAGATCACCAGATGATGCGTTATAGTGCCCACATCAAGAAAGCCAGCGGAGTGACGACAAAAGATGGGTCCAAGAGCCACAAGTACATCAAACATTCCTGTTCATTCCAACCATTCAATATGCGGTCGAAATTTGTTTACTATCCTCAATTTACTAGCAGTTTACAATCCGAAAAACAAAAGGTTACAAGATTTAACGTGTTTCATAGATTTTCTTCAATGTCCATGGCTACAGATGAGTTATATTTTCTCCAATGTCCACCGCGCACATGAATTATATTATTATTTCGAGAAAGTTACAATTACAAGATATAGCTTACGATGACCATTGACTTTAGTATAATTATCGAAATATCCCTACTAATCCTACTATTGTATCGAACTTGTCACCTATGCAAAAACATTTCTTAGGTGGATCGACGAATAACAAATATATTTCTTAGGTGGATCGGCGAATACAAAATATTTCTTAGGTAGATCGATGAATACAAAAACATTTCTTGGGTGGATCAGCAAATTTGGGGTTGGATGTACATCAAAGAATCTGATCAAAGCTTCACAACCTCTAACAATCTCCTTCCATGCAATTCTACCTCTCTTGTAACTCAATAAATTGCGTGTGACAGCCTCCTCATCAATCAACCAGGAGACCAATTGAGGTTGCACACAACCATAATTTCTCTGGTCACAAGTTTTGTCAACATATAAACAATATCATCAGCTCCACAAACATTCTCCAATGTCAAGGTTCTATCATCCAACAAAACCATGAATAAAGTGTTATATGCTTTGTCATAGCATGAAAAATGACTTATTACAAGATGAATTGTGATCTCAGTGCTACCTTGCATTATATCAAACTCTTCTAAGAAACTCTTAACCCATATTATCTCCTTGCTTCTGTTACTGCCACGTACTCAACTTCAGTAGAATGTGCCACAGTCTTCGACAATTGACTAATCCAACTTATAACAGTTTCACTTCAAAGTCTGCATTTACAATCCTTGGGGAGTCAAACTTCCTCTCATGTAACAAAGTCCTCTGTCTCTACTTCCTTTTAGATACATGTAGATCCACGTAACAACCTTCCAATGTTGCTTTTTTGGATTATGCATGTACCGACTTACAACTAGCACTGTATGTGAAATATTGGGTCTGGTACAAACCATGTCATATATAAGGCTACCAGAAGCTGATGATAAGGGATAAGAGACATTGCATCCTCGCTATTTCTTTGTCTTGAGCGATTGCATCTTTGAGAGTCGAAAGTGGCTCATCAAAGGAGTGTTAACGGGCTTTGCATTTGCATTCTAAATCTATTCAAGACTTTTTCACTATACCCATCTTTCGATAATGTCAATGTACCATCTGCCTTGTCTTGAATAATCTGCTTTTTTACTCCTAGATCCTTCATTATAAACTCCTTTGATAATTCTACTTTCAATTTGTCCCTCTAAAGTATATTGAATCCTGCAACGAGTACATCTAAATACAACCGTCGGTACTCTTAATATAACACCAATTATCCATTTCACATCTCCTGAAGCTATGAATGTGCACGAAAATATAGCATTTCTTGTGTTATTGCTTTGGAGCCTTCTTTAAGCCATACAAGCTTTTATTCAACTTACATACAAGATTTTTCTTATATGGTGCTGAAAAATCTTTTGTGTGTATATATATATATATATATATATATATATATATATATATATATATATATATATATATATATATATATATATATATATATATATAAGATTTGCTATGAAGAAAAACTATTTTCACATCTATTTTTTTAAGAGAAATTTTGAGTCGCATCCCACTTGTTTTTATCCAAATTCAAGGTGCACCCCACTGCTTTACCATAATGTACGACACCCCCCACTTTTGACGAAAATCGTCCATAGGTGACGGTCAAAGGGTTTGACCGATAATTTTTGATGAAAATACCATCGTCTTCTCACAAACCCAAACCCGTCCCGCTGCCGCTGTCGCGCTCCCGTCCCGCCCCGCCGCTGTCGCGCCCCCACCCCCGCCCTGCCGTTGCCGCGCCCCCGCCCCGCCGTTGCCGCGTCCATCACCATCACCACCACTATCATTACCACCACCTTTACTATCACCACCACCACTACCACCACCTTCACCATCACCATCACCACCATCACCTTCACCAACACCACCACCGCTCCCCCGCCGCCCCCGTGCTCCCTCTCGGCTTCCGTGCCCCAGCCCCGCCCCCGTGCCAGCTCCCGCTCCGCCCCCGCGCCCCCGCTCCGTTCCGCCCCCCTCCCCCGCACCCGCTCAGCAGCAGCAGCGGCGGCAGCCGTCGGCGGGAGCGTGCGGCGGGCAGCGCGGGGGGGGGGGGGGGGGAGAGGGGGGAGGGGGTGGGCAGCCGGCGGGGGCATGCGCGCAACGGGATGTCTTGGAACGGGAGGTCGCGGAGAAGAAGAGGACATTTTCGTCCAAAAAAATGGGTCAAAGGAGTTGAGACTAATCTAAATTACAATACTTGAGACTAATCTAATTATACTAATCTTGAATTTAGGTAAAGCAAGTGGGGTGCGACTCAAAATTTCTCTTTTTTCAAATATATATTCTCAAATGTAATAATACTTGAGACTAATCTAATTATACTAATCTTGAATATGGGAAATAAGATTTGGTTAGTCAGTACATTCCTTTTGTTGGACCCTTTACAAGAAACCTTGTTCTGTATCTTTTATTTTTGTCAACCGCCTCTTTGATTCGGTAAGCCCACTTGCTTTGCAATGCTACCGTCTTTGGTAAGCCCACTTGCTCTGCAATGCTCCCGTTCTACAGATTTTTTGTCAAAGTACTCAAACTTTCTTAGCATTTTCTCAATTAAATGTGCTAAGGATAGAGTATAGCCCTCTTTCCTTTAGGACACTTGCATTCCTAGGATCAGGTTTGCCTCACCTAGGTTTTTCATATCAAACTTGTTAGATAAATAATTCGTGTTATTTATCAGTTCTAGTGAAGAACCTAGAATAAGGACATCATCACACATACAAGCATAAGATAACACAACTTCCATTTGTATTTTTAGAAGTCATATTTATTTGGCACAAAACCAAATTCTATAATGACTAATTTGTCAAATTTGTTGTGCCATAGCTTGGGAGCTTGCTTTAGGCCATAAAGAGATTGTACTAATCTACAAACCTTGTTTTCTTGGCCTTTAGCAACAAAACCTTTAGGTTGCTCCATATAATTTTTTTTTTTCCTAAATTACCATTTAGAAATGCTATCTTTACATCCATTTGATGAATCAGCATATCATGAATGGAAGTTAAGACTAGAAGGGTTCTAATAGAAGTGATTCTAGCTACAGGTGAGTAGGTATCAAAATAGTCTAATCCTTTTTTCTGAGTAAATCCTTTGGCTACTAGCCTAGCCTTATATTTCTTTATGGTACCATCGGCTCTAAGTTTCTTTTTAAAAATCCACTTACAGCCTATGGATTTACTACCTAAAGGTAGGTCTGCTAAAATCAAGTATTGTTCTCCATAATGGAGTTGTACTCAGTGTTAATAGCTTCTTTCCAGAAAGGGGCATCAGGAGAGGATATGGCTTCTTCATAAGTTGAGGGATCACCCTCTATCAAAAATGTGAAGAATCCTTCTCCTAAATTTTTTCAATCATTTCTCTTTTACTCTTTCTAGGTTCTATGACTTGTTCAGGTTGAGAACTAGGTATTTGATCATGAGAACTAGTAGATGGAGTAAGAGAAGGGTTGGAGGAAGATGAAGGGGTTCTATCTTTAAAAAGAAAGTAAACTGCATCTCTAGCTTCTATAATTGTATTATTAGAGATTTTATTTACTTTAGAATGGGTTACAAGAAATCTATTAACATTACTATCTAGGGTATATCCTATGAATACAACATCTACAGTTTTAGGTCATATCTTCCTCTTCTTGGGTTCAGAAATCCCTACCTTAGCTAGACATCCCCAAACTTTGAGGTAATTAATCCTAGGGGTTCTGCCTTTCCATAACTCATTTGGTGACTTATCATTAGTCTTACTGGGTATCCTATTAAAAATATAACAGACTGATAATAAGGCTTCTCCCCAAAGATTATCAGGGGCACCTGAGCTGAGAAGCATGGCATTGACCATGTCTAACAAAGTGCGATTCTTTCTTTCAGCAACTCCGTTGGACTGTGGTGAATAAGG
Organism: Iris pallida; assembly: GCA_029216955.1. NCBI lineage: Eukaryota > Viridiplantae > Streptophyta > Magnoliopsida > Asparagales > Iridaceae > Iris > Iris pallida. The sequence goes on along the minus strand of JANAVB010021796.1, from coordinate 22,642,267 downwards.
AACGGTAACCTCATGAATAATTCCATGCTCACAGAAGTTAGTAATTTTATTTGAGTTACTATACTCTCCACCACGATCTGATCTAAGGATCTTAATTTTTCTTTCTAACTGGTTCTCAGCTTCTGACTTATAGACCTTGAATCTGTCTAGAACTTCATCTTTGTTCTTAAGAAGGTAGGTCTAACAATACTTTGAGTGGTCATCTATAAAAGTGATAAAGTATTTCCTACCGCCTCGGGTTAAGACTCTATTGGAATCACAAATATCACTATGGATAAGTTCTAGGAGTTCAGAATCCCTATGGACAGATTTGAAAGGTAATCTAGTGTGTTTGGATTGAACACAAATCTCACATTTGTGTTCATCATCTATAGGAGTCTTAGGGATAAGATCTAATTTCATCATCCTTTTAATAGATCCTAAGTTCACATGACCTAATCTGCCATGCCAAATATTTGAGGATTCAATATTTGTAACAAAGGAAGGATTTAAAATTTTATTCATAGTACTTAAAATAAAGAGTCCATCTTTCACAAATCTTTTTCCCACAAACAAATCATTCTTAGAGAAAACTACTTTATTTGCCTCCATTACAATTTTGTATCCTGAGGCTACAAGGAGGGATCTACTAACATGGTTCATTCTGACCGACGGCACATGAAACACATCATGGAGAGGTAGAATTTTCCCTGATATCATCTTCAGATCTATTCTTCCTCTTCCTTCGATCTGTGCCGTTGATCCATCTCCTAGGGTCACACCTCCTTCACTCGATTCATGATAGTTTGAAAAACTAGAGCGATCAAATAAAACATGAACATTTGCTCCAGAGTCCAACCACCAATCATCAGAATGGTAAGAAATATTTATTATAGGTTGATAGCTTACAGACCTGAAGGAGCTAGAAGAACCATTCAGAATCATGTTAGCCTCTGGCCAGGGCCGGCCCTGGCCCAGGGCGGCCAGGGCGACCGCTCAGGGCCCCATGAAATTTGGGGGCCCAAAAAAATTAATTTAAATGTATATATATTAGTAATCTTATATTGAAAATAGAACTAATATATAATATGATCCTCTTTTATCACAAAACATTTGTGGTGTAGTGGTAGTTTGTTATACTTGTACATAAGAGGTCCTAGGTAGAGCCTTGGTTGTATCACTTTTTAGTTCAATTTTTTTATATTATGTATGGGCCTCATTTTAAAAATTTGCCTAGGGCCCCCATTAACTCAGGGCCGACCCTGCCTCTGGCTTGTTAGAGCCTTCCCCTTTGAAGGAGGTCTCCTTGGAGATTAGGCTTGGGTTTGCCATAGATTTCTATAGGGTTTACTTTAGCTTTGGAGTCAGATCCAACTATGGACTTTTAAACCTAATTTGTTTTATGTTCTAAGTCTCTTTAAAACTAGAGAATAAGATTTCAAATGGCTGCAAAAATTTATTTGCTCAATAAAGATGGTTTAAGCTGAAATTAACAATTTAAATAATTTTAGTAATAGACATTTAAAATTTTAGTTTTTCAAGTTTTGATGAGGTTGGGTTTGCTGTAGGGGCCGGATCCCAGCAAGCGGTGATTCACTAGGAACACTTAAGTACCGGTCGCTTAGACGAGTTTTCGCCTTGTTGACAGAAGGGCCCTTTCGGCTTGTTCCCAAACAAATCTCTACTTTAGAACTTTAAAATTAAATTTTTTTTACTAAATCAATTAATTGTTTGATTTAGCCTAAATTGAGTGTTGAGTAAAAGGAATTTATGTAAAGGGTATTTTAGGAATTTTAATAAAGGGAGATTCGCCTTGTTTGATTCAGGGTATACATGTTTCCTTCACTAAATCAATTAATTAAAGGAATTTTAATAAAGGGTATATAATTTGATATAGAAAGCAAATCGCTTGATACTTTAGGAAACTAACCTTCGATTTAGTAAGCCAAGTGTTTAAGAAGAAAGGACCTTTGATACAGTAGGCAATTTGTATCAAAAGTGAATTTATGTAAAGGAGACCTTTGATACTATCAGACACTAAACTTTATATCAAAAGTAAATGGAAATAACAAATTAAGTTTAGTGGTTAGAATTCCACGTTGTGGCCGTGGAGACCTGGGCTCGGATCCTAGCAGCCACACCAAAAATTTATTTACTTGATCACAATTAACAGTATGCTACTTATGTATATGACATCAAGTAATTTTCTGAGTAACAAGCAACCAAAGCTTTCCCTAAATGGAAGAAATTGTTAACAAATGTAACATAAAATTGTCAAGCAATGATTGAATAAATATTTATTAAGAAATATTGTACTAATATATATATATATATATATATATATATATATATATATATATATATATATATATATATATATATATATACTTGATGACAGTTTGTCTAAAGAAACTATTGTTAACAGAATGTCTAAAGAAACAAAAAAAAAAAAAAAAAAAAATATACTTGATGACAGTTTGTCTAAAGAAACTATTGTTAACAGAATGTCTAAAGAAACAAAATATACTTGATGACAGTTTGTCTAAAGAAACTATTGTTAACAGAATGTCTAAAGAAACAAAATGAAAATTTTGTTTTGAACAAAATTAATTTAAGAGAACAAAAATTGAAGGAAAATTGTGTCATTAATGTTCTATTCTGTTGAGAGTCCTGCAGAATAGATAGTCTCAGTGAACATATAGCTCGAAGAACAGCTAATTAACCTCGTAGAACCTATAGCCATGAAGAACAAACTACTTCCGTTGAACAGTTTACTTCCATGGCATTGTGTATAGTCTTCTAACCACTACTATTTGTTAATCCCCTTAGTTCTGTGGAACTTGTGAGCGATTTTCACGGAACTCGGTTATTGCGGCTCTATATAAATAGTCCATGTCTGCATTGAAAGTGGGCCTTCTCCCAAGTTTACTTCCTGGTTCTGGAAATCCTTATTCCACATTTACAAAAGGATAGACCCAAGGCCATTCGTTTGGTGACAACCATTCAACACTGCAATAGGACATCGGTCCCATACGACCGCGATCTCTCTGAAGCTACGTTGGTACAGACTTCCCCGCAAAAGCCACTACAACAAAAGATTGTTTGTTGTTCATCTCGACAACCATCTTTCCACGTATTGGAGTTCTGAAGCATTTTGAGAAGGACTCATCACCGTCGAGATGATTCCATTTTGACTCGAATTCAGATAGTCAACGGATCAGAAAGTGGTGATGTGCTTGTTGGCGCTCTTAATTCCTTGACATGTTGAGAGCTCTCAACATGCCTAGTGAAGAGCTCTCAACATGCCTAGTGAAGTTTAGTCCCAAACAGAAAGTGCACCATGAGGTATCTCAACATATATACTTGTATGTGTTGTTGGGATATGCACATGGGGTGGTGACCCTAAGGAGGGAACCATTTGGGTGATTTGACTATGAGGTAAGAAAAATGCTCCATGGTAAAGCATTCATGCTTTTTGCTCTTGGAAAATTTATTTTTATGGGAGCTAATTCCAGTAGGGGCTTAGGGACTCGGACTTGGACTTGGACTCGGACACGGACTTAGACACGGACTCGGGCTCATGGGCTCATGAGGCGTAATATGGCATTTTGTTGGCGCCCAGGTGCACGCCCAGTGGTGAGCCCAGATGCGCGCAGTGTGCAAGGCGCGCGGGGTGCACGAGTGACATAACTTGCTACAGATCGTGCCTATGCATGATCTGTGCGGTTACTGCACGTTCGGAGTGGTTTTTACCGCCAAGTTGTGCGGCCAGGTGCGCGGGCCAGGTTGCGCGCCCAGGTGTGCGCCCAGATACGTGCCCAGTGGTGCGCCTAGTTGCACGCCCAGATGCACGCCCAGTGGTGCGCCCATATGCACACGGTGTGCAAGGCGCACGGGGTGCGCGAGTGCCGCAACTTGCTACAGATCGTGCCTATGCATGATTTGTACGGTTACTACATGTTCAGAGTAATTTTTACCATATTTCGAACATTGTGCAAACCAGGCAGTTGCCACTCAGGCCTATGTAAGGTCTCTTCTCTCTACAGGACAAAGATAGAAGAGTACACAGAAAGTTAAAAAAGTTAACAAGTGTTTTTAACACAAGTAAACAGAAGCTGTGAGAGAGAAGAGAAGCTTTGCACCAGCGTTGCTTTTGTACGGGAGTCCGTGTATGATCCGAGGAGTCAGAAGAGCACGAGTGTTCCAAAGTTCTTCGACGAACTTGCTGGTTCCTGGAAGCTATTCGTGTGGGACGAATATAGCTTTGAGCAACGGTGATCATTCACCCCAGCAAGAGATCTTCCATCTATCGCCTGTCATCTTCGCTACTGCTAGCAATTCGGATTAGTACCTTCTTTTTTAGAAGTACGTCATTCGGTTGCTGTAATAAAATCTTTTTTAGGATCTTTGTTTACCAGAATCCTCCAAGGATCTCTATTACGCACCTTCTTTGAAGTTTTGCGTTGAAACTTTGTCTTTACAATTGTTTCATTTTCTCAGTTTTCCATCAAAAATTGTGCCCCGGCAATAACAATCTCAAAGCTATATTGCTACGATGGAAAACTTTAATGCTTCACTCCTCAATACTGACTTTTGTAAGTTAGAAAAATTTGATGGAGAGCATTATCAAGTCTGGAAGAGGAAGGTTTATCTCACTCTTCAACTCAGAGACGTTGATCACGTGCTTCTTGAAGAGGAACCTACTGTTGCAGATACTGGGTCTGCTACTGCAATCACTGCGGCTACTAAACTTCAGGCCAAGTGGAAAAGAGAGAATACCATTTGCAGGCTGCTTATCCTGAATGCTATGGAGGATTCCCTAGCAGAATCCTGCAGTAAGAAGACTATTGCCAGAGATATATGGGAGTCTCTGGAGAAACTGTACGAAGAAGACAAAAATAGGAATAAGATATTTGTGGTTGAAAATATCACAAATGGCTCTTTGAGGACGAGAAGTCCATGCTGCCACAAGTGAAGGAATTCCTGAAGCTGCGACAGAAGCTGAAAGACGAGGCGATGCCCCTCCCCGATAAGTTTGTTGTTGGAGGAATTATCTCGAAGCTCCCCGCTAGTTGGAGCAAGTTCTATGCAAACATGCATAGGAAGAAGCTTGAGATCAGCCTTGAAGATCTCTTACAAAAATTTATGTTGAGGACCAGATGCGGGCTCAACTGAAAATGGACGCACTGTCCAAGCAATTGGCTAACGCCAATTTGGTTCATACAAGGGAACTAAGGAAAAAGCATGTCACCCCCAGTTTTCAGAAACATGGATATTTTTGTCATTTTTCATTTTAGAATATTTTTGAAATTATTATTTATTTATAATATTATTTTGGGATTATTTGAGTCGGGTTCAAATTTCAGCTCAATCCGACTTGTATCGGGGACCCGGGGTAGTTTTGACTCTAGTGGGACCCACACACTAGTTAGCCATGACGCACATGCAAATTATTTTAGTTAGTGGTTAGCCTAATTATTTCATGGTAGGTTTAGTTAGATTAGTGTTTTAGAAATGAATAAACTAACCCCCAAAACCAAATTAGGAAGCTAACTTAGCATAGAAGTAAAGGGAGGGGCAAACTTGTAAATAGCAAGTGCCCCAAACCCCCTTATTAGGGCTGGCCACTTCTTCCCTCTTTCCATTCTTTCACTTCAAATATTTCTTCTTCTTCTTCTTCTTCTTCTTCTTCTTCTTCTTCTCCAAGTTTCTTTCAAAAGGAAAGAAGTGATTTCCTTAGAAATCATCTCCAAAATAATCTCTTCTTCCATCCAACCCTTCCTCTACCCCAAGTGAAGTTTTTCCAAGCTTTTGGGAGCAAGAAGTGCAAGGGTGTATCCTAAACAATTCATTTTGTGCCGGAGCCGTGTCGAAGGATTTTAATTGGGATCCATCTTCCGATAGGTACAACCTATTCTCTTTTTCATTCTTTTCATCATGTAAATTAGTTTGGACCCCGTAGGATTTATCCCCGAGGTTGTGTCCCTATTCGTGTCAAGTTTGAGTCCGTTTGGAGTGTCCTAGGAGAAGTTTGGGTTTGTGGTTGTGTCCTAGAATTTTCCCCCAATTTGGACACTCCTAGAAATTAGGTTTTGCCTCTAAGTGGTTTAGGCACTTCTATTTTCCATATTTGTGTTAGTGTTGTGGAGTATTATTATTCATATTTAGTGTGTGTGTGAGTGTTCATATATATATATATATATATATATATATATATATATATATATATATATATATATATGTGTGTGTGTGTGTGTGTGTGTGTGTGTGTGTGTGTGTGTGTGTTCATATATATATATGTGTGTGTGCATATATATATATATATATATATATATATATATATATATATATATATATATATATATATATATATATATGTATGTGTGTGGGATTCGAGTAAGGAGGCTTGAGATAGGGCATGGATATTAGAGAGTGATAGAGAGTGGAGATTAGAGAGTGATAGAGAGTGGATATTAGAGAGTGTAGAGAGGGGGGTTTGAGAGTGAACAAGGGGGGAAGCTGCTGTGTATAACAGCAGTAGCAGGGGAGAATCATTCCCCACAAGGGGGACTAATTTGTTGTCTGAACAGTCCCCAATGGGGACTGTTATTTCAGCTGCTTTTGCAGCAGTTATAGGGGGATTTAGCCCCATATTGCCAACACTTAGCAGTCCCAAACCAGTCCTTAAACCCCCATGTATTAGCCCCCAATGACATCCCAAACTTAGTCCCAAACCAACCCAAAATCAGTCCCTAATGGACAGCCATTTGTTGTCCCAAACTAGTCCCAATTTTAGTCCAATTTTGGACAGCATATAGCCCTATAAACCAGCAGCAAAATCAGTCCTTAGCAAGTCCCAATCCAGCCTTAGTTGGCCTTGGAGTTAGTCCCAAAACCAGTCCCACATGGACACTTTGACAGCCCCTTAAATCAACCATCAAATAGTCCTAAAACAGCCCTTAGTTCAGCCTTGTTGTAGCCTGTGTTCAGCCTAGGAACAACCCCAAACCTGTCCCCATTTGGCAGGCCCTTAACACCCAATACCAGCCCCTTAGAGCCCAGCAAATGGACAACCATATACCCCATTTCCAGTCCTAGAACAGTCCACTTTATGAGCCTATGTGTGTGAGTGAGTTGGTGTGTATGTGAGTGTTTGGGTAAATGTGAGTTTGGTACAAGGGTAAGGGTAAGGTAATAAGGGTAAACCACATGTGTTCCAAAATAGATTAGATACCTAGGAAACCTCTGTATCTTGGTAGGTAACCCTTAGATAGGATAGTATCTAACTACCCTAGGAAGCCTAGGCTAGTATCTTGGGTATTAGCGGGGTTTCCTTTGTATTGGGCAAGGTATCGGGATTACCTTGGTAAGGGTAATGTAGGTTTTACCTAGAAATAAGGTATTTTGAGTTTAGAAAGATATGGTTAGAAGTAGAACTTGGTTCAATTGGTTGGTAATGATCAAATATAGTGCTCCTAGACAAGTTTTGACTTCGGTTGACCATTTTGACCAAAAGTAAACAAAAGTCAACCGAGAGTCAAACTTAACCTTTAAGCGACTAGATTTGACCGAAACCAAACCAGAGTTGACTAGTTGACTGAAAGTCAACAGTTGGTCAACATTAGACTAGTTTGACCTAGGGTTGACCTAGAGTTGACCAGAGTTGACCAGGGTTGACCAGTTGACCAAAAGTCAACTGTAAGTCAACCTTTGACCCCGTTTGACCTAGTTTGAATTGGATTGACTTCCAGCAACCTGGTATGACCTAGTATGAACTAGTATGACTTAGTGTGACTCAGTGAGACCTAGTTTGACCTAGATTTCATATCATTCATTATAAATTATTCTTAACTTGTTAAACCTAAATTAACATGAAATATCTCATCTTTAGGTTTCTGATTACCACTCTGAGCATTGATATACCCTACAGCTCAGGACAGTAGGCGAGTGCATTCACTGATAGTTTTTATTGTCTTGATATCTGCTATATCCTCTAGCAGTACCTGTAGGAAGTACCGGAGGATCATGACCTCGTCGTCCCCCTTTTCGGAACGATCCGCGACGACCTGCCATACCTGATAACAGCATATGATAATACAACAAATAATAGAGACTAAAAATATGAAAGTATAACAAAGACAAGATAATAACCAAGACAATATATGATGATACATTCTACAATAAACATCTAAGTCCAGATAATATATTCTAGAAGAAACATCTAAGTTCAGATAAATATATCTCTCTCAATCATCTTCAGAATAATCATCTTGTTCGTCTTCCTCGACCTCATCTTCCTCTTCCTCCTCATCTTCACTTTCATCTTCGCCTTCGTCGGCTTCGTCTTCCTCTTCGGATAATTCTACATCTTCTATATTATGTGTCGTATAATGCGTAACTTTCGTGGAGTCTACATCGACAATATTGGTTACAAGAGGTAGCTCGTCCTCCTGGTAAGCTTTTTCGTCAACATCAAAAGTATCTCTAGCTTTAGTCTTGCATACTGCCCACCAGTCCGACTTTGTTGCTCCCCGTCTCGGATAAGCTGTGAAGTACACGAGCTGAGCCTGAGTTGCTACGACAAACGGTTCATAGCCTTGATATCTACGCTTGTAGTTTATATCCACAAGACCACGCTTGTCAATTTTCCAACCTTAATTTTCAATCGGATCGAACCATTCACACTTGAACAACACGATCTTTGTCGGTTCTCTGCCATTATTATATGACAACTCCACAATCTCTCACAAGATGCCAAAGAAATCATTTTCTGGATTGACGTCTTTGTAGTTCGAAGACTTGATACACAAACAACTATTTTTCGTGGAATCAAGATCCAGGAAGCTGTCTCTGATCGGAGCATTTGTCGACTTGAACCGAAAGCCATTGACACAGTAACTTGGCCATATTTTAACAAAAGTAATTGGTCCCTTGGCAAGAGTTCTAATCAATTCAATCTCGGGTGAAATTACACGATCGACCTGAATATCAAAGAAGAGATAATAAGTTATTTATTGCACAGTTGCATTAGAAGAGGCCAGTAATTACCGAGCTACTTGCATATTCGCTCAACCAAAAAGGAAAATGATGTCTCATTTCTTGTTCTAATGCTTCGTCTGTTAGGTAGGGTCAAACCAGCCTCAACTCATCATTATATGTGCTGGAAAATAACGAAGCAACCGTTGATTAGTACAATAATATTAGCTTATACTATTACATTGAGATGACGTAAACTCATCATTCCTTACTTACCCCTCTAGCTTCTTCACTTTATCCTCGTCGTAATTGAGTAATACATACAACTGAGCAGCCCTTAGCTCTTCGTCATTCAAATATCTCTTCTTCATTTTCCCCGAAGGCTTTCCGGACGCATTGAATACTTTCAGTATTCCATCATTAAATTCTTGATATCCGTCATCGTTTCTCGGAGCCCTCGTTCTATTCGTAGCAAATGAGGTTTGAAATAGGAGGAGCAGAAATTTGTAATCTCCTCGAGAATATAGGCTTCACAAATAGAACCCTCGACCCGAGCCTTATTTTTCACCTTTCTTTTTTAGGTGATTCAAATGTCGCTCGAACGAGTACATCCATCGATATTCGACGGGTCCACCAATACGTGCCTCGTAGGAAAGATGAATCGGCAAATGCTCCATAGAGTCGAAGAATCCAGGAGGGAACACCCTCTCTAGCTTGTACAGTGTTACCGCAATGTCCTTCTCTTGTTTTTCTAGACGATCAATGAGCAATTTCTTAGAACAAAGGTCCCTGAAGAATATGCTAAGCTCCGTCAATGGATCCCAAACTGCATGCGGTAAGAATTCCCGAAATGCAATCGAAATTAACCGCTCCATGAATACGTGACAATCATGGCTCTTCATACCTGTCAGTTTGTTCTCCTTGAGGTCGACGCATCTTCTCAAGTTCGAAACATACCCATCTGAAAATTTCAGACCTTGAATCCACCTACAAAGCCTCACTTTATCCTCCTTCTCCAGTAAGAAAATTGCCTTAGGCTGCTTCAACTTCCCATTCCCGTCCTCTATCAAATGCAATGCAGGACGTCTATATATTTCTTCCAAGTCCAATCTAGCCTTTGGATTGTCTTTCGTCTTCCCCTTTACGTCCATTACAATATTAATTATGTTGTCAAGCACATTCTTCTCGATATGCATGACATCAAGGTTATGTCTAATCAGATTGGTGCTCCAATATGGAAGATCCCAGAATATACTCCTCTTAATCCAGTTATGAGTGCGACCAAATCCGTCACACTTGTAGCCCGTAGCAGGCTGCTCAATAGCTCTTGGTAAATCTTTTACCTCTTCCCATATCGTGTATCCAGGCCACCTTGGCGGGGTATTAGCCTTCTCAACAACGCCAGCATGAAAAGCATTCATGTTCCTCCGGTACGAATGATCCTTCGGCAGGAATTGTCGATGACAATTGAAGAAGCACGGTTTGCCTCCGTGTTTCGAACGGAAAGCCTTAGTGCTGTCCATGCAATACCGACATGAAAGACGACCATGCGTGCTCCATCCAGATAACATTCCATAGGCTGGAAAGTCGTTGATGGTCCACATAAGTGCTGCTTGCATCTGAAAATTTTGTTTTCTAGATACATCATACGTGTTGGAACCTACTTCCCACAGATGATTCAACTCATCAATCAATGGTTGTAAATACACATCGATGTTCCTTTTCGGATTGTCCGGACCTGAGATAATAATGGTGAGGAACATATATGGAGTCTTCATGCACATCCAAGACGGTAGATTGTACGGGGTGACGATCACAGGCCAACACAAATACTGGGATCCCGAAAGTCCGAATGGGGTAAAACCGTCGAAGCAGAGACCCAATATGACATTACGCGGATCAGAAGCAAAATTTGGATACTCTCGATCAAAGTGCTTCTATGCTTCTCCATCAGATGGGTGATCCAACACTCCTTCGATATATTTCCGCTTATGCCAACTCATGTTTTCTGCAGTTTCCTTCGCCATAAACAACCGCTGCAACCGCGGCGTCAACGGCAAGTTGTGCGTAGAAGAGGTAGGCTTCCTGGCACCGACAGACTTTCCTCTACCACATGCCTTGTAGCGATCGACACCACAAAATCTGCAGGCGTCTTCATCCTTGTCGTCTTTTGTAGCTCCCCTTCCCAAAAATTCTTGGAAATATTTTATTTATTTATTTATTTATTTGTTTTAAATGGTGATTCTATGATTTTTTTATAAATAATGATTTAGTTAATTATTACGATAGATGACTTTAGCCATAGATGAGTTTTAGAATACAAGGCGACTAGGAATCATGGCACAGATAGTGCAGTAGCGTGCCTTGACTAGTGTTTAGCCATGGTAGGAGAATGCAGAGCCATATGAGTGTCCTAATTAGGAAAACCAGATTAAGTTGCGACTTAACCCCCACCGATGAGCTATTTATTTATTAATTACATATATTGATTATAGATGACCCGCGTGTGTCGATTTAGTCCAATCTGGACCCGAACCAAATCCCAACCTATGTAGGCATGCAGTGGAACCCGGGATGGCCATGTAGACGTTTATGAGTGTACAAATATTTTCTTATTTATTTTTAGGACTTGACAAATACCTTCTAAATATATTAAATGGCTTAATTACAGTGTTATTAGGTTTATTATTATTATTAATGTTAATATTGTGGTTAGTAGATAAATAAAACATCTATTAATAATAGTTATTATTATTTTATTCTCTATCAAAGATATATATATATATATATATATATATATATATATATATATATATATATATATATATATATATATATATATATATATATATATATATATAATATGTGGTTGTGTGTATAAATGAATATATTCTATATAGGGGTGGTTGTGTATGGATATATAAATATGAATATCATAGATGTGCATATTTATAAACTATATACAGGAATTTATTATTAATATTTTGGTAATGGAATACTATCCATATATAGATACGTATGGTTATAAAGATATATATATATATATATATATATATATATATATATATATATATATATATATATATATATATATATATATGAAAAAAAAAATATATATATATATATATGAATATATATATAGTTATAACTAATATAAAGTTATAACTAATAACTACTACTAATAATAAAGTGGTAGCCCACCAGCAGAGCTACAGACCACTCCTAAAGCTTCAAACCGAGCCCAGTCCAACTGCTCCGACTCCCCTCTGTTGGATCCTCGGGTTGGTTATATACGCGTGTATATATAACGATGAGATCGAGGAGAAACTCACATGGAACCCTAACCAAACAGACCCCAACGCCTCGCCACCCCGACCTCCAAGCCTGGGTGCATCCCGCGTGCGTGTGCGCACCGTCGAGGGTGCGTCGCCGGCCGGCCAGGTCGCCGCCTACCCCCGCGCGCGCGCGCATAGATGACAGCAGCAGCGAGGTGTTCCGTACGGAATTTGCAGCGACATCCCGTCGCGTACGATCCATGGTTTTTTGATTCGTCTTTTCAGGTATAAACCTAACCTATACCACTTCAAATTCCTTCAGATAGAAATAATTCTAGTGCGCTAAATCACCCATAAAATCGACGCCAAAACTGGCGAAAAACTGATTCGAAAACAGGACTAAAAACAGTCGAGTTAGCCCACTTCGTATTTATTTATCTTCCAAACCATGCATAATTTCGAAAACCTATTTGAAGGCATTTATTGACAACATGTAGGGATTCAAATCCCTTTTTACGGAATTTGATTTCATCGACTACGTGCCGAGAGATCGGATTCCGAAGTTTCCCAAAAACATGTTTTAAAAACTAGAAAATTGTTCCACACGACGTACGTCACGCCAATCGGGACGACGTGGTCGCGAACCGAAAGCATCGAAAGCTGCGTAACGATTTCGTGGTCGTGTGGGCTTTGACGAAATTCAAATTGGTCGCGTGTGCGCGACAAATTTGATGCGTATCCGTCGAAATTTTCCGTATCGTGCACTTTGCAAATTCTTCAATTACTTTGTGCATATTCGTCGGATCAAGACGAAACTCACGCCATCAGGACCGTATCATTTTTTTGGTCCTTTATGCCAAGTTTGGTCCGATTCTGAGACCGTTGATAAAATCACCGTTTTGCGGGCCCCACGGTCCCACTCAACGGGCGATTTTGTGCACGGCCCGCCGGAATCCAACTTTGGACATACGGTTGGATTCGTATCAGAAAACCAGATCCGTAGACATGTAGTTTGACGACTTTAGAGACCTTTGACCCTGGCACGCTTTTCGGTGCAAAGCGGGTCCAACGGCGGATATCGTTTTGGCCCGAAATTACCGTTTTGTCCCTGTATCCAGAATTGGACTTAAGGACAGGCAATCCTAGATGTTTTGACTATTCTGAGACTGTTGGCATTATCTGTTTCAGCTTTCGAAGATAGTTGTGATATTTGGACTTCTTGGCTTAGTAGTGGACTAGATTATTATTGGTTCCTCGTGCTACCACCAGGCAAGTATACCTTGCCTTCCTCTACAGTTTTATTCATATACATTTTATTTCAGTTTCCAGCTTTTGGATTATTTATGGACATGTGCTTTTCGTGTTGTTTTATGGGGAGTTGTTTTATTGTTTATAGTCATGTTCATGTTTTGTCCTTGTGTTTCACATTTGGAGTTTCTCGTCAGTACCTTGCTTGAGTCGTGTCATAGAACGAGTACGTATAGTGAACTGCTAAATCCTTGACATTGTGTCCTTGGCACCAGAGAGTCCACACACGGGACGAGGGTGTTTTTCTTGATCTGTTTACATCCGCGAGTCCACACTAGGGACTAGGATGTCGATTATTGCCCCAGAGAGTCCACACTCGGGACGAGGGTGCCTTGCCGTGAACTAACCAGAGAGTCCACACTCGAGACGAGGGTTAGTACTGACCAGAGAGTCCACACTCGGGACGAGGGTTAGTACTGACCAGAGAGTCCACACTCGGGACGAGGGTTAGTGTTTAGTTCAAACCAGTGAGTCCACACTCGGGACGAGGGTTTGGTTTCTTCCATTGATCATCGTGTTTCGTTCATCCGGCAGTTCATTATGCGTAGTTGTTCTAGTGTTTGGTGTTCGTGTTAGTGTTCTTGGTCATTGGTTTGTCCTTGTTCTTTCTTGTTGATTTCCTTGCGCATGATAAAACTGTTAGATAGGCATGTATATTATGTATCTTGCTATGTCCTCTGAGGACCTGATGATCTCTTCAGGTTTAGCGACTATATGGAGTTAGTTAGCAGAGCAGGTTGGTAGAGGATTGCGATCCATGATACAGGTATTTGCTTGTGATATTTCTTTGTTATCCATTCGTGCTTTATTTTCAGTACCATGATAACTCTGCTTATTTATAGACTCATATCATTCTTAGAGTCTAATCGAACAATATGCTAATGGACTGCAGACCATGACCCATACTTGTTCATTCTTGTTTCTATGATTCCTATAGATTGAGATATAGTTTAGATTAGACATGATACCCATGACCTTGACAGCTTATAGGTACTTGAGTAGGGCTGGTGTCCGCTCGATGCGTAGCTGGATTTGGACACGGTCTCGCGTCCGAAAAGCGGGTGCGGATCGTGACAAGTTTTTTTGGTGGCCCATGCAGGTCAGAGCATATCGTATCGGTTACGTAACTGTACTGATACGAGCCTGCGCAACTGACTAAACCCTTAGAAATCTCAATCCACTATGCCTTGAAAATTCTCCTAGAAATTCTCTACATCTTTGAAAATTCCATATTTGCTCTCGATTATACTTCCTTGTTTTCCGTACTATTGAATTCTCGTCCCTTTTATTTCGGGGTGACGAATTATCGTGCTGCCTAGTATTCATTAGAAATTCTTAAATTATAGTATAATATTGCTTGGCTATCGAGTGTTTGGTTGTTTATAGATATGAGGGTTTATATATGCCATATGCCTAGATATCTGTCCAGTAGAATTGTTAGCAACTAGTTAGAAGACCATAAGACTTTAGTGACCATGTTTTGAGGAGTAGTGTGACCAAAGGTGGGTAGAAGTCCTCGAGATTTCGTAAATACCAAATGATTAGGAGGAGGATATAAACTATTTTCGAGGAATTAAATTTGAGGAGGTTAATGTGATAGTTAGACTTTGAATTTTAAGGAATAATTATGAATAGAATTTCGAGGACGAAATTATTTTTAAGGTGAGTAGATTTGTAGCTCCCCTTCCCGAAAATTCTTGGAAATATTTTATTTATTTATTTATTTATTTGTTTTAAATGGTGATTCTATGATTTTTTTTATAAATAATGATTTTGTTAATTATTACGATAGATGATTTTAGCCATAGATGAGTTTTAGAATACAAGGCGACTAGGAATCGTGGCACAGATAGTGCAGTAGCATGCCTTGACTAGTGTTTAGCCATGGTAGGAGAATGCAGAGCCATATGAGTGTCCTAACTAGGAAAACCAGATTAAGTTGCAACTTAACCCCCACCGATGAGCTATTTATTTATTAATTACATATATTGATTATAGATGACTCGCGTGTTTCGATTTAGTCCAATATGGACCCGAACCAAATCCCAACCTATGTAGGCATGCAGTGGAACCCGGGATGGCCATATAGACGTTTATGAGTGTACAAATATTTTCTTATTTATTTTTAGGACTTGACAAATACCTTCTAAATATATTAAATGGCTTAATTACAGTGTTATTAGGTTTATTATTATTATTAATGTTAATATTGTGGTTAGTAGATAAATAAATCATCTATTAATAATAGTTATTTTTATTTTATTCTCTATCAAAGATATATATATAATATGTGGTTGTGTGTATAAATGAATATATTCTATATAGGGGTGGTTGTGTATGGATTTATAAATATGAATATCATAGATGTGCATATTTATAAACTATATACAGGAATTTATTATTAATATTTTGGTAATGGAATACTATCCATATATAGATACGTATGGTTATATATATATATATATATATATATATATATATATATATATATATATATATATATATATATATATATAGTTATAACTAATATAAAGTTATAACTAATAACTACTACTAATAATAAAGTGGTAGCCCACCAGCAGAGCTACAGACCACTCCTAAAGCTTCAAACCGAGCCCAGTCCAACTGCTCCGACTCCCCTCTGTTGGATCCTCGGGTTGGTTATATACGCGCGTATATATAACGATGAGATCGAGGAGAAACTCACATGGAACCCTAACCACCCCGACCCCAACGCCTCGCCACCCCGACCTCCAAGCCTGGGTGCATCCCGCGTGCGTGTGTGCTCCGTCGAGGGCGCACCGCCGGCTGGCCAGGTCGCCGCCGACCCGCGCGCGCACGCGCATAGATGACAGCAGCAGCGAGGTGTTCCGGACGGAATTCGCAGCGACATCCCGTTGCGTACGATCCATGGTTTTCCGATTCGTATTTTCAAGTATAAACCTAACCTATACCACTTCAAATTCCTTCAGATGGAATTAATTCTAGTGCGCTAAATCACCCATAAAATTGACGCCAAAACTGGCGAAAAACTGATTCGAAAACAGGACTAAAAACAGTCGAGTTAGCCCACTTCGCATTTATTTATCTTCCATACCATGCATACGAAAACCTATTTGAAGGCGTTTATTGACAACATGTAGGGCTTCAAATCCCTTTTTACGGAATTTGATTTCATCGACTACGTGCCGAGAGATCGGATTCCGAAGTTTCCCAAAAACCTGTTTTAAAAACTAGAAAATTGTTCCACACGACGTACGTCACGCCAATCGGGACGACGTGGTCGCGAACCGAAAGCATCGAAAGCTGCGTAACGATTTCATGGTTGTGTGGGCTTTGACGGAATTCAAATTGGTCGCGTGTGCGCGACGAATTTGATGCGTATCCGTCGAAATTTCCCGTATCGTGCACATTACAAATTCTTCAATTACTTTATGTACGTTCGTCGGATCGAGACGAAACTCACGCCATCAGGACCGTATCATTTTTCTGGTCCTGTATGCCAAGTTTGGTCCGATTCTGAGACCGTTGATAAAATCACCGTTTTGCGGGCCCCACGGTCCCACTCAACGTGCGATTTTGTGCACGGCCTGCCGGAATCCAACTTTGGATATACGGTTGGGTTCGTATCGGAAAACCGGATCCGTAGACATATAGTTTGACGACTTTAGAGATCTTTGACCCTGGCACGCTTTTCGGTACAAAGCGGGTCCAACGACGGACATCGTTTTGGCCCGAAATTACCGTTTTGCCCCTGTGTCCAGAATTGGACTTAAGGACAGGCAACCCTAGTTGATTTGACTATTCTGAGACTGTTGGCATTGTCTGTTTCAGCTTTTGGATACAGTTGTGATATTTGGACTTCTTGGCTTAGCAGTAGACTAGATTGTTATTGGTTCCTCGTGCTACCACCAGGCAAGTATACCTTGCCTCCCTCTACAGTTTTATTTACATGTATTTTATTTCAGTTTCTAGCTTTTGGATTATTTATGGACATGTGCTTTTCATGTTATTTTCCGTGGAGTTGTTTTATTGTTTATAGTCATGTTCATGTTTTGGCCTTGTGTTTCACATTTGGAGTTTCTCGTCAGTACCTTGCTTGAGTCGTGTCATAGAACGAGTGCGTGTAGTGAACTGCTAAATCCTTGACATTGTGTCCTTGGCACGAGAGAGTCCACACACGGGACGAGGGTGTTTTTCTTGATCTGTTTACATCCGTGAGTCCACACTAGGGACTAAGATGTCGATTATTGCACCAGAGAGTCCACACTCGGGACGAGGATGCCTTGCCGTAAACTAACCAGAGAGTCCACACTCAGGACGAGGGTTAGTACTGACCAGAGAGTCCACACTCGGGACGAGGGTTTGGTTTCTTCCATTGATCATCGTGTTTCGTTCATCCGGCAGTTCATTATGCGTAGTTGTTCTAGTGTTTGGTGTTCGTGTTAGTGTTCTTGGTCATTGGTTTGTCCTTGTTCTTTCTTGTTGATTTCCTTGCGCATGATAAAACTGTTAGATAGGCATGTATATTATGTATCTTGCTATGTCCTCTGAGGACCTGATGATCTCTTCAGGTTTAGCGACTACATGGAGTTAGTTAGCAGAGCAGGTTGGTAGAGGATTGCGATCCATGATACAGGTATTTGCTTGTGATATTTCTTTGTTATCCATTCGTGCTTTATTTTCAGTACCATGATAACTCTGCTTATTTATAGATTCATATCATTCTTAGAGTCTAATCGAACAATATGCTAATGGGCTGCAGACCATGATCCATACTTGTTCATTCTTGTTTCTATGATTCCTGTGGATTGAGATATAGTTTAGATTAGATATGATACCCATGACCTTGACAGCTTATACGTACTTGAGTAGGGCTGGAGTCCGCTCGATGCGTAGCTGGGCTTGGACACGGTCTCGCGTCCGAAAAGCGGGTACGGGTCGTGACAAGTTTTTTTGGTGGCCCATGCAGGTCAGAGCATATCGTATCGGTTACGTAACTGTACTGATACGAGCCTGCGCAACTGACTAAACCCTTAGAAATCTCAATCCACTATGCCTTGAAAATTCTCCTAAAAATTCTCTACGTCCTTGAAAATTCCATATTTGCTCTCGAATATACTTCCTTGTTTTCCGTACTATTGAATTCTCGTCCCTTTTATTTCGGGGTGACGAATTATCGTGCTGCCTAGTATTCATTAGAAATTCTTAAATTATAGTATAATATTGCTTGGCTATCGAGTGTTTGGTTGTTTATAGATATGAGGGTTTATATATGCCATATGCCTAGATATCTGTCCAGTAGAGTTGTTAGCAACTAGTTAGAGGACCATAAGACTTTAGTGACCATGTTTTGAGGAGTAGTGTGACCAAAGGTGGGTAGAAGTCCTCGAGATTTCGTAAATACCAAATGATTAGGAGGAGGATATAAACTATTTTCGAGAAATTAAATTTGAGGAGGTTAATGTGATAGTTAGACTTTGAATTTTAAGGAATAATTATGAATAGAATTTCGAGGACGAAATTATTTTTAAGGTGGGTAGATTTGTAGCTCCCCTTCCCGAAAATTCTTGGAAATATTTTATTTATTTATTTATTTATTTGTTTTAAATGGTGATTCTATGATTTTTTTATAAATAATGATTTTGTTAATTATTACGATAGATGACTTTAGCTATAGATGAGTTTTAGAATACAAGGCGACTAGGAATCGTGGCACAGATAGTGCAGTAGCGTGCCTTGACTAGTGTTTAGCCATGGTAGGAGAATGCAGAGCCATATGAGTGTCCTAACTAGGAAAACCAGATTAAGTTGCGACTTAACCCCCACCGATGAGCTATTTATTTATTAATTACATATATTGATTATAGATGACCCGCGTGTGTCGATTTAGTCCAATCTGGACCCGAACCAAATCCTAACCTATGTAGGCATGCAGTGGAACCCGGGATGGCCATGTAGACGTTTATGAGTGTACAAATATTTTCTTATTTATTTTTAGGACTTGACAAATACCTTCTAAATATATTAAATGGCTTAATTACAGTGTTATTAGGTTTATTATTATTATTATTAATGTTAATATTGTGGTTAGTAGATAAATAAATCATCTATTAATAATAGTTATTATTATTTTATTCTCTATCAAAGATATATATATATATATATATAATATGTGGTTGTGTGTATAAATGAATATATTCTATATAGGGGTGGTTGTGTATGGATTTATAAATATGAATATCATAGATGTGCATATTTATAAACTATATACAGGAGTTTATTATTAATATTTTGGTAATGGAATACTATCCATATATAGATACGTATGGTTATATATATATATATATATATATATATATATATATATATATATATATATATATATATATATATATATATATATATATATATATATATATATAGTTATAACTAATATAAAGTTATAACTAATAACTACTACTAATAATAAAGTGGTAGCCCACCAACAAAGCTACAGACCACTCCTAAAGCTTCAAACCGAGCCCAGTCCAACTGCTCCGACTCCCCTCTGTTGGATCCTCGGGTCGATTATATACGCGCGTATATATAACGATGAGATCGAGGAGAAACTCACATGGAACCCTAACCAAACCGACCCCAACGCCTCGCCACCCCGACCTCCAAGCCTGGGTGCATCCCGCGTGCGTGCGCGCGCCGTCGAGGGCGCGCCGCCGGCCGGCCAGGTCGCCGCCGACCCCCGCGCGTGCGCGCATAGATGACAGCAGCAGCGAGGTGTTCCGGACGGAATTCGCAGCGACATCCCGTCGCGTACGATCCATGGTTTTCCGATTCGTCTTTTCAGGTATAAACCTAACCTATACCACTTCAAATTCCTTCAGATAGAATTAATTCTAATGCGCTAAATCACCCATAAAATCGATGCCAAAACTGGCGAAAAACTGATTCGAAAACAGGACTAAAAACAGTCGAGTTAGCCCACTTCGTATTTATTTATCTTCCAAACCATGCATAATTTCGAAAACCTATTTGAAGGCGTTTATTGACAACATGTAGGGCTTCAAATCCCTTTTTACGGAATTTGATTTCATCGACTACGTGCCAAGAGATCGGATTCCGAAGTTTTCCAAAAACCTGTTTTAAAAATTAGAAAATTGTTCCACACGACGTACGTCACGCCAATCGGGACGACGTGGTCGCGAACCGAAAGCATCGAAAGCTGCATAATGGTTTCATGGTCGTGTGGGCTTTGACGGAATTCAAATTGGTCGCGTGTGCGCGACGAATTTGATACGTATCCGTCGAAATTCCCCGTATCGTGTACTTTGCAAATTCTTCAATTACTTTGTGTACGTTCGTCGGATCGAGACGAAACTCACGCCATCAGGACCGTATCGTTTTTCTGGTCCTGTATGCCAAGTTTGGTCCGATTCTGAGACCGTTGATAGAATCACCGTTTTGCGGGCCCCACGGTCCCACTCAACGGGCGATTTTGTGCACGGCCCGCCGGAATCCAACTTTGGACATACGGTTGGGTTCGTATCGGAAAACTGGATCCGTAGACATGTATTTTGACGACTTTAGAGACCTTTGACCCTGGCACGCTTTTCGGTGCAAAGCGGGTCCAACGACGGACATCGTTTTGGCCCAAAATTACCGTTTTGCCCCTGTGTCCAGAATTGGACTTAAGGATAGGCAATCCTAGCTGATTTGACTATTCTGAGACTGTTGGCATTGTCTGTTTCAGCTTTCGGAGACAGTTGTGATATTTGGACTTCTTGGCTTAGCAGTGGACTAGATTGTTATTGGTTCCTCGTGCTACCACCAGGCAAGTATACCTTGCCTCACTCTACAGTTTTATTTACATGCATTTTATTTTAGTTTCCAGCTTTTAGATTATTTATGGACATGTACTTTTCGTGTTATTTTCTTTGGAGTTGTTTTATTGTTTATAGTCATGTTCATGTTTTGGCCTTGTGTTTCACATTTGGAGTTTCTCGTCAGTACCTTGCTTGAGTCGTGTCATAGAACGAGTGTGTGTAGTGAACTGCGAAATCCTTGACATTGTGTCCTTGGCACCAGAGAGTCCACACACGGGACGATGGTATTTTTCTTGATCTGTTTACATCCGTGAGTCCACACTAGGGACTAGGATGTCGGTTATTGCACCAGAGAGTCCACACTCGGGACGAGGGTGCATTGCCATGAACTAACCAGAGAGTCCACACTCGGGACGAGGGTTAGTACTGACCAGAGAGTCCACACTCGGGACGAGGGTTAGTGTTTAGTTCAAACCAGTGAGTCTACACTCGGGGCGAGGGTTTGGTTTCTTCCATTGATCATCGTGTTTCGTTCATCCGGCAGTTCATTATGCGTAGTTGTTCTAGTGTTTGGTGTTCGTGTTAGTGTTCTTGGTCATTGGTTTGTCCTTGTTCTTTCTTGTTGATTTCCTTGCGCGTGATAAAACTGTTAGATAGGCATGTATATTATGTATCTTGCTATGTCCTCTGAGGACCTGATGATCTCTTCAGGTTTAGCGACTACATGGAGTTAGTTAGCAGAGCAGGTTGGTAGAGGATTGCGATCCATGATACAGGTATTTACTTGTGATATTTCTTTGTTATCCATTCGTGCTTTATTTTCAGTACCATGATAACTCTGCTTATTTATAGACTCATATCATTCTTAGAGTCTAATCGAACAATATGCTAATGGGCTGCAGACCATGACCCATACTTGTTCATTCTTGTTTCTATGATTCTTGTGGATTGAGATATAGTTTAGATTAGACATGATACCCATGACCTTGACAGCTTATACGTACTTGAGTAGGGCTGGAGTCCGCTCGATGCGTAGCTGGGCTTGGACACGGTCTCGCGTCCTAAAAGCGGGTATGGGTCGTGACATCTTTGTAGTACAACATGCACCCGTTTCGACAGACATCGATTTTTTCGTATCCCATCCAGAGCGATCTAACCATCCTCTTAGACCGGTAGAAGTCTTTAGGCAACTTTGCACCCTCAGGCAATATTTCTATAAGCAACTCCATAAGACGGTTGTAGCAATCTTGCGACATGTTAAAATTGGACTTGATGCTCAACAATCTTGTAACCACCTCCAACGGTGAATGATCCTCACAACCAGAATATAATGGAGTCCTTGCATTCTCCAGCAACTCCATGAACTGTACAGCATCGGGGTTCGGTGCCTCCTCAGGTGCATCATGATCATCCGGATCGAAACTAGGCCCGACCACGTCAAAAACCATGTTCACCAACCCATCGTCGTAAGGAGCGTTGTTGTGGACATCTACATAAGGCTCGTACTCCGATGCTAAAGACACAAGTTCTCCTTGCTCGCTCCACTTATAGTAATTCGGCGTGAAAGCCTTCGAGTATAAATGATACGTGACATCCACTTCTGGATGATATTTCAAGTTGCGACATCTCACACACGGACACTTAATTTTGGTACCGTCCATGTACTGAGGGAACGCCTTGGCAAACTGCAGAAACTGGTGTACACCCTCTATGAATTCATCCCGCACACCATACATGTCATCAGGATGACAGTTGTACATCCAAGTACGATTCCGCAGATAGTAATTCAGCTCCAGAATTCTGTAAGATAGATACATCAAGGTAGTGAATGATATGCAAGTGTCAAAGCTTTGAAATAGTAGCTCAACCGAGGGATAGAGTTAATTGGAGGAAGTTACTGGGGAAAGTGAAGATCGACATGAACTGATGACGCACAAAAATGAGGGTCTCAAAGCTGGAACAAGTCAAGTTGTGCTTTGGAAAAAGAACTCTTGCAA
Organism: Iris pallida; assembly: GCA_029216955.1. NCBI lineage: Eukaryota > Viridiplantae > Streptophyta > Magnoliopsida > Asparagales > Iridaceae > Iris > Iris pallida. Next base: position 22,618,912 of record JANAVB010021796.1, on the reverse strand, counting down.
GCTCTTTGTTCACAAAGCAAGCTATAAATAGAGAATACAGAACAAATACCGAGTTCGTAACTCAAGTATAGAGCATACAAGAGTCGTAAACTCGAGAGATGTTCCGCATTCGTTATATCTTGCTTTGTGCACAAAGAGCTTAACAAGAATAGAACATATCCAAAACACAACTTTACTTGTTACAACTTTGATCCCCAAATTCTCGTTTGTCAGTTCATGCGGTCTACACTTTCCACAGTATATGTACACATGATATTTTACATTAAATGGTCATAGATTATCGGTCATCTTCTTTTCGTATTGCTAACTTTTGTTTCGCGTGTTTGTGCGTGCGGTGGTCAGAGATTATCGCGGTGGCATATCACCCGTGTCTATATAAGGACGTCGCTACAATATTTCATATAGGTGTAGAAGCATGGAAAATATCAGAATAATGGTCCATGCGGCTCCGGATACGAAGCCCATGCGGCTCATATGGGAGCTGTCTTATACAGTTCAAAGGAAGACTCTCCGTCTCATGCGGCTCGAGAGTGTATGCGGTTCAGCAGGAATATGCGGCTCGATCGATGCCACGTGTCCCCCTGTGATCCTTCCCTACAGCTGGCCCTTTGAATAATAGCCTCATTTAATGCTCTGACACGATTTGACGATTGTGGCGGCTCTGGCATAAAGTGTCATAATGGCTCTGCCATAATGACAGACTCTTCGGAAAAAGAAGAAGATCTCTGACCCGATCCTTCAGAAATCCTAGGTTGCCACGTGGCAAATCTCATGCGACTTAAATAGAGAACAGCTTCATGCGGCTCACTGAGAAGTCACCCTATATGACTAGCAGAAATCAGCCATATGCGGCCCACTGAGAGCTCAGCCCCTGCGGCTAAATACAACGCTAGCTCATGCAGCTCGCAAAGACTATGCATATGCGGCTCATTGAGAGTTCGTTCCCTGCGGTTCGATGAAGCATTGTCCTATGCGGCTCACGAAGAGTATCTCCCTGCGGTTCAAGTGTTGCCCATCCTATGCGGCTCTGGCAGGACCCACAATCAAAACACGTGGCATCGGATCAATCAACGATTTAACCGAATCTCAACAAATATATTTGACATCATCATCATAATTACTGAGATCAAGGCATATCATTTATCATCAAGCCAACGGGACACGTGGCGAGCAATCGGATATTGGTAGAATCTATCATGGAGATTTAAAGTAGTTAACATTAATTGCTCACAAGATTCGGTGCTATCCTCATTAATGGCCGAGATTCATTGTAATCAGGATCAAGGGTTCAGATAGATTGAAGGAGCGCCGACATTCCAAACAAATGATCATTAGCAAACCCTAATGATCATACCCCACTCTTATAAATAGCCAGCATCATTTCTTTGCAAGAGGACCGGCAACAAAAGAATAAAAATATACAGAGTCAGAGAGAGAATACACACAGAGAGAGAGAGAAGCCAGGAGAGCAACAGAGGAGCAAAAAGAGCACTTTTTCGTCAACGCCAACCATCTTTTCACAAGGAGCCAAGGCTGCATACCGATCATCCAAGGAGTAAGGCAGGGCTGCCATCGCCTTCCCGAGCCTCTATCGTCACCCCCCAGAATCTAAAATAAACAATTGTACTTAGATTGCTGTACCTAGGTTTTCGTCCCTAGGCTTTCTTTGTACAAGCGAGTTTGTATTGTGAGTCTAAGTTTAGTTCTCCGATAATTGTTCTGTACTTTTACAATCAATGGCAAACACGATGGCGACTCTGCTGGGGACTAACTTCTCCACGGCTGAGGAGTTGGTGACGCAATCGGATGCAGCCAAGCTTGGCTCCACGCAACAAAAGATTGTCGTCCGCTTCGACCAACAAGTGTTTGAAGAGATGCTCTCCGAAGGAAGCGCTGGCCCGGTCCAGAAGCGCACCCGCACGACAAAGGCTCGCAGAGAGTGGAGGCCAAAATCATTTGCTCCTCCCCAAGCCCCTAACGGTGTACCCTCTGTTGCTCAAGACGGTGAGAAGGACTCTTCTGCGGCCCCACTTCAGACCGTAGACAACTCTGCTGTCTCCAAGTCCGGCAGAAGAAAATACTATGATGCTGGACTTGCAGAGGCAAAGAGGAACTCTACGCGAACTGAGCTGCATAGGGGTGCTAGCTGAGTGAAAAAGGCTCATGCGACCACATCCGCTAGCCGCATGGACAAAGCCCAAGCGGCCACAGTCGCTGGCCGCATGAAGAAGAATCATGCGGTCACATCTGGCAGCCGCATAGTTTATGTAGCTACAGTCGCCAATCACATGGATGAAACACATGAGGCTACAGGAGGCAGCCGCTTGCAGAAAACCCATGCGGCCACTATTGCCAACCGCATGCGGCCAGCTTGCACGGTCGTGACTCCTAGCCGCCCAAAGATAACTCATCCGACAGCAGAAGATGACCGCATGCAGACAGCCTGCACGGTACCCAACTCTAGCAGCATAGCGTCCGTTCCACGCTTCTCTCGATCGGTCTTCGACCGTCTCTCATACGGTCCCGACCCTGATGATTCTCTGTATGATAAGCCAAACTCTGTGGCATTCAACTTGGACTCCTCCTATTACGCACCCACAAGTGCTAAAAGAAGGAAGTCTAGGACAGCGTAGGCTCATCGAGCCCAGTCAGCTGTCCCAACCTCTGACTATCGGAGCGTCCCGTTGACTATCACACGGGCCTCGGATGGAAAGTTGTATACAACTGCTCAAGTCCAGCCCCCCGCGGCAAACAGACAGAGTGGTTGCTCTGACCTGCAAAAAACGATCCTCCACAAACGCAAGAAAAGGGAAGGAGTGTCGGTGTGCAAAGAGTCCTTGCTTGGACATCGCTGCACCCAAATCATCATCAATTGCTGCTGCAACAACGCGGCAATGACGGAAGCTCGGCCATCCGCCTTCCAAAGGATACAGCACCCGAACTCAGAAGATGAGGCACCTCCTGTTGTCTCCTGCAATTCTGCTCAAAAAGTTCCCGCCGAAGAGAGGAGGAAGAAAACGAGCGTCTCCAGTCCGAAGATATCAACCACTACAACTAAGAAACTGTCATCTAAACGGTTGTCCTCCACTGGTGTGTTCCAACACACCCATTCAAAGACAAAATTTACCGCGATAGGAAATTCATCATCCACATCGCTGGGGGTGGAAGGAGCTGGGGGTAGCACTCCTCCGAACACCCGCAACAATCCGATGTTCCAAGGAACCGAGTCCGCACAAACAACTCTTCCATCAGAAGCAACGGACGCTGATGCCCCCGAGGACATCCGTAACTCTCAAGACAAGGCAAGCTCTGAAGCTGGGGATGCCATTCCCTCCGAGTCCGTGCCCGAAGAGAACATTCCCACCTATCCCGATGACTTCTCGGTACATGGGTACGACTCAGAGGGCACATCCTCTACCGTTCCTTCCGTCACTCCTCACGTAAGAACGGTGTTCATGACAGACAGCGATCAAGGTGGTTCCAGCGATCGCCAGCGCATCGACAGTCTCGAAGCCATATTACTCACTTTGGTCAAGTCTGTAGATGAGATTAAAGCGGCCCTGCCCACTCTACAAGGAGGAGCGCCTGGTCAAACAAATACGGGCCCCACGGTCAATATAGATTCGAACTCAGCGGCACCAAACCAGGGCAATAATCCTCCCGAAATAACAGCCCCCGCCGCGACAGATGAGACCCGAGAAGTAAGAAGAGAGGTCCAGGAGCTCCGTGCCATATTTCATGCTCGAGAAAATGCTCAAGATCTCAGAATACGGCAACCATACCCTGCTGAGTGGAGGGATGTTCCATTCCCACCAAGATATAAGCCGTTCAACATCAACCCGTATGATGGCAAAACCTCAGCAAGTCTATACATCACTTACTTTGAGGTCACCACCGACCATCTGCCCCATGAAGATGCGATCCTCACACGGTTATTCATTGGAGCATTAGAAGGAGTCGCCTTCGATTGGTACCGCAATCTACCGGACAACTGCATCCATTCCTTCGTCGGCTTCAAGCGCATGTTCTTGGAACGGTTCTATGAAGTAGGACAAGACGTCACTATGTCCACTCTCATGGACGTCGTCCAAGGGGAGAAGAAGTTAACGAGGAACTACATTGAGCGGTTCCGCCATACCGCCATGAAGCTGCCTTCCGGAAATCCGGATTCTTCTTTGATTGAAATCTGCCAAAAGAGACTGCTTCCAACGATCAGTCTCTGGATGGGCGAGAGTCAATTCAAAGATTGGAAGGCGTTCATCATCAGCGCCACAAGCGCTGAAGAACGACTGAAGAAGGCCCGCCAACTGGGGTTGCACATCTCAGAAGGGGAAAACAAGGACAAGCGTCTCAACAACGATAATGGGGGTAACCCCTCCAACAATCGGGACAGTAAGGAAAAACAGGCTATGGTGGCCGACACGGCCCAGAAGCCCGAGCCACAGCCAGCAGACAAGCAATGGCCTCAAATCACTTACTCTTTCGAAGATGGCCACGTCAAGCCTATCTTAGACATGCTCATACAAGGAGGTAGAATTCAGCTTTCTCCACCAAGGCGGGAGCCTCGGACGGCTGATCTGGAGAACCCGAAGTTCTGCCATTATCGCCGTTATGTACACCACGCAACACATGACTGCTACCAATTAAAACGGTACATCCAAAGCCTCATCGATTCAAACGCTCTGGCCATCGACTTCGAAGAGGTAACCGTAGCAGCTAATATGGTGTCCGTACAGTTCGGCAACTTCCCTCCGACGGAGACTCAAGACGGGGTAATCCCCGTCCCTCTCGCGACAATGGAGATCACCAATCTTCCTCCGCCCCGAGAACAAGCTGCTGGTCTAGTACCTCTTACCACCTCACGAGGAGAGGTCATGTGGGTCCATCCAGACTTGGTGTCAGAAGTGACTCGGCCCACACCATCTCCCACCAACAAAAAGAGTGAAAAAATCAAGACCTGCCGCACAGTTTCAGCAGACAACGAGGAAGCTACAGCCGTCGTCACGCGGTCCGGAGCGCAATCCCAACCTGTGGTTGATAGTCCAGCTGAAAATCATCAACCCACTGCAACTGATGCTCTGGGACCGGCTCAGCCTTCGACGACCGACAAGCCTAGGCCGAAGGAGACTCGCTTCGACAAATCTCTCCGAAAGGACGCAGCCCAAGGGCTAGAGAGGCCCTACAACTTTGACATCTTAGCACAATTGGCTAACACTCCGGCCAAATTGTCATTATATGAACTCCTGAGGCTCTCCAAAGACGTTCGTATTGCATTGAGCGAAGCACTCCAAAATGTCGATGCCTATCTCGCTCAATCTAACCTCACTGGGGAGGACTCACCCATGGATCTCCAAGATAGTGCCTGCACGGGAGCAATGCCCAACATCGTCTTTACTCCGCAGGACATGCTCATCAAAACCAACCTACATGATCGCCCGCTATACTACACGGGATACATCGGCGATGTGAAGGTGGATCGGATGCACATTGATCCTGGCTCTTCCATAAGCATCATCCCGAAAGGTCTGCTACATCATCTCTGCATCCCAATGCATCGCCTAACACCTACAAGCACCGCCATCATCGGTTTCAATTCGGGCAGGAGCTACCCTATCGGGAAGATTCGTCTGAAGTGTCAGATTGGCGATCTCCAATCCGAGGTCACCTGCTACGTCATAGATCCAGACACTTCTTACAACATCCTCTTGGGGCGCCCATGGATACACGATTATATGATCGTGCCTTCCACGCTACACCAGTGCTTCAAATATGTCGACAAACACGGCTTCGTGAAGACAGAGTTTGCTGACATCGATCCCTTCAAAGGGGTCAAATCTTACTACTCGGACTCCTGTTTATACGAAAAGTCGAAGAGGCACCGGGATGAAGGAGACGCACAAGCTCATACTGAGACAGCCACGGGATCAGAAGGACCCCTGACGATCTACCTCCAAGCTCGTAAACCGGGCAAGTCTGTACCCCTCACCGCCACTCTGCGGAAGGACGCGATCAGCCTCTCGGCGCAAGAGGAGCAGATGATAATCCGGCTGCCTAGATCCAGCCAAGTGCTGAGACCCACAACGGAGCCACTAACCATCAGGTTACCAAGAGTCAGTCAACCACAAACAGAGAAGATCAACCCCTCGGACAGGCCATTGACAATACGCCTTCCCAAGAAAGGTTGTCGCTTCGATGCAAGGTCTGACACTTCCAGCGAACCAGCCACTCCTCGCTCCACATCGAATGCCAAACTGGGGGTCGCCAGTCTGCCAACGACTCCACACTCTACTCCATCAACTGGACCACTGACGATCAAGCTTCCTAGGTCATCCTCTCAGTCTTCGTTCACACAGGGGGTAGCCGAAGAGGAACCGGAGCTAGCCAAGTATGTGGCCGCCCATACTAATGTCCCCTCCGCTGATGATGTAATCTCCCTAGAAAAGATACCTTACTTCATCAATAAAGGGTTATCTTTGAACTACACCGAGCTCAATAAGCTATGTATGATGTATGCTATGGAACACGGTATAGGCGCTCATCTACACACACAGGTGACAAATGTGTATACCGTAATCCAGCTTACTCCAGTAGAAGACGCTTACCGAATACACAAGGGAGGAGATCATCCAATCATCTTCGGCCGGACGAACAACCCTCATCCCCGTACCATAGAAGAAGTCGACCTCGGGTCAGATGCCGGGAGACTGCCTCTGTATCTCTATAGCCCTCAATCCAAATATCTCATGCAGAAACAGGGGTATGATCTAGAGACTACGCCAGGATTGAACTATGGCACTGGGCGACGATTACCTTTGAAGCCGCCAGTCCCGGCGGGCAAACCACGGAACTACTATAACAAAACTCGATGTAGGTTGGGGTATGTAACGCCTACTACGACCCCGGAAAGTTCAGATGAAGAATGCGACTAGCAGTCACATTCAACCGGATCACCAACTTCCGACTCAGATACCAGCATCGGAGATGTGTTCAGACAAGTCATGTCAGTCAACATGACGTTCGCCGACGCTTACGAGGAAGACGAAGACATTCCCGAAATCCTCGAGCTAGAGCCATGGGCCCAGCAATTAGACGCGCAATAGGAAAAGCGATTCGAACTGAGAGAACCTCCTACTGAAGATAAGGTCATACAAGTGAATCTCGGCAGCAAATCTTCTCCAAAACCGATCTTCATCAGTGAAAGCCTAACCAACGAAGAACGGGAGTCGCTGTTAGAACTTGTCAGAGAGTACATTGATGTGTTCGTCTGGAGCTATGAAGACATGCCAGAGTTAAATCCTGACATCGCTCTTCATAAACTCAATATTCGGCCAGATACGAAGCCAGTCAAACAACAACAGCGACGCTTCCGCCCAGGCATTATGGACGCGATCGAAGCTGAAGTCAACAAACTAATAGCCAGCGGCTTCATTCGTGAGGAGCAACATCCCGATTGGGTCGCCAATATAGTACCTGTCCTCAAGAAGAATGGGAAAATTCGAATCTGCATCGACTTCCGTAACCTGAACGAGGCATGTCCCAAAGATGAATTCCCCCTTCCTATCACAGACATCATGATCGACAATACCTGCGGCTTTGAGCGCATGTCATTCATGGATGGCTTCTCGGGATACAACCAAATCAAGATGTCTCCTGACGACGAAAAGCATACATCATTTCGAACACCGATTGGCACGTACTGCTACACAGTCATGCCTTTCGGTTTAAAGAATACTGGCGCCACATATCAAAGAGCTATGAGCATCATCTTCAGAGACCACTTATGCAAGACGGTGGAGTGCTATGTTAATGATATAGCCGTCAAGAGCCGTAGCAAAGGAGACCATCTGCAGGATCTAAGGACGGTATTCGACCTAATGCGGACACAAAATTTGAAGATGAACCCTACGAAGTCCTTCCTGGGCGTATCCAGCGGAAAGTTCTTAGGCTTCATCATCACTGCAAAGGGTATCCATGTAGACCTCGAGAAGACAAAAGCAATCATGGAGATGGGTCCTCCGAGAAATCTTCGCGAACTCAGAGGCCTTCAGGGAAGGTTAGCTTACATCAGAAGGTTCATTTCCAACCTCTCCGGGCGATGCCGACCATTTACGCACCTCATGAAGAAAGGAGTCTCATTCGTATGGGACGAAGAATGCCAGCGTGCTTTCGATAGCATCAAAGAATATCTGTCAAATCCTCCGGTCTTGGTAGCCCCAGTCCCTGGAAAACCATTTCTGCTCTATGTACGAGCAATGGAACACTCCCTCGGTGCTCTGCTGGCACAGAATAACGATGCAGGCCATGAACAGGCCATATATTACCTCAGCCGAATGATGATTGGACCAGAGCACCGATACACCGCTGTAGAGAAGGAATGCCTCGCCCTGGTGTTCGCCATTCAGAAAATACGACACTATGTCACCGGATAAACGATACATGTGGTCTCACGAGTCAACCCTCTGAGGGTCCTCATGACTAAACCAGGGGCACTCAGCTCTCGACTCGCTACATGGGCAATATTGCTGTCCCCTTATCATATGATCTTCGTCCCCCAAAAGGCAGTCAAAGGTCAAGCTCTGACAGATTTCTTGGCAGCCCACCCAGGCTCGATCTTCCAGGATATACGAAGAGATCCCAGATGAGGTCGCCGACTCACATGCAACCTCTCACGAGAATATATGGCGAATGTTCTTCGACAGCGCTTCAAGGACCGGACCTAAAGGCAATATAGTTGTCGGAGTCGGGGTAGTGCTAATCTCTCCTTCCGGATTGGTGATTAACCGCGCTTATTCCCTCACTGAACCCTGCTCTAACAATGTGGCCGAGTACAACGCTCTGGTCATTGGCCTCCAACTTGCAAGAGAGCTGGGGGTAGAATACCTTGAAGCATACGGCGATTCCCAACTAATCGTCAATCAGATCCGGGGTTCGTACGAGGTCCGCCATGAAGACATGATCCCTTATCATCAAATAGCGATTAATATCATCTCGGCATTTGAGGGGTTCTTCATCGAGCACGTCCCCAGACTCCGAAATATTGAAGCCGATGCCCTAGCTGGTCTCGCCGCTTCCCTAGCAGTTCCGAATTATGATCGGTAATCAGTGGAAGTGATAGGCCATGAACTGGTCTGTCCCAAAAATAATGTGCAATTCGTCGCAAGTTATTCCGCACAGACGATCGATGACGCCCCAGATTGGAGACAACCATTCATCGACTTCGTCGTCTACGACATCCTGCCTGAGAACCCAAAGGAAGCTACTTCCATCAGAAGGCGTTCCCTCAGATTCTTCTACGATACAGGGACAAAAATGCTGTATCGCCGCTCCTACGACGGATTACTGCTTCGGTGTCTGTCAAACGTAGAAGCCAAAGAAGCCGTACGAGAAGCCCATGACGGTGTTTGCGGGGCCCACCAGCCCGGCCCAAAACTGCAAGACCGCCTTCGCCGAATGGGCTACTATTGGCCCACAATGGTGGCAGACGCGATAGATTATGCTAGAAAGTGCAAAGCTTGCCAAGTCCACGCGGACTTCATCCACAAACCCTCCAAATTTTTACATCCGACAGTGGCGTCCTGGCCATTCGAAGCATGGGGAATGGATATCATTGGTCCAATCATCCCACCTTCCTCCCGAGGACATCGCTTCATACTTGCGATCACTGATTACTTCTCTAAATGGGCAGAAGCTGTCCCACTCGCAGAAGTCAAGACTTCAAACGTGATCAGCTTCCTTAAATACCATGTCATCTACCGCTTTGAACTGTCCCGAAGGATCATCCATGATAATGGTCCGCAGTTTACAAGCCACGCATTCTATCGGTTTTGCGATAAGTACCGTATTCAGAATATCGCCTCGACGCCGTACAACCCGGCAGCAAATGGGTTAGCAGAGGCGTTCAACAAAACAATCATCAAACTGCTTAAGAAGTTCGTCTCCTCCAACAAGCGCGACTGGAACGAGAAGCTCGACGAGTGCTTATGGGCTTATCGTACCACGGTCCGAACAGCCACCGGAAATACGCCATTCTCCCTGGTATACGGGAGTGAGGCAATCCTCCCTTTGGAGACACAGATCCCATCACCCATCAATTGACAACCAATGATAACTACCGACGTCGACTGCAAGAGTTAGAGGCCTTAGATGAAAATCGCCTCCTAGCTCAGCAAAGGATCGAGCTACACCAAGCACGCATCTCAGGAGCCTTCAACAAGAAGGTCAAAATCAGAACATTCCAGGTAGGCAATCTCGTCTTGGCAGTCCGGAGGCCAATGGTCATGACTCACAAGACCGCCGGCAAATTCCAGCCAAAGTGGGAGGGTCCGTTTATCATTGAGACGGTATTCTCCAACGGTGCTTACCGCCTTGCAAAGCAAAACGGAGACTTGCTCATGCTGCCCGTCAACGGCAAGTTCCTGAAGAAATATTATGTCTAAACGACATTCGCTACAAAGTCTTTGAGTCATGTACCCGCTGGTACCACTGAACTCACACCCTCAGCATTTCAGATTATCGAGTCATGTACCGGCTGGTGCCACTGAACTCACACCCTCAGTATTTCAGATTATCGAGTCATGTACCGGCTGGTACCACTGAACTCACATCCACAACATTTCAAGATCATCGAGTCATGTACCTGCTGGTGCCCCTGAACTCACCCCTACATCCCCTTTAGATTATCGAGTCATGTACCCGCTGGTGCCGCTGGACTCCCACTTTCTCAATATGTTAATTTACCGAGTTATGTACCCGCTGGTACCTCTGAACTCACATTTCGGTCACTCTTTCAGATAGTAAGTCACGTATGATTATACCTCTGAACTTTCTTCCTGGAAGAGATCCTCCCTCATGATCCAATACCCGCACTCCCAGTGCACAAAAAGGGTAATCGATCCACAAATTTCCGAAAACGGACATGTCCTCATTACCTCTGAATCGTTTTTACTTCCACCAAAAACAAACCGCCCCTCACATAGAACCTCCACGTTCTCCTACCTCTGAGTCGTTCTATGTACTCCCTCTTCATTGAGCCCACTCCTGCCATGTCATCATTACCTCTGAGTGGGAAGGCTCCGTCGAAGAACCCTTCATGCTTGCCTTGTCCACATTACCTCTGAGCAAGTATGTCGGTCTCCTTTCGACCTATTATCTGTACCCACAACCGGAGTACGACAAGGATAATAGGTCCACAAATGTCCGCTGTTGACCACGAATATCTTCCGTGAAACCTTCCCTGCCATGTCCTCACTACCTCTGAGCAGGAAGGTTCCACGGTAAAACCCTCATGCTTGCCATGTCCTCATGACCTTTGAGCAAATATGTTGGTTTTCCTTTCACCCTATTATCTGTATCCCGAACCAGGGTACGCCAAGGATAATAAGTTCACAAATATTCCTTTGCTAAGCTTCTTAGCATAAATCCACTACCCCACCATGCCCCGAGAGCCCAGCTGCTCTACGGTATTCCTTTTTTTTAAGCACCGAGAACATCCATGACCACTTTGCCACGGCTGTTCCGGACATCCTGTCCAAACTTGTTATCCGTACTTAAAACCAAGGTACGCCTAGGATAACAGGTCCACAAATAATCCTCCAGCAAGTCCAATTCCACAAATGCCACAAGTACAAGAAAGAGAAGATGAGTTGAAACATGCTCATTTATTCGAAATTCTAAGTACTACATCATTTGGGGATCACACCCCTTACAAAAAAAAGAGAGAGAAAAAGAGAAGCAAAAGAAAACAGACGGCTGATCACTGCTCTGGGGCACATAACGCCCTGAGACGGTCTGTCAGCAAAGCAACCGACCGCTCAAACCTCTGGGAGGCTCGACGCTCTGCCTCGTAGGCCAGCACCGCCTCATCCTCCAGATGAGCGTGAGCTTGCCAGTTATCTTCAAATTTCGTAAAAGCTCGCTCCAGGCTATCGGAAGATCGGGAAACCTTCTCGGCCTCCCGAACGATCGACTCCTGCTCCGCCTGAGCAGCCTCCAGCTCTGACTCTAAGAAGGCCAATTGCCTCTGGAGCCCAAGAATCCGCTCCTTCGTATCAGCAATTCCACGAGAAGCAGACTCTTCCCGAGCACGGCAAGCCTGACTTCTACGACCCAGATGGTCATACGAAGCGGAGAACTTATCAAGGTCCCCCCGTACAACTGGCCCAGCAGTATCTCGGGCCAGCTTAATCCGATCCCAAGCAGCAATGAGGAAGCCACGCTCCCGCTCGATCGCAGCAGGCAAGCCCGCCTGTCGTATCGCCAGTAGTTGGGTCACAAGCTGATCAGCCTCTGTCAGCTTAGGTTCCAGCAGTACAGCAAATCCTACCCCACCAGGAAGGGACTTCAAGGTTGCAATTTGACCCCGAGTGCACCGGAGAGATAGAGAAAATGGGATCCCTCGTCCTATGGCAGCGTCTACGCCCCTTTGCAAATGACGATAGAAACTGTCGACCACGTCCTGCGTCGCCTCGTTCAGAGTTTCCGTGGAGGCCGGTGTTAACGGGAGCGTGGCTGGCAGCACCGAAGAAGACGCAACAGAATCCGCTGCTCCTGCTACGAGAGAAACCAGCTCCATACGAAAGGACGCTTAAACAGCGGCCAACTCCTCTTCGGCAGCCTGCAAAACTTGAATACTCGGCAGGGTCGAGAGGTCGGCCTCCGGAGCCGTATAATCTGCGGAGGATGAGGCGGAGACCATCGCCAACCCCATTCCCATCGGCCCAGAGCTGGAAGGAGGCTCCTCGACGTGAGACGGCAAAGGAGAAGGAACGTTCCTTCCTCCCGTATCACGGCAGACCGAGCCTTCCCCAAGAACATCCACGGCGGGAAGTAAAGGGTCAGGACCTGCAGGGCCAAGGCAACCATGAATCGATTTGACCCGGAGGATATGTTGATAGAGCAAATAAGCTCCCTCACTAGTCAATATCTGGCTTATCTTACCAGTGGAGGAGTGTGAAGGCCGAGATTCGCCAGCAGCCACCATAGCCCCTTTACCAACATGCTCTGAGTCAGGTACAATAGACTCCTCTGCCCTTGCATCCTCGGGAGGGGTACACCGAGATCAGCGCCGCATTGCTGAAAATCAACGATTTCAGGGACGGGTCCAAGGAAACCTTCGTCACCCCGGGCCGAGGTTTCAGCAACCTAGGAGCTTCCAGCCACCGCTGAGAGAGCACCCGCAGAAAGGATCGCGGCGCACACACCGCTAATCAAAGCAGCAAGGGCCGGATCAGCTCCAAGGGAAATAGACGGTTCAGGAAAGGACGATTCACCAGACATCTACAAAGAAAAGTAATTGAGTCATATCTTCAGAAAAGAAGGAAACTACAACAAAGAGAAGGCTCCGACTTACCTCCGGAATGCCGTCTACATCCTCACCCTTCTCCGTAATAAGCAGTCTACGGGGACCGACCGCCGCTCTCTTTACAAAAAAGTTACCCCTCCGCCAGTAGACTCATGCCTGCCTCGCTTACGTAAGGGACCAGGCATGACGGGCGGTAGGTCTACCCGTACCACCTCCGACACAGATGGTAACTGGTCCACTGCTTCATCAAATACAGCCAATGGTTGATCCGTCATCATGTCACCTACCATGATGGGAGACTGATCCGCCATTGCCTCGTCATCCGAAGAAAGGGAGTCTTCGTCGTCCCGTTCGTTGTCTTCCTCAATTGTGTCGAAGGACTCGGAATCGGGCAAAGGAACTCTATTCGTCCCTTTCTTCTTTGCTCTCGACGTCACAGCCTTCTCCGCTAGGCGAGTGCCCACGATGAAGCTAGTCCTCGAGTCAAAATCGAGGGGAGGAGGATTCGCCGTAACATGATATAAGGCCGCCATATGCAGGATTTCCCTATCACGTTTGCGGCAGGGACCAAGAAGCTAGTCCGAGTATGACAGGTGTCATAGTAGCTCCATGCCCTAATACCGTCAAGAATGCTACCTTCAAATCCTAGGTGAGAACTGGACGCCCGAGGAATAGCTGACTATACCCAAATTGACGGGCAAACCTACTAGGCAAGTAGGGCTCCAAATACACAGTGTTGCGATTCCGGTAAACCAGATGTGCCGGGCGAATATTATGCAGCCAAAAACGCATCTTTTCAGGCAAGAAATGAGGAGGTCCAACCCCATCAACATGAACACTCCTCACCTCTTGATCAGTGAAACGAGGAACGGACACGAAGAAATTATACCCGTCCACCCTCGCCAGCATCCTTCGACACACCGACATGGTACTACATTCCCAAGGCTGGTGGTGATACTTGAAAAGAAACGCGTCGTCATTTGTAACGCCATCTCCCGTCCCAGGTCTCATCAAGGACTGATAATGCAGCAATAGCCATCCCAACAAGTAATGATAAGGCAATTCTACACGTTCAAAATCCATTGCCACGTCACGAGCAATGACCTTGGACGAGAAGGCGCGGAGACCATGCTGAATACTGCACACCATGGCAGGAAGAAGAGCCAGCCTGACCCCAAAGGCCAACTTTACGGCAGGAAGAATGAAGTGACGACTGATCCTCTCAATAGAGCCTGCCCCTCCTGAGACCACGCAGTTGCACATCCATACCATTAGAAACTCGGCCAAGAGTGCCTTCTCTGACAACCGCCGGGTACCATAATAAAAGTAGCTGAAGGAGTCAATCTGGCTCCCGAACCGGTCACTTTTAGACTTCGACCTCTTAGCGGTCGACACCAAGGCCTCTACTTCCCTAGGAGTTAAACGATCTCGGGAAGTAACCCGGCCAGCCGTGCTGAATTTGAAAAGGTACGCAACCCAAGATTTAGTATGGGGAGAGTCCCCCTCCGAGCTGTCATTTTTCTGGATAGTCGTCCGGTGACAGGTGCTATGATGGCATAATAGTTCTTGATACACGGCGATGAAACCGGGGAATCGTCGATCCAAATCTTGGAGCTCCTCATTCGTCGGAGTGTACACTTCGAAGGGTTCATCCCCCCAGGGGAGCTTGGAGACCGCATACATCTCGTGAAGAGCGAGCCCCAATTCTCCAACAGGGGTGAAAAAGGTCCCCGTCCGATGATTGTACATCTCCAGAAGGGCCATGAACAGTGGCTTATTAACGGGCAACCCGTGGCTGGTACCCCAGATAGTATCATAAAGGTTGACTCCCCGCAAAAACTCTTCGTACTTCCGCAGAATCTATGAGGTCAGATTAGCCCACGGGAGAATGGGGTGTAACCAGCTCGGCAGTACCAACCTGCCAATAGGATAGGACCCTTTACGAGCAAGCTGACTCAGGAAGATATCAGCCTGGAAGAATGAAAAGTTAGGACCGGGAGTGTTGATGAAGGTACCCGGAACTAATCCCATCACGGACCGACTGGCCGGATCTTTGACCGTGCGCACTGACCCAGTGGCTCTGTTATAACGGATGTTACCAACAAACATCCCTGGTCGGGTTGGAGTGAGGGTGTCCGGCATCTGCCTATCCAGAACGATCATATTGAACCACTCGAAAGGGAAATGGTGCTTTATAATAGGGATGTGAATTGGCATCCCGTCCAGGTCAAAATCCCAACTCTCGGAAACATCCAGCACTCGGGAGTTTTCTATGACCAACGCATCCCCAAAGAGGAAAACCAGTTTCAGATACTTCCCATCAGACTGCCCGGAGCTCATCATATCACCAAGGAATTGAAAAGATTGAACCCTGATAGCATTTAGTCGCTCCAAAGGTTCGTCAACAAGTAGCTGTTCGGACACTTGACGAACTAAGTCATCCCGATGTACGCCCGAGGCAAACTGACGGGAGCCTACCATAAGTTCCCCCGCAGGATTCACGGGCAGATTCACTGAAGAAGAGGCAAAAGAAACAAAGTCAAAAAGATAGCTGAAACACAAAACTACATGATGCTTATGCGGCTCAGTATAGCCTCATGCGGCTCGGTTTAAAAGGGTTTGAACAGATTAGTCTAAGTGAGCTTATGCGGCTCAGTTTGAAAGAGCCCCTGCGGTCCAGAGCGAATAAGCTTATGCGGTTCCGTTCGAAAGGAACTCATGCGGCTCAGTGCGGAGGAATTTACGCGGTTCGAAGGGAGTATATGCGAATATGGTCCGATTTGAATAAGCTTATTCGGCTCGAAAAAGCTTATGCGGCCCTGCGAGGATGAGCTTATGCGGTCCAGCGAGGATGAGCTTATGCGGTTCGGTTCGACATGTGCTTAAACGGCTCAGTTTGAAAGAGTTCGTACGGTCCAAATCCTGACGAAGCTTATGCAGCCTTGATAAAGAAGTAGTTATGCAAACCACTTTCATGCGGCTCAAACTGGGTCATACCCCATGTGGCCCGAGCATGAGTCGGACACACAACATGCTTTGGAATATAAGCTCGTGCATAAAATATGCGGCGTAGCCATGGCGGTTCATATTAAGGAATCCTACCAGCAATAGGCGGGTGGACGTCAGGGTGAAAAGCAGGCGCGCCAGTCGGCGGAGGAGCCGCCACGTTTGCCGCCGCAGTCGATGAAGACGCGGCCTTCTTGCCCTTCGCAGCCGCAGAGGATGATGCGGCCTTCTTGTCCGCAGCAGCAGCAGCCTTTTTGGGAGCCATTGTCGATCGATGAAGGGAGAAGACGAAGAGCAAAGTCTGCAACAGGGGATTTGAGCAAAGAAAGAAGGTAAAGAAACCCAAGGGGACTAAAAGACTCTTATTTATAGGCGAAAGAGACCCATAAAACGAACAAACGTCTCGGATGACGCCTCGGATTATGCGCCGCTTCAAAAAATAAAGGCAAAAACGCTTCGGTCAAGGCATAACCGACCCTTGGGATCCTCCCCCAAAAAGACGGCGTTAAATCAAAACGAATCAAGAGCATTTAATGAAGATTTGCACACGTAGTCAGGACACGTGGCAAAGAGCCTATGCGGACAGATGAATCTATGCGGCATGAACGGGACCATGCTTCTTATTCAAAGTATTTCAATTTTGCAAATTGAAAACTTTGAAGGGGGTCCTGTAGAAGCATGGAAAATATCAGAATAATGGTCCATACGGCTCCGGATACGAAGCCCATGCGGCTCATATGGGAGCTGTCTTATACAGTTCAAAGGAAGACTCTCCGTCTCATACGGCTCGAGAGTGTATGCGGTTCAGCAGGAATATGCGGCTCGATCGATGCCACGTGTCCCCCTGTGATCCTTCCCTACAGCTGGCCCTTTGAATAGTGGCCTCATTTAATGCTCTGACACGATTTGACGACTGTGGCGGCTCTGGCATAAAGTGTCATAATGGCTCTGCCATAATGACAGACTCTTCGGGAAAAGAAGAAGATCTCTGACCCGATCCGTCAGAAATCCTAGGTTGCCACGTGGCAAATCTCATGCGACTTAAATAGAGAACAGCTTCATGCGGCTCACTGAGAGGTCACCTTATATGACTAGCAGAAATCAGCCATATGCGGCCCACTGAGAGCTCAGCCCCTGCGGCTCAATACAACGCTAGCTCATGCGGCTCGCAAAGACTATGCATATGCGACTCATTGAGAGTTCGTTCCCTGCGGTTCGATGAAGCATTGTCCTATGCGGCTCACGAAGAGTATCTCCCTGCGATTCAAGTGTTGCCCATCCTATGCGGCTCTGGCAGGACCCATAATCAAAACACATGGCATCGGATCAATCAACGATTTAACTGAATCTCAACAAATATATTTGACATCATCATCATAATTACTGAGATCAAGGCATATCATTTATCATCAAGCCAACGGGACACGTGGCGAGCAATCAGATATTGGTAGAATCCATCATGGAGATTTAAAGCAGTTAACATTAATTGCTCATAAGATTCGGTGCTATCCTCATTAATGGCCGAGATTCATTGTAATCAGGATCAAGGGTTCAGATAGATTGAAGGAGCACCGACATTCCAAACAAATGATCATTAGCAAATCCTAATGATCATACCCCACTCTTATAAATAGCCAGCATCATTTTTTTGCAAGAGGACCGACAACAAAAGAATAAAAATATATAGAGTCAGAGAGAATACACACAGAGAGAGAGAGAGAGAAGCCAGGAGAGCAACAGAGGAGCAAAAAGAGCACTTCTTCGTCAACGCCAACCATCTTTTCACAAGGAGCCAAGGCTGCATACCGATCGTCCAAGGAGTAAGGCAGGACTGCCGTCGCCTTCCCGAGCCTCTATCGTCACCCTCCAGAATCTAAAATAAACAATTGTACTTAGATTGCTGTACCTAGGTTTTCGTTCCTAGGCTTTCTTTGTACAAGCGAGTTTGTATTGTGAGTCTAAGTTCAGTCCTCCGATAATTGTTCTGTACTTTTATAATCAATGGCAAACAATAGGGTTGGCTGATCGATCGATTTCATTTTTTTCACCCAAAATTATCGTTCTCCCGCCTCCTTCCTCCTCGACGAGCTCCTCCCCCTCGGCGACCCCCTCCCCCCAGTGACCCCCTCCTTCATCGGTGCAGCGGTCGCGACGGCATATCACTCAAAGGCTGAGTTGTATAAGTCAAGTTTTAGGATATTAGTCTATATATTATGTATAGTCCAACCGAGTCAACTCTAAGCTAAACTAGTCCAACTTGGTCAAACTAGCCATTTCTAAGTTGTATAAGTCAAGTTTTAGGATATTAGTCTATATATTATGTATCTTGCTATATTGTATCTAAGCTATACCGAGTCAACTTTATAGTAACATAACTTTATAAGTCAAGTATAGAGTATTACTAAAAGAACTTTTGGACTTATAGTCCTAGGCATATTGAATCAGATGTTGGCAAATCAGTTGGTTTAGAATGTTAGGTTGCAGATGTTGAAGTGGATAGAGGTAGGTTCGAGCAAGTGATCCTTTACAATTAAGACTCTGACACTATGGTCAAGTATCATAACTGAATCCTTCTCCATGTCAAATTAATGATGTTAACCTTAGCTGAGAGTAAGCATTTAATGTTTCCAATTGAGTACTCACCTAGACAGGTTGTATTAATGTTAACAGTAGGAATGATGTTTGGAATGGTTTATGAAGTGGTGAATCAACATTAGGTAGTTGGATTTATTTCAGACAACCATATTAGTATGTGGAGGGCCAAACAGTTGGTGTTAGATGTAGACTAACTAAACTGTGAAAGAAGATGGATATTTGTATAAGTTAGCTTCAGTAGAAAGATTGTAACCCTGTATGAGTCATATTAGAGGAGTTACTCTGCATAATCATGTACTAAGTATAAGATATGGGTTAGGGCTTAATGGGCTAAGCTAAGCTAGGAGTCCAATAACACCAATAGTAATGTCTGTAACTAGGGTATTTGTGAATATTATGTATCAATATGAGAATAAAGTTTGGGTAGTAATTTAGCATATTATTTATCTTATATCTAGAATACCCTAATTTAGCCAAAATTTGAGCACATAGGTGTCATAGTGTGTGCGCGTCAGTGTTGTGTCATGTGTCAAAGTGTGTGTGTGTCAAAGTATTGTGTCATGTGTCAAAGTATCGTATCCGTGTGTATACGAGCCGGTTAGGGTTAGGGTTTACCTGATCAACTGTGGCAGGGGGAAGGGGCGACGGCAAGGGGGAGCGGCGACGGCGAGGGGGAGCGGTGGTGGAGGTGGCTGGAGCTCGCTCTGGCGAACGGGAGGGACGCTCGAACGAGGGATCGGGCGCGGCGATGGCGAGGGGGAGGTGGGGGTCGACAGTCTCCGGAGGAGGGGGTCGGGGTGCGGTGGTCACCGAAGGAGGGGGTCGGGTTGGGGAGAGGAGAGGGGTCGCCAAGGGGGGTGGGGGTCGCCGAGGTCGGTGGGGGTCGCCGAGGGCGGTCGGTCGGGGGCCGAGGGGGGTGGGGGTCGCAGGATCGGGGTCGGGGGGGAGGGTGAAAGAAATTTGGGGGCAAAAATAATGGGGGAATGAAAACTCGAACCTGACCTATATTTTCAATTTAGCGACGTCATATTAGAACGTCGGTAAACGTCGCTAATATCAGTGATATTAGCGATGAAGTAATAAATACGTCGGTAAACGTCGCTAATATCACTAATATTAGTGACGCTTACCGACTTATACGCGACGTGAGCTCTTTAAAATGCAGATGTAGTTTAAATACGTCGCAGAACATCGCTGTCAGTCGCTAATAATGACGTCTTGCGACGTTATAAAAAACGTCGCTAAATTGTTTTTTTCTGTGACGTTTTCTTAAAACGTCGCTAATTACGTCGATAATATGACTTATTTTGGTAGTGTGTCCTTGTCGCATCCACGACACATCCAATCTGACTCTTACAGGTAACACCAGGCTACATGTATACAGGTAAATTCATTTATAAGTAACATCAATGATCATGCACGAGTCGCCTATATGTCATGCAATACGAATCCGTGTAACATATCTAGTGTATTAGTAGATATAATCATGTAATAGACTGAACAAGGAGCAGGTGAAATCAAGTAACAGTTTATCCAAGGTGAACTACTGATAAGAAAACAAGCATATAAATACTGTAAATTAAATTGGTAAGGTATACTTGTCTGGAGGTGATTCAATGATCCGATGAGGTCCTGCAGACAAAATCGTCAAGCCAAAGAAAGGCAACAATAGTGAGACTTCCACAGACGTCCCCGGATGCTGAAACAAATATCTCCAACGCTTTCGAAATAAGGAAAATAGCTAGGATAGACCACCCCAAAGTCCAATTCTGTATATTAGAGCAAAACGATAATTTTGGGTCAAAATCTGGTCTATCGTTGGACCCACTTGCACCAAGAAATGTGCCAGGATAAAAGTCCTCTAAACCTAACAAACTATATTTCCACAAGTCCAGAATGACGATACGAACCTAATGGTATATCCAGAATTGGATTCCAATGAGCCGATCTCAAAATGACCCGTTGACCCGAACTATGTGATCCGGTTTGCACAAAAATGCATACCGGAGCAAAAGTCTACTAAATCTAGCAAACTATATGTCAATGAGTCTAAAATGATGATACAAATCTAACAGTATATCAAAAATTGGATTCCGATGAGCCGATCTCAAAATGATCCGTTGACCCGTTGACCCGGACTATGGGATCCAATTTGCACCAAAATACATGACGGAGCCACGTTGCTCTAAATTCAGCAAATTATATATGATTTCTAGGCAGAACGATTCCATGAGTCCAATGATGGTGTCAAAATTTGAATCCAGAGTTCCAGATCCAAAATTTAAATTATACAAGTTAGAAATTATGAATTCGGACGATCAACTTTGGTGTCGAATTCAACCAATTAAACAACCTCCCAATGGAATGAAACTTTAGTCACAAGAAGAGGGTTATATCAATCGTGCATAGGAACTAGTGACTCATCAAATGGAGGTGTGACGGAGGAGAAACAAATCTACGAAGTATGCTCCACAAAATTGTCAAAAATAAACGCAATTATTCACCCAACTCTGCGACCACTATTGACATAGCAAACGATCAACTTAACGGCTAAAAGTTTAGGTAAAAGTAGAGCTATATATCGAGAACAAGATGGAAGAAAGATTTTGATGATCCAATGGTCGGATCATCCAGAAAATATGCACAAAGTTGCTATCCCGAGATGTGCATTCTGACTTTTCAAACCGCGCTTCACAGCGAGATTTCGACGAAAATA
Organism: Iris pallida; assembly: GCA_029216955.1. Taxonomy (NCBI): domain Eukaryota; kingdom Viridiplantae; phylum Streptophyta; class Magnoliopsida; order Asparagales; family Iridaceae; genus Iris; species Iris pallida. The sequence continues at coordinate 22,597,295 of JANAVB010021796.1, read as the reverse complement.
TCGAAATCGACTCCCAGTTACACGGGGTGGCTGCTGGACTACCCGAAGTGGGGCATGGGTGGTCGCCAGGTTGCACGGTGGCCAAAGACAGGCCGTGCGGGGCAGTGCACGATGGCCAGGGGGTACGGGCGGCTGAGCTCGAGCAATAGCAGTAGCCTTTGTTACTCGCTGTGCACGGCCAGGGGCTTAGGCTGCACGGGGAGGCATGTGGCCAGGGTGGTGACGTCCAGGCTATACACAGGACAGCTGGTGGCCGAAGGTGGGCCACGAAGGATGGAAACAACTGTAGCATTTGCCGTATCCTCACGCGAAGTAGCTATGCGGGGCTGCGGTACCGGGCTCGCCGGCAGTGCACATCTGTGTGGTGGCTGCCGAAGGCATGTGGGTGTTAGCTGTGGCCGTCCTCGGTGGTGGTGGGGCCACTACAGCTGCGATAGCAGCAACTTAAGCGACAGCAGTAGCTTAGTAGCAGTAGCAACACTAGGAAAAGAGGGGAGAAAGAAGATGAAGTGTAGAAGGAGAGGTGGAGAAGAAGAAAAAAAAATAATAGAAGGAGGAGTGGGTTTTAGGGCTTAAGTGAGGGGAGAAGAAGAGGAAGAATGGAGGGGAGCTACTGTTGGTGGCTGTGGAGTTGGGGTGTCTGTGTGTTTAAAATGAGAGAGGAGAGTGTTGGTGTGAGTTTAGGTCATTTTTTATGAATAGGATGAATGGAGTTGTCCATTGAATTTTTGAGTGGGTAGACTAGGTGTTTGGTATTTTATAGAGAGAAAAATTGATGTGGAGTGTTTGGTGTGTGTCATGAGGGGGTCATATGCACTTGGGTTTGGTGATTTGGGTTATATTGGATTAGGTTTAGACTTGGTACGATTATGACTACAATTTAAGTCATTTATGATCATTGATGAAATAATAGTATACGAGGGCTCAATTGGATGGCACACAAGTGACATGTGTGTAGTAAACTATATATTTGGTCGATTAGGTTGGATAGATATCGGGTCCCAAAATTAAATTGGAAGTTAGGTCAAGTTTTACGGTAGATGGTCCAATGGCCTAAATTGCCTAGAAAGTTGTAAGATGTAAATAAAATACAAGAGAACAAGTTTGAGTGGGACATGACATATCAAAATAAAGATAATCTTGTCTACTATAAAACTCATCAAGGAGGTTTCTAGAGAGTGACATCCCTGATGCTCCAAGAATTAAAGTCACAAAAAAATACATTTAATGATCAAAACTAGTTATATTAAAATTATTTATTGAAAATAATTTATTACATTTTTTTAAAAGTAACCCTAAAATCCAGGGGGCTCACATCTTACCCACATTAGAGAATTTCGTCCTCAAAATTACACTTAGGCATGGTATAAAAGGATAGAAGATTTATATCTAAAGGAGTCAAGTACGAATAGTCGTACATAGTTTATGTGGGACACTGATGTCACTAGTATCTAGGGTGTATATCCTACCAAGTGCTAGATTACACCTCAACTTTATAATGCAACAACAAACTATGGTCGCGATTCTACTAGTAAGGTTTTTTGGATAACATATTTCTTAAGAAGGAATACGAGAATTTAGGTATTACAGACTGCAAAAATCTAAGGGGACTTAGGTATTATCACAGTACTATTGGTCTATAACTCTATAAAGGAATTACTATCAATTTAGTGCTACTCCTATATGGATCAAGGTTTCAACAGGTTAGAAGAAATTGCCTTGGTTGGACAAAACTAGCGCGATGTGGCATAGAGAGGTTTATAATAGCTTAATAAGGGGACAAGTTCGAGAGAATCGCGAACAGAGAAGTTGCAGTAAAGAAATTTTTGATAAGTTCATAGAGTAATTTTTGAAGGTAGACACTTGGTCAAGAGAATTGGAAGAACGGTGCCTATGATTTGAGATTATGTGACGATTAGAGAAGAGATAAGATCAATTCTGATCTCATAGTTGGAATGATCACGAAGGTGTGATTGCGAACATAGTATAGGTGATCAAGGAATGAAGAGACAGTGATACGGTCTAAAGCTACAACTCCAGGTCACTTAGAATAATCTGTTAGTCAAACAAGCTGAAGAAATTGCACACTAGTCCATACTATGGTTTAGCCTATCTATCAAGTTTCTAGGATAACACATGATTCCTTAAACGCGGCTAGCCTAATCTTAATCCAGAATTTAACTAATAATATTGAAGGTCTTCTGCCTTATCTCTTCTCCACTAGTACTCTCCATAGTCTAGCCTTCTCAATTGTAACTTCCACCAACACAATATCAATCTCCTCAGAATGTAATCTATTAAGGTCTTCAAGTGTCATAGATTTTTGAAATTCTACACAACATTAAATTCTTAAGTTTTCCTCCATCTATGGAATATCTCCATCTTCAGAAATTTATTATCCATTATGTACTACTCAACTCTAGTTCCTATTCATCAATCTATTTTAGGATATTCTACTTTTCTATCTTGTTTCCTTCTCATTTCATGTTATTTTATTTTTATCCTTATTTTCTTAAAACCTTAATCTTGATCATGTCTCTCTACAACCTATGGTGCTAGTTTCCAAACATATTTGTATATCCTAATTATTTTTTCTAACCTTATTTTGATCTGTCTTAAAATTTGTCTCATTTATTTCATCGAAATAATCTCTTCCTTATTCGAATCTCAACTTCAAGGGCCTTGCCTAAGAAATAATTCTCTCTATAGTCCTCGTAAGTCATCGTAGATAATTATGGTCGTAACCCTCGTCTCAACTGATACTTCTTCTTTTTTTATGAACTTTTCCTCTAATTCCAACTTAAACCTAGTACTGCTCCTATAATTCTTTTATCTCTCTGATATTTCCACTACATACACCAAACACAACTGTTCCAGTTACAATTCCTCCAGGATTCCTATAACTATTTATACCGATGAAGGATTTACTAGCTTGCCTCTTGGGGTAGGACTTTTCTAACTCTATTTCCAGATCCTTGGCTATGACTAACCATTGAAGATAGATAGGCATATTCAATTCCCTACTCAATCAATCCCTCAAATTCTATACTATTACTACAAGCCTTAGGTTAAATATCTTAGCAACTTAACCAATGTTTTATTGGGAATGCGGTGTGACCCAAACCGGAGTTGGCCCATGAGGTGCGATATTGAACTGGACCCATATACCTTAAAAGAGAGTTCTTATGTAAGGCATGAACCAATTCCAATTATCTACACCACATGATCCCACCGCCTATCCGATGTGGGACTAAATTACCAACTCCATTGTCACCCCCCATTTGAGCGCTCAACCGGAAACGAGATACAACCTAACAATCTCTACCTTAGCTCATTTTTGCTAGCCAAACAACCTTAGCACCTTGCTACATTTGTCCGTCCCCGCTAGCCAAACAACCTTAGCACCCATGCTACCTTTTGTTCGTTTCCACCGGCCGAACAACCTTAGCACTTCTTGCTATCTTTTTTATTCGTTCTCGCCAGTCGAGTACCCAGGAGATCCAATATATTATTATCTCGATCCTTTCGGCCACAGAACCAAACCGATACGTTCATCCACACCACCATTGTGTGCCAACCACAACGCCTTGCTCCACCTTGGGCTCATCAAATCCACCTTTGAAGCCAATCCGTTTAGTTGTATATACTCCTAACTCCATCTTAAAAAGAGAGCTCGTATATCCGTGTATACACATGAACGTTCAGCATCATATGTCTCGAACCAATTAGAGTCGTCCAAACTAGTGACATAACCACGGCTCTGATACCATTTGTTGGGAACGTGGTATGACACAAATCGGAGTTGGCCCATGAGGTGCGATTTTGAACTTGGCCCATATGCCTTAAAAGAGAATTCTCATGTATGGCCAGAACCAATTCCAATTATCTACACCATATGATCCCACCATCTATCCGATGTGGGACTAAATTACCAACTCTATTGTCACCCCCCATTTGAGCGCTCAGTCGAAAATGAGATACAACCCAACATGTTCTACCCCTTCTAACCATAAGCAAACTGCTCATTCTTTACAAGAACACCTAATCATAAATACTTATTTCTGACACCTCTATCGTAGTCTAACCCTATTGGTCAATCTTTTAGTCCTGATTTCTAACAGGTCAGTCAAGGTTTGACTTCAAACAATATAGGGATGGTTGACTAGTCTATATCAGACTTAACTACTCCTAGATCATATTTTTCTCTGATACCTAATCTTCTTAGGATAGTTCCTTGTCACCCAAGATTTTTTTTCATATTCTTGATTTCTATATCCTCCACGTGAAAGTTTCTTAAAATTTTAGTACAATATAACTCCAATGGTTTATATCTAGTCATGACCATCACACTTCATAATTTTGTATCCTGACGAGGTCCTTGGGCTCTATTTGTTATTGTCCTTCAGGTTGGCACTCTTTAATCTCGAAACCAACTGTATCTTCCTTCAAGTTGTATTCTCACTTACCTCAACTTTTATGATCAAAGAATCTTCCTACTCTTCAAACTCGGTCTAACTTAGACAATGGTAGCATGCATGGTTTAGTCTAATGACTCTCATGCCTCCTGTTAGGGCTAAGCCTTGTACTATACTCTATCCCACAACTATCTTGCTGGAGTGTTTATACAAGCCTACCTACCTTAGCTAATCAGCTAGTCCTGCCAAGCATGGGTTACTATAACCTTCAAGTAAAACCTTCTAGATAATCTATAGGCTGAAGTCAAATCACTAATTCACGACTCGTTGAATTATCATTTCCTTAAGACATATCATTTGGTAATTCTATTATAGAGATAATATATTCTAATCTTTTTCTAGTCCCAAGTCAATCTATACAATTTTTTAATCGTATCTGTAGTCACCTCGGCCATTATTGAAAATTTTATCTATTCTACCAAACAAATATGTAAAAACCTCTATCTCAATTCTTTGTGTCTTAGGCAAGTGGTCTATTATTCACAAAGGGATTTTCCTATAGAAGCTAAATCTTGATAGAAATGTCATTCATATCCTATCGATCTATCTAGTAGAGACGTCTATCACAAAAAGTAGTCACCTACATAATATTATATTTGCCCTAATCGAAATTTATAATAAGATATAATCAAAATGGTTTATCAATCAAAAAAGTAATCACCTATATGCCTTAAGTAATCACCTACATAATATTATATCTGCCCTAATCACAATCTATAATAAGATATAATCAAAATTGTTGATCAATCATAAAAGTTTGTCCTTCCGAGATCGGGAAGGACGAGAGTTCATAAATGGAAACTCAAGGAAGGTATGATTGAGCTCAAATACGAAATTCAAAGAAGATAGAAGTTAAGAGAATTTTCAATAGCTGTAGTGGATTGAGATCCTAATATAATACTCTAGTGCAAGCTCATTCAGTACAGTGACGTAACCGAAATGATTTATCTTGACCTGCATAGGCCACCACAAAAACTATATCGCGCCTCAGTCCCAAATTATACGGGATCAAGCCACGTGGCATGGCCAGCTAAGTAAGGTCGGCTTCGTGCAGATAGATGTTCGTCGTGGGAGATTGGTGCTCCTTGAGGTATGCCTTTCCCGATGGCTTTCAACCAGACTCTAGTCCGACTCGAATACATATAAGCTGTTCGAAATGTTGTAACTATCACTATATCAACTCTATATCTTAATCCATATAACAGAAATTTAAGAAAGAAAAATATGAATACTAGTCTGCAGCCCAATAATCATACTTGTTCGAGTAGACTCGAGGGGAAAAAGAGTATATAAATAATACATAATCAAGAAGATATGAAATAGCAGAAGATGAAACATATAAACTGTCACGCCCCGAATCCGTAGAATTGATAATCGTCCCCAGGGCGTGATACCGTGTGAACCAAAGTTGCGATCGCACAAGGCACAGTCATGAGGTTACCTGAAACACAACATCTAATAGAGTATACAGAGAATTGAAGAACACATATGATATAGAAGAAACTTCACTTTGTTGATAATGAACATCATTTACATGACTCAATTACAACTTGATGTCGCGTGGGCTTACAAATTTGACTCAAAACAAACGATGATGAGATAGTCATTCCATACATTACATCCCTTGTACAACCAATATTTAAAAACCACCAGGAATGGTAGGGAGTCGCGACATCTTGGACTGAAGTAGAGAGTCTTCATAAGGGTTCAACAAAGTCTTCGGCACGTAGACGAAGCTTCAAAACACGAACGTCTCCTTGCTAGCTGGCACGTTCCATCTGATTCGTAGCTCGAAGTTGTCTTGAATCTCTTATAACCAGTCGATTGTAAGAGAAAGGACTTTGGTGCTAGAGAAGGAAGTGTGAAATGTCTTCTTGAAATTGGTTATGTCGAAGGTATTTTTCTCTAGAGGCGCAGGCTGAGGCGTAGGGTCCCTGGTGCGACTTCAGTAGGTCAGGCCACTGGTTCGACAGGATGGGTCATTGCAAAATTTCTATTGGCTATCACCGTTTGCACTAGTTGCCGTAGCGTATCAAGCTGTTGTTGCTGCATCTTGAACTACGATTCAAATCTGGTTTTGAATTGGGCTTGTCGCCTCTCGGATTGTAGGCATAGAGTTTTATTTTTATGTTGACGCGCTGCAGCCAGTCTCTGCTGCATTTCCAGCATTTGCAGCATCTCTCCATAGGTTTGTCGGAAGGCTTGGCCATAGCGTTGTCGGAAGGCCCGGCCATAGCATTATCGGAGGGCCCGGCTTCAGAACTACCCGAGCCACTAGATCGCTCACTTTGCCCACTGCCACAGGTTCCACAACTTCTGGAATAAGAAGACAACTCTCATTAGTTTTCGAAAAAATTATGGACTCCCTATATGGAATAACTTATCTCATCGACACGAGGTCAATGGTTCAAGACTCGAGACGAGAGACCAAGGACGTAAAGCCGTGCTCTGATACCATTATGTCACACCCCGATTCCGTAGAATCGATAGTCGTCCCCCGGGCATGATACCGTGCCAACCTAAGTTATGATCACACAAGACATGGTCATAAGGTTATCCAAAACACAACATCTAATAGAGTACGCAGAGAAATTGAAGAACACATATGATATAAAAGAAACTTTACTTTATTGATAATGAACATCATTTACATGACTCGATTAGAACTTGATGTCGCATGGGCTTACAAACTTGACTCAAAACAAACGATGATGAGATAGTCGTTCAATACATTACATCTCTTTGTACAACCAGCATTTATAAACCACCTGGAATATAGGAAGTCGCGACATCTTGACTGATATAGAGAGTCTTCAAAAGGGTTCATCAAAGTCATTGGCACGTAGACGAAGCTTCAAAACACGAACTTCTCCTTGCTAGCTGGCGCGTTCTACCTGATTCGTAGCACCTACGGAGAGCGAGGGTCAGTACGATCATTTGTACTAGTATGTAGCTAATTTATACCCAAGCTCTCATTTGTTCAAGAAGTTTTGTAAAGCATGTTATATACTGGTGATCTTTCTAACCATCCTGATGGATTGCATGTGAACATTTTATGAGACAAGCATATAAAAATTACATACATTTAGCAACTATCCATATTCATCCTGTATCACAGGTATCAGATAAAGCAGAGTAAGGGTGTGAAGGTCACTGGCAATTTTAAGCCATCTTGGACTATAGTTGTGTTAGACGGCGATCCTTTCGTGACAGGTAGCGAGCCCTGTTCGAAAGTTCCTAAATTACCGGTGCTAGCCCGGCTATCACTGGTATACTCATTCCTTCTAGACCGAATCGGTTTCTTGGCCTAGGCAACCATTCAAGGAAAGTATACCTTGTGCACAAGTTATCCAATGACCGTACTGTTCTTTTTTGTTCTTTTGAACTTAGCCTATTTTAAGGTACTTCGCCTTATTGTTGCGATACTCGTTAATCTATTCAATCTTCATTTTGCACATAACTATAGTAAATATGGCATAAGCAAGCATGCATTAGCTTCATATTATTGCAGTTCTACAGCAAGTGTTAATGAAGAATCGTGCCACAATTTATTGATTCAACACTATAATGACAAGCATATCTCATTTGTGTTTATGATAGCATTTAGAACCAAAGGGTTGAGGGAAAGGAGGTCAGCCACTCACCTTGATTTTTCTTTAGGCGAAAGACCGATTGATTACGCTTAGACGGCGCCTACGCGATTACCTGAAATCGCATAAGCAACTGGTCAGAACACTGCGCTATTTAATGAGTTCGATAGGAAATGCGAAGTTCAAAGAACACAAGCCATGAAAACCATCGAAAACATTCACAAAAATACAATTCAGAAAAACCAAAGGCAATGAAGCAAGCACGGCATAAAAAACAGAGTAATAGGAGGTCTCTCCCGACTCAACCGCAGAGTCCATCCTCGAAGCGCAACCCACTGAATATGAGACTTGATTCCGAAGAAGCCATTCAATAACGAAGAAATAATCTTAATTCAATTGGTCCCGTTCAATCGATCCCGACCAATCAATTCTGACCAAATTGATAGCAACGATGTTCCCTTATTGTGCACCCTGTAGACAGGAAACAGGGCACGATGTAGGGACGGATCACTACATAAACTACGAAAGAGTATATACCTGTAATGAGATGTGTGTAAGCCTATTTCCTGAGTTTTCAAAAATTTTATTTATTTTATTTTTAAATATAATTTTCTAGTTAGAAAATAAATTTTATTTTTAAATTTATTGTAGATATTTTTGAAAGGAAAAAATATTTACCAAATCTATTTTTTAAAAAGAGATTTTCCATTTACAAAAATATATTTTAGAATTGTTTGATGTATTATTATCAATTATTATTGTACAAATTGGTATTTATGATAAATATACTTGTATAATTATTTAGCTTATTAGTATCATTTATTTTTAAAATATTTGATTTATAAAATCTATCTTTATAGTATTTAAAATATTATGTATTAGATATTATTTAATTTATGGTTGTTATCAATTATAGGATTTAGATTTTATTAATATAAATCATTGGATTTTAAATCTTTGAAAAGATTCACTAAATCCTATTATTTCCCTAGTTAGGAATCTCCACTCCTATATAAAGGGGAGTTTCCTTTGTTTCTCTACAAGTTTTCTCAACCCATCTCTCCACAAATTCCTCAAACACTATAGCCATCCCATTGTGTCGTGCATCGTGTCCGTGTCTCAATTTCCTTTTCCATTATTCTAATATCACAATTACATCTTTTCTTGTGTCCAACAATCCGAACACAATTCTATTCTAAAGAATTTCCATGTGTCTGTGTCTCACAGGACTCGCCAACACCACAACAAAACCCTAATCCGAACCCTAACCTAGCCTTCTGACTATCTCCGGCCAATCGTCGTGGCGGCCAACCCTGCTCGACGTTGCACCCGTCTTGGTCGGTTCCGTCGCACGTAGAAGCTCTGTCAAGCAGCGATCGACGATGCCGCCCTTCCTCCTTAAGACCAGCGCGGGCGTCCGCTATCTTCGCCTAGAGGCGCGGCCAGTCACCTCCCCATTGCCAACCGTATAGCCAATATAACCACCACCATCATCATCTAGCACCACCACCGTCACCAGTTCGCCTACACCACTACCACCTAAACCACCAATACAACCACCCCTACGAACAAGCCAACCAAAACACCCCACTCACCTGTGCTGACCACCACTCTTCGATAGCCTCTGGCGGCTTCTTCCGGGAACGGCACCCAGAGCACGCCATGGTTGAAGCAGACCATTCCTGTTCTCCTCTCCGACATCAAGCGCCATCCGCTGCTTTACCTTACCGGCGCTCCTCCGCGGTGTGCGACAACAAAATCGTACCGTACTGGCTAGACTTGACCTCCGCCTACGATCGACATCATCGTCGATTCCCCACAGCCCTCGCTCCGATTCGACCGCCGCTTGAGGCGTCGACGAACTCGAATCAACCGCTGACCTGACCTCTGTCGCGTCTTCCACCGCCATCAAGCGATTGTTGTAAGGACCTTGATTTTTGGAAATTATTTTTTTGTTTAATTTATATGATTTTTATTTATTAGATTATACTTTATATTTAATTAGGACTATAGATGTATTTTTCGTAGCTTTAATTTTGAATTGCAAGAAATGACAATATATCAAAACGTCATTCATAAGTTTTAAAGTAGACAAGCTCACCTTCAACTTGATATATTATGTCCCATCCAAACTTGTCTTCTAGTATTCTTTTGACTTCGCGCAACTTTGGATTAAATTAGGCCATTTGACCGTTTACCGTAATTCTAAACCTATCTTCCAACTTGATCTCAGAACTCGACAGGGATCAAAACCAGTTAACCCGGTATATGGTTTTGACCCATTTTGAGCTACGATACACATGTCAAGGGTATGCCACTCAATCGAGTCCCCATGTGCTATTTAATTGTGAATGGCACAAGAGACTCATTGGTTGACTTTTCGAGTTTGATTTGATTAGAAAATATATTGGGACCCAAACCTAGCCAACCCCACTTGGTAGAGCCATGATAGGTTGCAATGACTTAGTAGAATTATTATGAAGTTATTTTAGGATGTTATACAGCCAAATCGATTTAAATACAATATTGTGTATATATATGATTATATTTATAATAGCCTAAACTATATTTTTTTAATAGCTTAAACTATATATATATATATGGCCTTAGTCATGGTTAAGTTCTGAGACGCATGTCGACTAGGAATTTTGGCCCGGTTAGGGTAGTTGTGTGCTTCGACTAGTGTATTAGCCATGCTAGGGAAGGCCTAGCCATAGCCATGTCCCAACGAGGAAAAACAGTCAATGTTACGACTTAATACCTATAAATAATTTAATTAGTTATTTAGTAAGACTTTTATCTTTTAGGAAATCCAGTTGTACCAACTAACCCGAACTTGACCCGAGTCAGACCCAAGCCCATGTAGTCGGGTAGTACGTTTAGGGACGTCCATGTAGAAGTATGTTGTATTGGTATTTTATTTTTTAGCAGGAAATTTATAAATGATTGATTATATATAATAAATATGTTATGGATATTAAATTAATATTTGTTTTGGAGAGATGATAAATATTTTTTCCTAAAAACAACTTGGTGCAGTTTTAGGAATTTTGGGCTAAATATATTTGTAGGTATGCCTATTAAATAAATGTATATATAAGGTTATTATTAATTGTAAAGATTGGTATATGTAAATATAGTTATAAATAGAATTAGTTATATAAATTGTAAATATATGATATGACCATTTGTTTACTATTTTAGAATATTTCTAATGGCTATTATTTGTATTATTTTCTATATACATATTTGTATGTGTGTATACATATTATGTACTTATATGTATATATGTGTGTGTGTGTGTGTATATATATATATATATATATATATATATATATATATATATATATATATATATATATATATATATATATATATATATATATATAAGACAAAAGAAGAAAAGAAATAAAAAAAGAAAAAAGAAAAAAGAAAAAGAAGAAGAAAGCAATATTGTTCTCTTGCGGGAACAGTTTTGAAACCGACCCAAAGGAAACCGAACGCACACACATATATATAGAACGAAAGAGAGGGAGAAGGGAGAAACCCTAACATCCTTGCTCGACCCAAACTGCCACCTCCCTCACGACCACCCGACGCACCTCCTCAGCCTTGGGGCACCGCCGGCGGTGGCAGCAGCGACCAAATGCACTGTAACAAGCAGTAGCAGTAAAAGCGGTAGCAGCAAATGTAGGGAATTCATGGCACATTTTTCGATCATCATGTTATCATTTTGTGCGTCGTCTTTGTAGGTATGTACACAACATATATGACTTTAGTTGTCTTCAATTAGTTTAAATTTAGATGTCCCAGTTTGTCCAAAAAATTGACACGAACATTGCCCGAAAACTGTTCGTAAAATGTTAGGAAACTAATTCGAAATCCCAAAATTGGAAGGAAAATTTATGCCAATCCAAAGTGAATTTTCAAAATCTATTTGAACAGTATTAGAGACAACCTAAACACCATTGAAGTCCTATCATTACTTTTATTTATTGTTGGTTAGATGGTAAGTGAAATCAGATTGAAAATCGGAAAAAAAAAACCCTAAGAAAATAGTTCTAAAAACTTTGAAAAATACACCGATACAGGGTCTGTCCTGACAAACCGTACGACTTGGTCGCCACCCGTGAGCATCAAAAGGCGCGTACGGATGTTGCGGACGTGTGGGCTTTTACAGAACTCGAATTGATTGCGTGTGTGCGACGAATTCAAGACGTATCCATCAAAAATTACCGTATCGGCCCCTTTGCAAAAACCCTAATTACTTTGTGAATGTTCGTCACATTGCGATGAAACTTATGCTACTGGACTCGTGTTATTTTTTAGTCCCGTGAGCCATGTTTGGTCCGATTCTGAGAAGGTTGATCGGAACGTTATTTTGGCGGGCCCACGAGCCGACTCAACAAAACAATTTTGTGTACTACTCATCAAAATTCAAAACTGGACATACCGTTGAGTTCATATCAAAAAACTGGACTCGTAGATATATACTTTGTTGACTTTAGAGACCATAGACTCTGACATATTTTTTAGTGCAAAGCGGGTCCAACGGCGGACACTGTTTTAGCCCAAAATTATCGTTTTGCCCTTGTGTCCAGAATTGGACTTATGGGTAGTTAAACATAGTCATTTTTTATACCAAATACATTGGTGATGTCTGTTTCAGCATCCGGAGTCATCTACAGGAGTTTGACTTTTGTGTCTCGTTGATTGACTGGATATTGTTGTTTCTACGTGCTACCATAAGGCAAGTACACCTTGCTGAATTTTAGTGTATTTACATTCATTTCTTATATTGTTGTTACTTTTCTATCCGCTTGGTCATATACTTCCTCTGACTCATGTTATTGCGACTTTCTAGTCATCACTAATGTTTTCACGTTAAACGTGCACATGAACTATTTCATTTATTCTAGTTATCATTGTTTCCTTGTATAGATCCTGATATTGTTGTGTTGCCATATGCCATATTACCTTATATGCCTTGACTTGTACTTGACTTGGACATGACTAGACGTGATAGACTTGACTTCCTAGTACTTTAGGCGAGAGTGTTTTATTAGCCGTGGCTATACCGCTATTGTTAGTGCCTCACCGGGTTACAATATAGAACTTGTTATAGGGCTGTTAGTGACTCACTGGGCTGCAGTTATTATCACATGTACCTATAGCCATGATTAATATTATATTCTCATGATATGTCACAATTATAGAGTTCACCTATGTGTTATTCTTTCTTGTACTTATTATTTTAGTCTTTCCTTGTATGTTATTTACTGTATAGTAGGCATGTATATTATGTGTCTTGCTAATCCCCTGAGGACCTGGTGATCTCTCCAGGTATTAGATGAAGGCAGGATACATTGATGAATTATGGTTGCTACACGAAGACTTTGTTAGCCCAATGATTATATCATATTTTTGAATATGGCTAATTAATTAAGTTTAACATAATAACATCACTAATATTCATGTAATCACTATCATGTTACTACTTAAACTTAGTATTTTCCTAATGTTCTACATCATATGTTTGTATCATAATGTATCATACTGCTTTGTTCTTCTAACATGTATTTGTAGACATGCTGTAAGCATGATCAAACAGGATCAAACTAGGACATATGCAACAGAGAATTATTGATGGGCCAAAGACGACGTTATACAAGAAGATTTCTCTGAACCGCCTAACGACCTATTCGGGGCCTCGCGTCGGGGGTTCCGCTGTCCGGTCAGCGGACAGGGGTCGAGGGGGCAGCGTCCCCCGTCAGGGGTTCGGGGGCGAAGCCATAGGTATTCGGATTTTTAGATCTGTTTATCTTTGGACGACCGTCGTCAAGTGAAAAAGGCGTCTTCAAGTCTGCTCAAATATCTAAAAAAGGCGTCATCAAAGGGCTATTGGTTTTCCTATTTTATCAATATATTTTTTATATTTATTGAGTCTAGGAATACGATGTACACTGCATCGTACTGGCAAATAGGCTACCAAAGAAACGTTTTCAAAATACCCTTTCATTTTGAAAACAAGCCCACTTACAAAAGCCTAAATCACTTCCTAACTGCTTGACTTTTCAAAAAGCCCAAAACTAATTTGCAAAACCCTAACAGAACCCTAGCAGAACTCGGCCCGAATTCGGCCAGAGTTCGGTTAGTGAACGTTGCTTTTTGAACTTGGTCTTCCTGCAGTTACGGATCCCAACGAGATTTTCTCATAGAGTTCTGCCCGAATTCTGTCAGAATTCTGCCTATGGAAAAACTATAAATAGAGAAAAATTTTGATCATTTCAATTCACTCATATAATAATTCACTTTCATATCTCTTCTCTATAAGCCTACTACTTCTTCCAAAGTGTTCTGAGCTATTCATTTTCAAATCCTAAGCCAGTTACAATCCTCTAGTCAATTTGCCAGTGCGGTACAGTCTAGAAGTTTCAAGAGCGGTTGTAATCAGAGGCTTGATTGAAGATACACACTTCACAATTGAAGTTGGTCGAGTACTTTGGATCAAAACTCGCGTTGTAGAAGTTGCAAGAACTTCGGATGAAAACTTGTGGTGATTTTCTATAGTGGATTCAACTGGAAGCCAGAGTTCTTCTGACTGGACTAGTCCTCACAAGAGAAAAACCAGTATACATCCTTATGTTTGCGTTTGCTCTCTACTCTCTACTTTTCATTTACATATCTGTGATCTTGTTGCTAACAATTTTTTAAATAGCTAAATTCTGCTTCCTACTCTATTCACCCCCTCTAGAGTATTACGCTTTACAACTTGTTCCTACAATCGGTCCTACAATTGGTATTAGAGCCAGTATTGCAACTAAAGGTAATATATTCTGATTTTAATTGTTCTTACAATTGGTATCAGAGCAGGTGCTCCTTCTAGAGATATTATTGCAGGTGCTCCTTATAGAGATATTATTGCTTATACCAATTGCTCCTTCAATTGGTATCCTAGCAAGGACTCTATTATTTGGCTTAACATCCTTGGAGCAGATCCTCATTACCAGAGCGGGTTATACAGGTAAAGCGAGGTAATATTGTTATTATATAACTGCTTTTACATAGATCACTATATCACATATGGCAAGTATGTGCTTCACAACTGAAGAGCAATCCCCAAATAGACTTCCACTATTTGATGGAACAAACTATAGTTATTGGAAGACACGAATGAGCTTCTACTTGAAGTCTCTAGATTTTGACATATGGTCAATTGTTGTCAATGGCTACAAAAAACCTACTATCACTTCTATTCTCACATCCTCTATAATCAACAAGCCCTATTATAGTTACACGGAGGAAGAGAAGAAGTTAGCTAGCCTTGATCCAAAAGCTATGTATATATTTTATTGTGCTGTAGACACAAATGTATTCAATCTTATTTCTACTTGCACAACATCTCATAAAATTTGGAAAGTTCTTGAAGCTACTTATGAGTGCAGGTATGAAAGCAAAGCTAGCAACTCCAGAGAGAAGGATAGTCTTCATAATGATGCAAATATGTATATGACGAAATTAGGATTTAAGGTACAATACAATCTTTTATACGAAGAAGAGCTTGTATATGACAACTGTAAGAAGATAGGCCACATCCAAGAAGATTGTACTACTACTAGAAATGAGAGTCACTATGAACAATCAAATAAAGGTAGATCATCGTCTCACAAGTATACTAGCACGAGCATATGGTGTAAAAGCGAAGCAAGAGTTTCTGAAGAAGAAGAAGAAGAAGAAGAAAAAGAAGAAGAAAAACCTCATCAAGCTACAAATTTATGCTCAATGGTATTATCTAACGAGGTACAGAATAATAAGAGAATAAATTTTCTTATGATGAGTTATCTGATGCTTTCAGTGATCTATTAGAAGAACACAAGAAAGTATTAGATAAGTATAAGCAAGCTAGAAAGGATATTCTATCCTATAAGCGTGAGAATAAAAAGCTTACTTGCTTATTGAAAGATGCAAGAAATACTTCTACTTCTGATAATTCTACTGAGATTTCCACACTAAAGTTTAGATTGCATGAGGCACTTGATTGCATTGAGAAAAGTACTCAAGAAAATGCTAAACTTAAGAAGAAATTAAAATCAGAAAAGAAGAAGTATTCTATTGCTTCATGTAGAATTGATACTCTTTCTGCTAAGTATGATGAGATCTGTGCTAACTCTAAAAAGTTAGAGATTAGACTGGAAAAGCAGGTAATACAACCTATGACTCAGTCTAACACAGGACACTTAGCACATCACAAAGTCACATACGTCAGATCTTTTAGAAAGGAAGCAAGCAAAGCTAAAGCTTCATACAACCATGCTTTCTATTACAAGTATCCACGCCAAGTATCCACGCACATCATATCATACTACTGCACGTTCTCATACTGCTGCACATAGTACTAATGTTAATTCTTTCTGTCATTATTGTGGTATGAATGGACATGTTTCTAATCATTGTCAGATTAGAAAACTTGTTGATATGAACTTGTGCAAATGGGTTCCCAAAGCTAACAAATATGGATCCAAGTATTGGATACCAAAGTCTTCACCTAATATTGCAGGTGAAGCTTCTCATATCAAATAAAACCATAGAACATGTTGGTGATTGCAAAGCTACAAAGGTCATCTTCCAAGCAATTGTACCAACATAAGTGTGGTCACTAGAACCACTTCGGTAACATGCTTTCTAAATAGTTCTTAATATCTAGCATGTTCTTACTGATGTCTTGCTATTAGCTTTCATTGATATCTTTTAATTATCTATTATTTTAAATAAATGTGAGATATAATCCTAGCTTGACTAGTTGTTTAGCTTAAATGTTTAGTTCACACTATATAGTGTTTATTTTCTACTAGTGTGACACATTTGTCTATGTATGCTCTTTACTTTTAATCTTTATTCTTGAAGCATGCATAGGAGCTTAATTTTGTTTTAGTAAATATGTTTTGACTTTTCTGTCTTTAATATTTTTTTAATGGTCACTTCTTACCAATTTGTCTTTAACATGTCATATTTACTTTGATCAGTATTTTGTGAGTATGTATGTTTAGCACAAGTCTCCTATTTACCTGAAAAGTATATACATATATTTTTATGTTAACCTTGTGCTTGCATAATATACTTCACTATTGATTCGCATATTTTATTTTGATTAACTTCTTATGAATCAATTAAATCTTTGTCTGACAAAGTTTATTTATGCACGTTTTTGATCATGTGATATTTTTTTTATGCTTATTAAGGATACATGAATAATTCATTTTTATTTATATATTGCTGATATGTTTCTTATATTTTTGTATAAATATCTTTATGGGGATATATGAGTTAAGTTCAAGTTCTATATTATATTATTTTAAAAAGTAGTTTCAAACTTGTGCTTATCTCATACTTAAGCTATTGATTTCTTTGAACAAATTTATGTTCTTATCTTTATCAGCTTCTTCCTCAAAGCCTCTTTTAATGATGTATGTTTTTCTCGGCTTTTTGGTTGACGTTTTAGATACATGACTCTTATTGAATTTTTTTTTATGTCTTGACCTTGAAAAACCATTCCTTCGGTATTTACTTTTAGGGATTCTGGATTTCGACGATGTTCGATGATACTGCATATATTCCTTTTAATCTAAGTTCTTAAGAGTAGAAATCATTTTGAGAACAAGCCGAAAGGGTCCTTCTGTCATACAGGTGTAAATAACCTGAAGCGACATGGTGTACTAGTCTTCAGACTACCGTAAACTGGGAACCGGCCCCTACAGCTAACCCGAAGTGATCAATACTTTATAGACTTAAGATTTATTAAGGTCTACTTGCAACTATCGTCTAGTTCTGGATCCAAGGTACTGAACCCAGTCCCCTAGGTTCCAGAATACGTCAGCGTATCTAGGTCCTACATTTGATTTACAAATGTTTTATATTTTATTGTTACCCAATAATTTTGTAGCAGATATGGATAAATGTAATTGATACATCTTATGATGTATGCTACATTGTTATAAGATTTTTAAGTCCATAGAATATATATTTTTTCATATTGCACTAATTCTTCTTAAATTTGCGGTTATTAAAGAAGAGATTTGTTTTGGGTACAAGCCTATAAAGGGTATGTCTATCACCATGACTACGGTCGAAGCAAAGCGGTACTTAAGTGTTCCCCGGTGAACCTCCGTTAGCTGGGACAGTACCTCTACAGCTAACCTAAGATTGATCAACGCTTTATGAACTAAAGATTTGTTGAGATCTGGTTGCAATTGTTATCTGATGGATTTTGAATTTTATATTTGATGGATAATATTCTCTCTTTATATTTTCACAAAAGGTAGCATATGTTGATCTATCTTGTCGATTGTGAGATTTTATAGCATAGATCAAATTATGTCATCTTTTGACTTATACGATTATTCATCATGCTAATTTGAAATATCTTTTGATTGTTTTATTTTTAAATATTCATTTAATGGATATTTTTTCTTTTGTCTAAAGATGATTGTTTTTCGTATTCGTGACTACTCATTGAATATTATGGTATTGTGATTTCATCTTTAGCTTGTGTAATATTCGTAATATTCATGATTTTGAGCTTTATATTATTATCTTGTTATTCAAGTTACTTACTGTATACAACGGTAACTCTTTGCATAGGAGAAGTCATGCATATTGAATGTCTCTCTCTCTCAAAGCGTTTCTTTTTTTTAAGCCTCCGGTTATCAGATGGACACCGTGCAACGACTTTAAAAGGGAAGAAATGAACTTTGATAAGAAGACCTTATATTTTTGAATTAGTTTCCTACTTCCAAAAATATGTCTCTGAATTTTATTTTAAAATTTTGTCAATATTATTATTTCTTGGATATAGCCATGTAAAGGTGGAGTAGTTAATTGTTTCAGATCAATTATCCCTTGACATGCCATATATCTAGAATACACTTTTCTTTGGACATATATCTAGTTATGTTTATTTGTTCAAATGGATTTATTTATGATTTATGGATTCTTTTATTAAAATTATTTTTGTGATTCGAATCGCCAGCTTTCAGTCTGAGGACTAAATGGACGCATTCGAACAATTATTAAAACAGTTTTTCGTAATAAATTCTATATTTTTGAAAAGTCTTTTTGATTTATTGAATCTGTCTGGTACTCAAATGTTATTATGAAAGACAGTTTTCAAAATCTTTTTATGTCTTGAAATATTTTTTATATATATATATTGGAGATATATGTTATTTGTTTATCTTTAAGCGTTTATTTATTGGATATTTTTTTTCTTGCCTAAAGATGATATTTGTTTTGAGTTTGAAACTTTATATTCATTTGATCAAAGAAAAGAAAGATTCATATCTTGGATACTCCTTAGATTTTATTATTATTTATTTTATCTATTTTTGTATATAAATTATTTTTTGAACTATATACGCATATTTTAAGGGGGAGAAAATTAATTGTTTTAATTTTTTTATGCCCTTAAATATGTGGTATACCTAGTTCATCATGGACATATATTCTTTTACTTAAAATATCTTGTTGAGTTGTTCATGATATTTGGATTTGTATTAGATGAGAGAATATATTATTATTATTATTTATTTTTAATTCTCTCATTCGAGTTTCTAAAAATTATCTTGTGAAATATATATTTAATTATCCTTATTTGATTGAGTTTGAACCGATTTGGCATTTCTTATAGAGATTTTATCTCAAAGTTCATGATTATCTATATTTAGACTGATCATACTTTATGGGGGAGCATTCAAGTCGACTGGATTTCTCCTTCTCAAGTATTTTGTCTTCATTACCTTCATGTTTATCTGATGGATATATATCATGCTAAGGTAATTGAATTCAAATGCATGAACTTTGGTATAGATTTTGAATAGAATCTAGTATATTTATTTTGATTTTTTTTGTGATGATTATACTCTTATGAAATTGATTCACTAATTTGTATGGGCAAATTATGAATCATATTTTTTGTGATCATTTTTAAAATTCTTATTTTATATATATTTATATATATATATACTAGATCTGCGAATTTCTATTCCTCATGATTTATTTATGACCAATGATTGATTCCTATTATATTGATATTTTTGGTCTATTTTAAAACACAATATGATGAACAAAATGTGTTTTGAATGTCATTTTTGGATTTCTAGTTGGTAAACTACGCATTACTTGATTTTAGTGTTCTTTGTTAAAGTCAACCAACTATGTTGTATTTTTGACAAGTTTTTCTACTAGAGTTATGCAATTTTCTACACTTGTCATTACACTGTTCTCCTAATCCTTGATCATGATTATTTTTTGCTTTCCTCCTTTACTTATGCTTGAGTTCATTTTAGCTCTAATTACTGGGGAGCTTCTTTTTGATCATATCAAAGGGGGAGAAATAAGTTTAAGTTAGCACACAATATTCTAGTATTATGTGTTTATTAGTGATACATGCATCTATTGTATATATATTAAACTTAAAGGATTTGTCATAATAAAAAATGAAGAGATTGTTAGCCCAATGATTATATCATGTTTTTGAATATGGCTAATCAATTAAGTTTAACATAATAACATCACTAATATTCATGTAATCAGTATCATGTTACTACTTAAACTTAGCATTGTCCTAATGTTCTACATCATATGTTTGTATCATAATGCATCATACTGCTTTGTTCTTTTGACATGTATTTGTAGACATGTTGTAAGCATGATCAAACCAGGACATATGCAACAGAGAATTATTGAGGGACCAAAGACGGCGTTATACAAGAAGATTTCTCTGAACCGCCTTACGACCTATCCGGGGCCTCGCATCGGGGTTTTCGCTGCCCGGTCAGCGGACAGGGGTCGAGGGGGCAGCGCCCCCGTCAGGGGTTCGGGGGCGAAGTCCCAGGTATTCAGATTTCCAAATCTGTTTATCTTTGGACGACCGCCGTCAAGTGAAAAAGGCGTCTTCAAGTCTGCTCAAATATCTGAAGAAATGTGTTATCAAAGGGCTATTAGTTTTCCTATTTTATCAATGTATTTTTCACATTTATTGAGTCTAGGAATACGATGTACACTACATCGTACTGGCAAATAGGCTACCCAAGAAACGTTTTCAAAATACCCTTTTATTTTGAAAATAAGCCCACTTACAAAAGCCTAAATTACTTCCTAACTGCTTGACTTTTCAAAAAGCCCAAAACTAATTTACAAAACCCTAACAGAACCCTAGCAGAACTCGGCCCGAATTCGGCCAGAGTTCGGTTAGTGAACGTTGCTTTTTGAACTTGGTCTTCCTGCAGTTACGGATCCCAACGAGATTTTCTCATAGAGTTCTGCCCGAATTCTGTCAGAATTCTGCCTATGGAAAAACTATAAATAGAGAAGTATTTCGATCATTTCAATTCACTCATACACCAATTCACTTTCATATCTCTTCTCTATAAGCCTACTACTTCTTTCAAAGTGTTCTGAGCTATTCATTTTCAAATCCCAAGCCAGTTACAATCCTCTAGTCGATTTGTCAGTGCGGTACAGTCTAGAAGTTTCAAGAGTGGATGTAATCAGAGGCTTGATCGAAGATACACACTTCACAATTGAAGTTGATCGAGTACTTCAGATTAAATCTCGCGTTGTAGAAGTTGCAAGAACTTCGGATGAAAACTTGTGGTGATTTTCCATAGTGGATTCAACTGGAAGCTAGAGTTCTTCCGACTGGACTAGTCCTCACAAGAGGGAAACCAGTATGCATCCTTGTGTTTGCGTTTGCTCTCTAGTCTCTACTTTTCATTTACATATCTTTGATATATTATCTGTGATCTTGTTGCTAACACTTTTTTAAATAGCTAAATTCCGCTGCCTACTCTATTCACCCTCCCTCTAGAGTATTGCACTTTACAACTTGTTCCTACAATCGGTCCTACAGACTTTAGGTATATCTAGTTGTTATTATGTCATCTTCCTTATTTATATATTGTCCTATATTTAATTCTCGCTGCTATTATAGCCTAGTCTTTTGCAAGCTTAAATTTTCCTCTAGCTTGTTCATGATACATGTATTATTAGGGATCCACTCTAATATATTTATCTACTCTAGAATCAGTGTATTACGGTCTGATCAACCTGAGTGCACTTGATTCATCATTTTTTATTATTATTTAGTGGATTGAGATATAGTTGATTTAGAATAACCAGACAACTTATACGTACTCGAGCTGGGCTGGAGTCCTCTCGATACGTAGCTGGCATGTATACGATCTCCTGGTCCTACGTATTTTGGGACTGGGACGTTACATATTTTATTAATAGCCCATGCAGGTTTAGCCGTTTCGGTTATGTTACTGTACCGAGTGGGCCTGTGAATATGATTAAACTCTTAGGATTCACAATCCACAACTGCCTTGACAATTCTTTTATAAATTTTTCTACCTGTCCTTGAACTTCGTATTTACTCTCGACTATTCTTCATTTACTTTCATGTGTCGTTGCTTCTCGTCCCTTCCTATTTTAGAGTGACAAATGATCGTGCTATATAGAATTTGTCAAAAATTCTTAAGTTATAGTGTAAGTTAGTTTGCTTATTGAATTTTAGTTGCTTGTTAGATAAGAGGGGATTAGATATGCCATATTCCATATATATCTAGTGGTATAGATTTTTATAACTAGTATGCAAGGGTTATAACATTTTAGGGCATCATGTGTTTGGTGAGTTAGTGTAACCAAAGGTGGGTAGACGTCCTCAGTATAGAAATAAATATATGATGATACTAGGTTACGCTCTTATGGTAGTTAATTGATCAAGAATAGAGTGATGGTTTTAGTGTGGAGATTGAACCTCTACAAGAAGAACCTAGACATAGCCTAACCCGGCCCCTTTACTATTATGCCCTATCAGTTGTATAGTTAGTATTAGACATAATGGTAGGTGTCATTTACCTTGGTCAGGAGGAAAAAAACTTACATAATTGTGATAATAAAATGGTTAGGAGGACAAGCCTTCAACAAGACCATTGCAAGACCGTCAACACCAAGAGGAGCGATTAGAGGTAACCATTTATAGTTTTATGATAGGAATGTTGCATAGGAATTTTTTTTAAGATTAATCGTTACTTGCTTGATTAGGAGAGAACGTAGTAACATAGTGTACCCCTTTGGACTATTTTTAGTTATGTTAGTGAGCCTTATTTTAATTTCGAGGACGAAATTCTTTTAAGGTAGGTAGATTGTAAGGACCCTAATTTTTGGGAATTATTTTCGTGTTTAATTTATATTATTTTTATTTATTAGTTATATTTTATATTTAATTAGGACTATAGATGTATATTCGTAGCTTTAATTTTTGAAGCGCAAGAAATGTCAATCTTTCGAAACGTCCTTCGTAAGTTTTGAAGTATACAAGCCCATCTTCAACTTGATATATTATGTCTCATCCAAACTTGTCCCCTAGCATTCTTTTGACTTCGCGCAACTTTGAGTCAAATTAGGCCATTTTTTAGGAATTTTGGGCTAAATATATTTGTAGGTATGCCTATTAAATAAATGTATATATAAGGTTATTATTAATTGTAAAGGTTGGTATATATAAATATAGCTATAAATAGAATTAGTTATATAAATTGTAAATATATTATATGAGCATTTGTTTACTATTTTCAGAATATTTCTAATGGATATTATTTGTATTATTTTTCTATATATTATATATATATATATATATATATATATATATATATATATATATATATATATATATATATATATATATATATATATATATATATATATATATATATATATATATTTATGTATGTATGTGTATACATAAATATATATGTGTATACATTTATGTACTTATATGTGTATGCACATATATCTATATATATATATTATATATATATATATATATATATATATATATATATATATATATATATATATATATATATATATAAAAATATGTATACACATACATACATAAATATATATATATATATATATATATATATATATCTATATATATATATATATATATATATATATATACATATATGTACTTATATGTGTATACACACACACACACACACACACACACACACACACATATATATATACAAGTCAAAAGAAGAAAAGCAAAAAAAAAAAAAAGAGAAGAAAGCAATACTGTTACCTTGCAGGAACAGTATTGAAACCGACCCAAAGGAAACCAAGCTCACACACACACACACACACACACACACACACACACACACACACACATATATATATATATATATATATATATATATATATATATATATATATATATAGAACGAAAAAAATATATATATATATATATATATAGAACGAAAGAGAGGGAGAAGGGAGAAACCCTAACATCCTTGTTCGACTCAAACCGCCACCTTCCTTACGACCACCCAGCGCACCTTCTCAGCCATGGTACACCGTCGCGGTGACCACCGGCTGGCAGCAGTGGCCAAACGCGCTGTAACAAGCAGTAGCAATAACAGAAGCAGCAAAAAATGCAGGAAATTTGCGACGCATTTTCTCGATCATCCTGTGATTGTTTTGTGCATCGTCTTCGCAGGTATGTACACAACATATACGACTTTAATCACCTTCAATTAGTTTAAATTAGATGCCCCAAGCTGTCTAGAAAATTGACAAGAACTTTGCCTTGGAAACTGTACGTAAACAGTTAGGAAAGTGATTCGAAATCCCTAAATTGGAAGGCAAATTTATGCCAAACCAAAGTGAATTTTCAAAATCTATTTGAAAGTATTAGAGACAACCTAAACACCATAAAAATCCCATCATTAATTTTATTTATAGTTGGCTAGACAGTAAGAGAAATTAGATTGAAAATCAAAAAAAAATATGAAAACAATTTTGAAAATTCACCGATACGGGGTCTGTCCCGACAAACCGGGCGACTTGGTCGCAACCCGTGAGCATCGAAAGTCGCGTACGGATGTTTCGAACATGTGGACTTTGACGAAACTCGAATTGGTTGCGTGTGCGCAACGAATTCGAGACGTATCCATCAAAAAATCACCGTACCGACCCCTTTGCAAAAATCTCCAATTACTTTGCGTACGTTCGTCACATCGTGACAAAACTTCTGCCACTGGACTTGTCAGTTTTATGGTCCGTGAGCCAAGTTTGGTCCGATTCTGAGAAGGTTGACCGGAAAGATATTTTGGCGGGCCCACGAGCCGACTCAACGGACAATTTTGTGCACGGCTCATCGAAATCCAAAACTGGATATACCGTTGAGTTCGTATCAAAAAATTGGACTCATAGGTATATACTTTGTTGACTTTAGAGACCATAGGCTTTGACACATTTTTTGGTACAAAGCGGGTACAACGACGGATACTGTTTTGGTCCAAAATGACTGTTTTGTTCCCTGTGTCCAGAATTGGACTTATGGGTAGTCAAACTTAGACATTTTTCTAATACCAAACACGTTGGTGATGTCTGTTTCAGCATCCGGAGTCATCTGCAGGAGTTTGACTTTTGTGGCTCGTTGATTGACTGGATAGTGTTGGTTCTACGTGCTACCACCAGGCAAGTACACCTTGCTAAATTTTACTGTATTTATATGCATTTCTTACATTGTTGTTACTTTTCTATACGCTTGGTCATATACTTCCTCTGACTCATGTTATTGATACTTTTTAGTCATCACTGATGTTTTCTCGTTACACGTGCACGTGAGCTATTTCATTTATTCTAGTTATCATTGTTTCCTTGTATAGATCCTGATATTGTTGTGTTGTCATGTGCCATATTACCTGATATACCTTGACCTGTACTTGACTTGGACATGACTAGACGTGATAGACTTGACTTCCTAGTACCTTATGCGAGAGTGTTTTATTAGCCGTGGCTATACCTCTATTGTTAGGGCCTCACCGGGCTGCGGTAGAGAACCTGTTATAGGGTTGTTAGTGCCTCACCGTGCTGCAGTTATTATCACATGTACCTATAGCCATGATTAATATTATATTCTCATGATATGTCACCATCTAGAGAGTTTTCCTATGTGTTATTCTTTCTTGTACTTATTATTTCAGTCTTTCTTGCATGTTATTTACTGTACAGTAGGCATGTATATTATGTGGCTTGCTAGTCCCCTGAGGACCTGGTGATCTCTCCAGGTATTAGATGAAGGCAGGATACATTGATGGATAACGGTTGCTACACCAAGACTTCAGGTATATTTAGTTGTTATTATCGTCATCTTTCCTTATTTATATTTTGTCCTATATTTGATTCTCGCTGCTATTATAGCCTAGTCTTTTACAAGCTTAAATTTTCTTCTAGCTTGTTCATGATACATGTATTATTAGGGATCCACTCTAATATATTTATCTACTCTAGAATCAGTGTATTATGGTCTGATCAAGCTTAGTGCACTTGATTCGTCATTTTTATCATTATTTAGATGATTGAGATATAGTTGATTTAGAATAACCAGACAGCTTATACGTACTCGAGCTGGACTGGAGTCCTCTCGATACGTAGCTGGCATGTATACGATCTCCTAGTCCTACGTATTTTGGGACTGGGGCATTACATATTTTTAGTGGCCCATGCAGGTCGAGTTAGCCGTTTGGTTACGTTATTGTACCGAGTGGGCCTGCGAATATGATTAAACTTTTAGGAATCTCAATCCACAACTGCCTTGACAATTCTTTTAGAAATTTCTCTACCGTTCTTGAACTTCATATTTTCTCTCGACTATTCTTTATTTGCTTTCACGTGCCATTGCTTCTTGTCCCTTCCTATTTCAGAGTGACAAATGATCGTGCTATATAGAATTTTTTAGAAATTCTTAAGTTATATTATAAGTTAGTTTGTTTATTGAATTTTGGCTGCTTGATATATAGGAGGGGATTAGATGTGCCATATGCCATAGATATCTAGTGGTATAGTTTTTTATAACTAGTGTGCTAGGGTTATAAAATTTTAGGGCATCATGTGTTTGATGAGGTAGTGCAACCAAAGGTGGGTAGACGTCCTCAGTATAGAAATAAATATATGATCATACTAGGTTACGCTCTTATGGTAGTCCTTGATCAAGAATAGAGTGGTAGTTTTAGTGTAGAGATTGACACTCTTCAAGAAGAACCTAGACATAGCCTAACCTGATCGTTTTACTATTATGCCCTATCAGTTGTATAGTTAGGATTAGACAGAATGGTAGATATCACTTAGCTTGGCCAGGAGGAAAAAAAGACTTGTATAATTGTGATAATAATATGGTTAGGAGGACAAGCCTTCAACATGATCATCGCAAGACCGTCAACACCAAGAGGAGTGATTAGAGGTAACCATTTATAGTTTTATGATAGAAACATTACATATAAATTTTTTTGAAGGTTATTCGTTACTTGCTTGATTAGGAGAGACCGTAGTAACATAGTGTACCCCTTTGGACTATTCTTAGTTACGTTAGTGAGCCTTATTTTAATTTCGATGACAAAATTCTTTTAAGGTGGATAGATTGTAAGGACCCTAATTTTTGGGAATTATTTTTTTGTTTAATTTATATGATTTTTATTTATAGCTTATATTTTATATTTAATTAGGACTATAGATGTATTTTTCGTAGCTTTAATTTTTGAAGCGCAAGAAATGCCAATATTTCTAAACGTCCTTAATAAATTTTGAAGTAGACAAGCCCACCTTCAACTTGATATATTATGTCCCATCAAAACTTGTCCCCAACCATTCTTTTGATTTCATGCAACTTTGGGTCAAATTTGGCCATTTGATCGTTTACCGTAATTCTAGACCTATCTTTCAACTTGAGCTCAGAACTCGACATCGATCAAAACCAGTCGACCCAATATATGTTTTTGACCTATTTTGGGCCTACGACACACATGTCAAGGACGTACCACTCAATCGAGTCCCCATGTGGTATTTAATTGCGAATGGCACAAGAGACTCATCGGTTGACTTTTCGAGTTCGATTTGATTAGAAAATATATTGGGGCCCAAACCTAGCCAACCCTATTTGGTAAAGCCATGATAGGTTGCAATGACTGTAGAATTCTTATGAAATTATTTTAGGATGTTATACAGCCAAATAGATTTAAATACAACGACATATGTAATGTAAAAATGATCGTGCACATACTTTGCATGTTTATCAATAAAAAGCTTATTTTCTTCCTATATTGTGTCTTCAACTCTCTGTACTATTTAATTTTAACTTGTTGTCTCAAAAGAATTATCAAATGCACATACTTGTCTTGTACAAGTCCAAATTAGACTTGTACGATATTATGCCTCAGCGAGGACGATCGATTCGCCTTGAATCGATGCGAGGACGATCGATTAGGCGAATCGGGGCGTCACAATATTGGCGTGGTAGCGAAAGACTAATAAATCATAGTCTCTTAAGGCATGCACATTTAGATCCTTTGCCCATCATTTTTTTCCATATATTTGCTTTCTGTTTATTTTTTTGTAGAAGTTAATATGGCATACCTTATCGTTGGGAGTCACTAAAGATACAGTCTTGTCTGCCTATAGTACACGAAAATATTATTTGCAAGTTCTTGGAACACAAAATAGAAATAAGCTAAAAATATATTAGAAAAAGGGGAAGACGAAAGCATCTATGGCAATGGCTCCTTGGCAAAGGAAGAAGCATCTACGGCACCGACTCCATGGCAAAGGTGGAAGCAGTCATCGGTATATTGAAGAATTGTTGAATTTGAATAAGGCTGGATATATTGTATGAGAAAACTATGACAAATTGCATCGATTTATTGTATAAATAAAAATTATTGTTCTATTAGAGGTTTTTTTTTAGTGATTTGATGTGCTATGTACTCTGTTTGTACTATGAGTATTATCTATGTTTTATTAATGTACTATACGGGTATTGTGTACTATATCTTGTATCAAACAATTTATGGTATTTGTACTCTTCATGTTTCTATGATGTTGTTTTTTTTGAAATTAGCAATGTTCAATGATGCAAATAATATGTCGCCAATGTATATCCAAATGTCGCTAAGTGTATGATAATGTCGCTACCTGTCACTACTTAGTCGCTACCAAGGATATAGTCTTGCATATTTCGCGATGGTTAGTGACTCAAGCAACGTCGCTAATATAAAAAATATCATTGCTAAATGTCGCAACTTCGTCGTAAAACTGCTAACATGACAGACTTCGTCATGTCTGCATTGACGTGCAAAAACAATATAACGCCGCTAAAATATTGCTAAGACGACGAATAGCGCCCATTTAGTACGTTGCTAATGGAGCAACATATATAGGTATTATGGGAAATTGGAATCAGACACTCTATAGTGTTATATAATATAACCCGCTATGATACCAATTGTAGGACAGTTGAGCACATCTAGAGGGGGGAGGGGGTGAATAGAGTGCGTGTGTGCAGTGGAATACAAATTACCACTAAAAATTTATATGAGAGTAATCAAACTGATATGAAGCAAGCTGTATATAAGTAATGCGTAAAGTAACGAGATCAGAAAGAGCAAACTCAAACATCAGGATTTATACTAGTTTTCCTCTGAGAGAACTAGTCCAGTCTCGAGTACTCTAGCTCGATGTCGAATTCACTATGCGGTGAAACACATGCTTTGAATCCTATGTGCTTGCAACTCCTTACAAACGTGCTTTTAATCCGAATATCACTACTTCAACTCGCAAGCCTTTGATCTGAAGGACTTGTCGACTTCACAACCATAAGCGTTTGATCCAAAGGGCTTATCAACTTCACACTTGGTTGAAAATGAGAATATTTCCCAAGCTATTTACAACTCGAACCAACTTCTAAATCAAGACTGCACTGGCATATAGTTGGTTGTGGGTTGTAAACTTAGTAGATAGAAAGGTTAAAGCTCAAGTAGAACTCTTGAATAGATAGAAGAAGAAAGAATTGGTGAGTTCAAAGGAATGAGATTTTCTTCTCTATTTATAAGAACTTTGAGAACCGAACTCGGGCAGAGTTTGGTTCCCTAATGTTCAGAAAATCGAACGCTGGAGCCGATTCTACATGAAGACCTAATCCAAAAAAATACTGGTTCAAGGTGACCGAGTTTGGTCTGAGTTCAGGTAGAACTCGATCCAAGTTCGGTTTCCCTTTGACTAATCAGGTCCAATGAAGTTTGACTAGGCTTTTGGGCTCTTTTTGAGTGGGTTGGCTTTTTGGTTTGTTGACTGAACAAATATGTAGGCTTTTTGGTAGTGGGGTATAGAAAACCAACCAAGTGCCAGCCTAACCCAATGTACATATTGTCATATAAAAAAATATAGAATAAAATATAAGGACATGAGCACTTTGATGATGCCTTCCTCCTGACATTTTAGCAGACTTGAAGATGTCTTTTTTCTTGACGGCAGTTATCCAAAGATAAATAGATCTGGAAATCATAATACCTTTTGGGAGCTTCACCACCGAACCCCCACGGAGGGCGCTGTGCTGTCGACCTCTGTCCGCTGACCGGGTAGCGGAACCACCGAGTACGAGTCCCCGGATAGGTCATTGGACGGCTCAGAGAAATATTCTTGTATAACGTCATCTTTGGCCCGTTGCATATGTCCTGGTTTGGTCATGCTTACTGCTTCTACACGTACATGTTAGGTGAACAAAGCAGTATAGCAGTATGATAAATTTAATGAATAGTAGGGCAATGCTAAGTTTAAGTATCAATATGATAGTGATTACATGAATATTAGTGACATCATTATGTTAAACTTAATTGATTAGCCATATTCAAAAATATGATTCAATCATTGAGCTAACAATATCCCTTTTTTTATTATGTAAAATCGATTAAGTTTAAGATAGATACGATATATACTAAGTTTACGTATCAATATGATAGTGATTACATGAATATTAGTCACATCATTATGTTAAACTTAATTGATTTGCTATATTCAAAAATATGGTTGAATCATTGGGCTCACAATATCCCCTTTTTGATTATGTTAAATCGGTTAAGTTTAATACGATAGATGCATGTATCATTAATTAATAAACACATACTACTAGAATATTGTGTGCTAACTTAAACTTATTTCTCCAGTTGACATGATCAAAAATAAACTCCCCCCGTAAAAAAAAAACTCCCTCCGTATTAAGATATAAAATAAAATCAATCATAACAGAAGGAATACAGAAATGATCATTAACAATAATCAGGGTTCAAACTAAAATCTAATAAAAAATATAGCTATAGTTTTGAAAGCGACCAATAAAGAATTTCAATAAAAAGTAGATACCAATATAGTAGAAATTAATCATTGGTCATAAATAATCCATGAGGATTAGAAATTCATAGATCTGGTATATACCAATATAAAATACCAAATATAGTATATTTAGAAGGTATAACGAGACTTTTAACAATGATCACAAAAAAATGTGATTCATATTTTGCCCAAACAAATTAGTGAATCACTTCCATAAAGAGTATAATCATTGAAAAGAAATCAAAATGGATATACTAGAATCTATCTACTTACCCAAGTTCATGCATTTTGAACTCAATTAACTTACCATGATATATGGATATCCATTAGATAAATATGAAGGTAATGGAGACAAAATACTTGAGAAGAAAAAATTCAGTCGACTTGAATGCTCCCCTGTAAAGTATGTCCAGTCTAAATATAGATAATCATGAACTTTGAAATAAAACCTCAATAAGAAAAGCCAAATCTATTTAAACTCAAAGGAATCATCATATAAGGATAATTAAATATATTTGGCAAGATAACTTAAAAATATATATAAAATAATATAATCAAGAAGAAATAATAATAATCATATACTCTTTCATAAACCATTCATAAATCAAAATATCATGAACACAATCGATAAGAATAAGTAAAAGACTACAAGTCCATGATTGAACTAGGTATACCACATATTAAGAGAATAAATTAAAACAATTACTTTGTTTTCCCTTAAAATGTGAGTATCTAGTTCAAAAATAATTTATATGCAATGATAGATAAAATAAATAATCACAAGATCTAAGGAATATCCAAGATATACATATTTCATCTCTTTGTCAATGCATATAAAGTTACAAACTTAAAACAAAATATAATCTTTAGGCAAGTAGAATACATATCCACTAACCAAACTCTTAAAGATGTTAACAAACAAAATATATCTCCAATTAAAAAAATAATATATATATATATATATATATATATATATATATATATATATATATATATATATATATATATATATATATGTCAAAAGTGACAAACTTTAACCTATGGAAGATCAATGTATGTTACCTTTTATAAAAATGTTATCATAAATAAATTAAATAATATTATCTATCAAAGTTAAAGTCCAAAGTCCATCAGACAATAAATAAAAATTAGATCTCAAAAAATCTTTAGTTTATAAAGTATTAATCAATCTTAGGTTCGCTGAAGGGGGCAGTTTCCAGCTAGTGGTAGTCCGAAGACACTTGACACCGTGTCGCTTCAGGCTATTTATGCATGTGTGACAGAAGGACCCTTTCGGCGTGTGCCCAAAACAAATCGCTTCTTTAACAACCGAGAATTTAAGAAGAATTTTTGTAATATAAAATCAACTATATTATATGGACTTCGAAAATCTCAAACCAATGTAGCATAAGATATATTGATCACATGTATTTATAGATGCTACAAATCACTGGGTAACAATAAATATATGATAGCATATACCCAAAAATATATCGAGATCAAGATACTAAAAAACTATTTTTAAATTTTTTTCATAGTAAATATATAATATAAGTGTGCCCAAATAAGTATGGTTGCAACAAGAATAAATATCCATTTCTAATCATATGCAAATAAACATCTTCTCTCAAAATAACAATTAAAGACAAATCAATTAAAGAGTATCAAATGAGAGCTAGATATTCATTAAAATATGCTAGATATTAAAAGCTATTTAGGAAGCATGTTATCGAAGTGGTTCTAGTGAGCACACTTATGTTGGTACAATTGATTGAAAGATGACCTTTGTAGCTTTGCAATCACCAATGTGCTTCATTGTTCTACTTGATATAATAAGCTTCACCTGCATCAAGAGGCGAAGAATTTGGTATCAAAAACTTGGATCCACATTTGTTAGCTTTGGGAACCCAGGTAAATATATTCATATAAACCATCTTTCTAATCTGACAACGACTATGTCCATTCATACCATAACAACGACAAGAGGCATAAGCATTGTGCTTGGTGCAGTAGCGTAAGAAATTAATGTGGTGTGATATGTCATGAGTGGCCAACCTTAGCTGTGCTAGATCCTTTTTGAAAGGATTTCTTGGTAGTGACCTTGGGTTGTGTCACATACCTTATGTTTGACTGGGTCTTGGGTTGAACAACTCGTTCACCCAATGTTACCTCTAACGTTTTAGAGCTAATAATAAGATCATCGTGTTTGGCAGTACGTGTATCCGCTCTACTTGCAGCTATAGAGTACTTCTTCTTTTCTGATTCTAATTCCTTACTAAGTTTAGCATTTTCTTAAGTATTTTTATCGATGCAATCAAGTGCCTCGTGCAATCTAAACTCAAGTGTGAAAATCTCAGTAGAATTATGAGAAGTAGAAGTTCTAGCATTATTCAATAAGAAAGTAAGCTTTTTCATTCTCACTCTTATAGGATAGAATATCTTTTCTAGCTTGCTTATACTTATCTAAAACCTTCATGTAATCAGTAAATAAATCATGAAAAGATCAGATAATTCATCATAAGAAAATTTATTCTCTTCAAACAGAGGATTATTTTGTACCTCGTTGGATAATGTAAGTAATAAATTTGCAGCTTGACGAGGGATCTCTTCTTCTTCAAAGTCGCTTGCCTCGCTTTCACAATATATGCTCGTGTTAGCGTACTTGCGAGACGACGATCCTTTTTTTGTTTTATTGTTTGTAATGATTCGCCTTTTCAATAGCAGGACAATCTTTCATCATGTGGCCTGATCTTCTGCAGTAATAGCACACAAGTTCTTCATATAAAGGATTGTGTTGCACCTCAAATCCTAATGCTTTACAGCATCTCAAAGAATTTCTTCTTCTTTGGAGTTGCTAGCTTCACTTTCGTGCATGTTCTCATGAGTAGCTTCAAACAATTTTCAAATTTTATGAGATGTTGTGCAAGTAGTAATATGATTGAATATATTTAAGTCTACAGCACAATAAAAAGCATTTATCGTTTTTGCATCAATGCTAGCTAACTTCTTTTCTTCTTTCGTATAACTATAATATGGCTTGCTAATTATAGAGGAAGTGAGAATGGAGGTAATAGTAAGCTTTTTGTAGTCATTGACAACAATTGACCAGAGGTCAAAATGTAGATACTTCAGATAGAAGCTCATTCGTGTTGTAACACCCAGTTTCTAAAATGAGGGTAATTTTAAAATTTTGTAATTATAATTATTAATTAATGATATTTATTTCATATTAGAATTTTTAGTGATTTTTAATTAATTTTAAACTATTTAAATTTATGACTTGTGATTTTGGTGTTGTGCTAGTGATTAGTAGATACTGCCTACCCTAGAGCCTAGCCAAGTAATTAGGGTATTTTTTTGACATTTTTAGGGTTATTTGGATTTATTATAATTTATTAGAATTTATGGGAATTTTTAGGATTTATTTTGGATTTATTTGGACTAGTTTGATTTTTGACTAGTTTTGACTCATGTAGACCAACCTAGGAACTAACCATAGTTAGTTGGGTTTGGTTAGGTCAAGTGGACCCTAGTCTAACCTAGTGTGACTCAAGTTAGTGGTTAGTGATTCATTAGAACTTGAATTAGGAATTAGTTGGTCTAAGAATGGCTTGTGAAGTCACAAGTCATAATCATGACTTAAACCAAATAGGACTCAACCAACTAGCCAAAACCTAGCCCTAGGGCCCTATGGCTAGCCACATGACTGCCCCCCTTCTATAAATACTCTCCTAGGGATTAGGGCTAGCCTCTCTCTTAGGGTTCATCAAGTTTTTAGAAAGAGGTAATGTTCCATCTTCATAAATTCATATTAAATCCAAATTAAGTCTTTTTTCCTTCAAACAAATTCCTATAGGCTCTAAATCTCGTGCTCTTGCTGTTGGAAATAAGTTTTGATAGGGAGCAATCAATTTGGGGAGCTTTTGGTGCTTTGAGAGATCCTCCTCTTTGGAGCTTTTTGGAGCTTGGAACACCTATAGGTATAATCCTTTGTAATGCCTCTAAATTCCTGTAAAAATCATTTTTAGGGTCCCCTAGTCCTCACCCAACTGTAGGGAAGACTAACCCTAAGTTTGGTCTCGTTTCGTGTCTGTATCGGACACGTTTCAGAGATCTAGTTTAGGTGCTCGACGAAATGTCCCAAAGGACTGTTCGTTCGAGTTTTTCGATTCTATTTGAATGAAAAGCTAGATCTAAGTATCGTCTAGGGTTTCCCAGTGTCCTGTGATGGTTGTGAGTCGTGTCGAGTCGTGGGGGACACGAGACACGCTAGTGCGGGTGCGAGCGCGCGGGCACAGTGCGTGCCCTGCTGCTCGAGGGCCACTGTGCGCTCGTTTCTCCATGTGGATACTTGGTTTTTGGCCTGTGGTTAGGGGCAATGACTGACACAAGGCTCGCCAAGTTTCACGAGTCCTCGTGTCGTGTCGGACACGGTATTCGGGGTGCACGGGGAACGGTTGTGTGCGTGCCTGTGCTGTGTATGTTTCTTATTATTAAATCATTTTTAAATGATTGGTAAATGATGTTTAATGGTTAACTAGATCCTAATTATCATGTTTAAACCCCTGTTGCATTTGCTTACACAATAGTTTAGGTTAATGTGGTATTTTGGATTCGAACACTGTTATGGGATTTTTCCTGATACATTTACTGATACTGGTTTTTCCAGTTTTTTTTCCAAAACAGTTTAAATTCCTTTTCCTGTCATGTTTTATCAATTAGATTGAACCCACATTTCATATCATGTTAACTGATCGAATGGCATTTGAATTTAGGCTTGGGGTGTGTGGAAAGGAATTTTGTGTTCAAGTTTGATAACTGTAATACACATGGTTAACTAAATTGTTTTCCTGTTATGAGGAACAAAATTAATCCCTTGTGCTATGCTCTTTCCCATGTGATAATTATTTCCATGTTGCATACCTTGTAACTAGGCAATCCAATTTAATGTTGGCTTTGGGATGCATAGAATAGAATTTAGTGTGGTTGGATGAACCTTTCACTGTTAACTAAAGTAGTTCAAGTTGAACTGTCCTTTTTCTAAAACCTGAGATTCATAATAATTTCCTTTAACTTGGGAATTATTGCATTGGCCTGAAATAGATTTCCAGTTAAACTAAATTAAGTGCTACCAGTTTTTCCATTCTTGATTTTGTTTCCAGTTTTCCATTTCGTTGAACTGTTGAAAATCTGAGATGTTGGTTGTTTTCCTTTCATTTGAACTGATTTCCGCTTCATCAATTTCAAATATTGTTCCTGTTGAACCTGGGAATTAAATCCCTTGTTCCATGATTCTTTTGTTTACTGTAAAAACTGAATGTTGTGTTTCCAGTTTTTATTCTTTTGAACTGGTTTTTCCTGTTGATTTCCTTTTCATTAATTCCAATAATAGTTTCCAGTTTTCAATTGAACCTGTGATTCAATGTTTCCCTTTCATTAACTATGATTTCCTTTGTTACCTGGGAATGCAATGTAGGAATTAATTCCCTTCATTCTGTTATTGAATGCAACTGATTTCCCTGTTAGTGTAAAATTGCCATTACCTGAGAATGCAAACAGATTTTCCCTACTACCCTTGAATTCTGAGTTGTAGTTACTTACCTGGAATTACTTGTGCTTGGACTGAAATGAGCTTTCCTTATGTGAATCACTGAACTGGATGTGAACCTGAGCATTTTGGACTTTAGCCACATTATAAGTTTTAAATGTTCTTCCTTTTTTAACTGTCATGAGTAAACTGAGATTTGATTTTTATGTTCACTGTTAACTGTGCATTGGTTTGGGGTTTGATATGCAAAACCTGAGACTGAGGGACTGTTTTCTTGCCACTGTTGTTCCTCCATCACTCACTGTTACACTGTTTTGCCATGCTTCACTCACTGTTTAATTTCAAAAATCCTTGTGTAGACTCTCTCTCACCCTCTTGACACACTCTCTTGTAATCTCATGCCTAACACACAAGTGCTTCACATACATACCCTCATGCACACCCACACACACTTGGACACATCATGTGTCCCCCTTTCTCTATACATACGTATACATATGTATTTGAGATATATATGTATAGGTATCATGTATAATATGTCTCTGTGTGTGTGCCTACTATTGTATATATTAGATATACATGAATGTGTGACATGTATATAGGTAGCCTATATGCTAGTATATTTCTATGTTGTATTATACAACATATCAAATTGTGTATTATTTTAGATATAGTTAATGTCATGTAGTCATGTGATTTGTGAGTTGGTTTGGTTCATAGGCATGGTATAGCCTATGGCCTATGTGTGTGTCTGCTTGACTAGTGTAGAGTCTAGATAAACTTGTATAGCCTAGTTTGACCTAGAATAGACTTGTTAGACCTAGGTTTGACTTCTTGGTTGACCAGGGTTGACCAAGAGTTGACTTTGACCTAGTTAGACCTTGACTCATGTAGAATACATAGCAGAGCTTTATTTTATTATTTTAGCCTTGTTGTGACTTGTGCTGTTCTGATTAGGAGCCAGACACCACTCCTTGGACGGTACTTTTCATATTGGACACTCAGATACAGGCGAGTACATTCTCTGATCATTTCATATCCTGCTTAGAATTATTTTCCTGCTTTAAATTACTTTACTTGATACTGTCACGTTGGTCACACGGATTGGTACTATATGGATCTTTTCATGAGATGTTATCCCCCTCGGGAGCATCGGATACAGTATGTTTTGTGCGTTTCACGAACCATCACGTATCTCTATGCTTCCTCTGATTCACGAACCGCCTGTGACACATGTACTCTCATGTTCACAGAGCCCCCATGAATCACCTTCACGTATCACTCATTTTATGAGCCATGTGAAGTTTTACGAATCTTAACATAACTTGAACAGATCTTTGTGTATCGATTGGGGAAGGGAGAGTGGAAATAGACATGTGAATATTATCCCAGTAGCTGTAGTCATGAATCACTCTCTTAGCTGTAGTCATGAACCTCCTATGCCATTCACATGTTTATATTTTACTCTGACTCACTAGTCACTATTAGCTCTCTACTTATAGTAGATATTTCCATTACAGTTTTCTCTCTCTGTTTACATACCGCATTTCTTCAGTATCTATATCTTACTTTACTGCATGATTATATTTTCTAACCTGCTATGAACTGTTGAGATGTACTGTACTCGCTCCTGTCCTGACTGGACCTGTTGAAAATATTACAG
Source organism: Iris pallida (assembly GCA_029216955.1). NCBI lineage: Eukaryota > Viridiplantae > Streptophyta > Magnoliopsida > Asparagales > Iridaceae > Iris > Iris pallida. The sequence goes on along the minus strand of JANAVB010021796.1, from coordinate 22,558,790 downwards.
AGGACGAGGAGGAGGCCTGGGAGGATACCTTCTTCGGATGGCTCTAGCTGAGGATTTCACCCCACTGCCTAGACTAGTTTAGTTAGGCCTTATCTTATTTTCATGTTGTCTTGAGTCTGTTTAGCTAGTCTTTACTTCTGTTCAGTGATGTTGAGTTGTATATAATCTTTCTTTCTGTAAGCTGAGATATGTACTCTGGATATTTGCTGGGATATTATCTTAGACTTTTCTATCTTCAGTATTTCCTTGAGTTCTATATCATATCGTGTTTTCTTCTTCCTTAGTTGTGATTGAGTTCTTTTACTGCTTAGTATTATATTGCTAGATGTATGTTGACCTAGGACAGCGTTCTACCGCCGACACTGCGGCGTAGGCTGGGCGTTGTAACGTTCTCGTACCCTCACAGTGGGTGCGGGTCGTGACACGTTTTTAGTGGTGGCCCATACATGTCGAGTTTATGTAGTGGTATTCGAACTAGGGTATCACTACAGCCTGCAGTAGGATTAGGATAGATATTTTGAAGGTACTCAATCACAGTTAGGATTCCTTGAAAGATGCCTGGGACGACCCTTGAGAATCTTGTTTAAACTTCAATTTAAATCATTACCCTTGCTTTGTTGCTCTCACTCCTTGATTATCGAATTTGATTTTGTTGGATCGTTGTTGATTTGATTTTTCTATCGAGATGAATTTTTATGGTCCGAGTTACGATATTTTTCTGATAACATATGATGACGGGAATACAGGGATGGTAAAACGTCTACTTGGTTATGGAACCTAGAGTTTATTACAGCTATATTAGCTGGCGTGGCAGAAATATAGAGACCTGACTTCGGATGTACGTATCTTGGTTATGAGATTTGGAATTCCTCGCAGCTATACTAGTCGGCATAGCGAGAATTCCAGACGACATGATTATAGAGGTGCATGCCCCTGTTATGTACTCTACTGTTTATCGCAGCCTTGCTTACTAGCGTGGCGAGGACTCTGAGTATCATAATTTTTGGACAGACGCATATGATTATCATATTGTATCTTAGAAAGGTTCTTAAATATATCGTCTCTATCTTCATTCCAGTTATTATAAATTGTTTCCATCATTAAACAATTTAGGAGTAGAGATCTTCTTAGCTTTACAGAGCTTTGCATATGTAGTTCTTCCTTAGTGTGATGATTTGATGACTTGTGATTAGGCCCTTGTCTTAGGAATGATAGTATAGCCTGGCTTTAAATAGTAATTCTTATAGCTAGTTCTCCTTTGTTGATATTTACTAGTTTTCAGCCTTGATGATTGATTTATATTTTATTTCCTTTCTCCTTCTTTCAGTATGGCACCCATGACCCGAGCCCGTCGCCTGAGAGCAGCTGCAGCTACTGAGAGCGTGCCCCCACCTCCTACTGTTCAGGAGATAGTTATCCCTCTATCTGACCAGGGGGTGGTGGCACCTCCTGCCATTGAGGAGAGGGTGGTAGCCTCGCCAGAGAGTCTTCCTCCATCTCCTGTCGTTCAGGAGAGAGCTGCGGATTTGCCTGAGACCGAGAGCCCTTTCCTACCCTCTGTACTCCCTACTGTACCACCCGGAGGTTTGTTACTTGATGCAGCCTAGGTGTTTGCATTTTTCCAAGAAAGGATGATGGAGTCACAGAGAGTTCATGAGGAGGCCATGAGAGAGCAAATCCAGAGGTTGCTACGTCTGCGGGACTCTGTGCTTCTGGGAGGAGAGCCTAGCTCCAAGAGGGCGAGGAGCAGTACCCAGTCCTATCCAGAGTCTGAGGAGTACCCATTTATCCAGCCTATATCATCATACCCAGCCCAGTCTCCTGTCCAGCAGAGGCCAGCTGAGCCGGAGCCTATCTGTGCCTACTGCAAGAAGTCTGGACACAAGCGAAACAACTGTAGGAAGAGACTAGGATTGTGCCTAATCTGTGGTTCAGCTGCACACTGGATGCAGCACTGCCCTGCTATACCTGCCCCAACCAGGGCCCTGCTTCCATGAGGGAGTTCTGGTTCTCAGACCTAGTTGGAGGTGAGTTTGACCTAACCTTAGTATTCCTTTTTGAGAATTTTGATGCATTCCTTGCTTGTATGTTTTGATACCTTGTGATTGCCTAGTACTGTAGCATGGTTGGTATAACTAGAAGAGACCACAGACTGATATTGCATGCCATGACCCCATAGGTTACACTTTTCAACTGTATGTTTAAGGTAGATTCTGAGACTATGATTGCTGGGGGTTTAACCTAGAAGGCCTGCTACCATATTAATTTCGAGGACAAAATTTTTATAAGGTGGGTAGGATTGTAACACCCAGTTTCTAAAATGAGGGTTTGAAATTTTGTAATTATAATTATTAATTAATGATATTTATTTCATATTAGAATTTTTAGTGATTTTTAATTAATTTTAAACTATTTAAATTTATGACTTGTGATTTTGGTGTTGTGCTAGTGATTAGTAGATACTGCCTACCCTAGAGCCTAGCCATGTGATTAGGGTTTTTTTAACATTTTTAGGGTTATTTGGATTTATTATAATTTATTAGAATTTATGGGAATTTTTAGGATTTATTTTGGATTTATTTGGACTAGTTTAATTTTTGACTAGTTTTGACTCATGTAGACCAACCTAGGAACTAACCATAGTTAGTTGGGTTTGGTTAGGTCAAGTGGACCCTAGTCTAACCTAGTGTGACTCAAGTTAGTGGTTAGTGATTCATTAGAACTTGAATTAGGAATTAGTTGGTCTAAGAATGGCTTGTGAAGTCACAAGTCATAATCATGACTTAAACCAAATAGGACTCAACCAACTAGCCAAAACCTAGCCCTAGGGCCCTATGGCCAGCCACATGACAGCCCCCTTCTATAAATACTCTCCTAGGGATTAGGGCTAGCCTCTCTCTTAGGGTTCATCAAGTTTTTAGAAAGAGGTAATGTTCCATCTTCATAAATTCATATTAAATCCAAATTAAGTCCTTTTTCCTTCAAACAAATTCCTATAGGCTCTAAATCTCGTGCTCTTGCTGTTGGAAATAAGTTTTGACAGGGAGCAATCAATTTGGGGAGCTTTTGGTGCTTTGAGAGATCCTCCTCTTTGGAGCTTTTTGGAGCTTGGAACACCTATAGGTATAATCCTTTGTAATGCCTCTAAATTCCTGTAAAAATCATTTTTAGGGTCCCCTAGTCCTCACCCAACTGTAGGGAAGACTAACCCTAAGTTTGGTCTCGTTTCATGTCCGTATCGGACACGTTTCAGAGATCTAGTTTAGGTGCTCGACGAAATGTCCCAAAGGACTGTTCGTTCGAGTTTTCCGATTCTATTTGAATGGAAAGCTAGATCTAAGTGTCGTCTAGGGTTTCCCAGTGTCCTGTGATGGTTGTGAGTCGTGTCGAGTCGTGGGGGACACGAGACACGCGAGTGCGGGTGCGAGCGCGCGGGAACAGTGCGTGCCCTGCTGCTCGAGGGCCACTGCGCGCTCGTTTCTCCACGTGGACACTTGGTTTTTGGCCTGTGGTTAGGGGCAATGACTGACACGAGGCTCGCCAAGTTTCACGAGTCCTCGTGTCGTGTCGGATACAGTATTCAGGGTGCACGGGGAACGGTTGTGTGCGTGCGTGTGCTGTGTATGTTTCTTATTATTAAATCGTTTTTAAATGATTGTTAAATGATGTTTAATGGTTAACTAGATCCTAATTATCATGTTTAAACCCCTGTTGCATTTGCTTACACAATAGTTTAGGTTAATGTGGTATTTTGGATTCGAACACTGTTATGGGATTTTTCCTGATACATTTACTGATACTGGTTTTTCCAGTTTTTTTTCCAAAACAGTTTAAATTCCTTTTCCTGTCATGTTTTATCAATTAGATTGAACCCACATTTCATATCATGTTAACTGATCGAATGGCATTTGAATTTAGGCTTGGGGTGTGTGGAAAGGAATTTTGTGTTCAAGTTTGATAACTGTAATACACATGGTTAACTAAATTGTTTTCCTGTTATGAGGAACAAAATTAATCCCTTGTGCTATGCTCTTTCCCATGTGATAATTATTTCCATGTTGCATACCTTGTAACTAGGCAATCCAATTTAATGTTGGCTTTGGGATGCATAGAATAGAATTTAGTGTGGTTGGATGAACCTTTCACTGTTAACTAAAGTAGTTCAAGTTGAACTGTCCTTTTTCTAAAACCTGAGATTCATAATGATTTCCTTTAACCTGGGAATTATTGCATTGGCCTGAAATAGATTTCCAGTTAAACTAAATTAAGTGCTACCAGTTTTTTCATTCTTGATTTTGTTTCCAGTTTTCCATTTCGTTGAACTGTTGAAAATCTGAGATGTTAGTTGTTTTCCTTTCATTTGAACTGATTTCCTCTTCATCAATTTCAAATATTGTTCCTGTTGAACCTGGGAATTAAATCCCTTGTTCCATGATTCTTTTGTTTACTGTAAAAACTGAATGTTGTGTTTCCAGTTTTTATTCTTTTGAACTGGTTTTTCCTGTTGATTTCCTTTTCATTAATTCCAATGATAGTTTCCAGTTTTCAATTGAACCTGTGATTCAATGTTTTCCTTTCATTAACTATGATTTCCTTTGTTACCTGGGAATGCAATGTAGGAATTAATTCCCTTCATTCTGTTATTGAATGCAACTGATTTCCCTGTTAGTGTAAAATTGCCATTACCTGAGAATGCAAACAGATTTTCCCTACTACCCTTGAATTCTGAGTTGTAGTTACTTACCTGGAATTACTTGTGCTTGGACTGAAATGAGCTTTCCTTATGTGAATCACTGAATTGGATGTGAACCTGAGCATTTTGGACTTTAGCCACATTATAAGTTTTAAATGTTCTTCCTTTTTTAACTGTCATGAGTAAACTGAGATTTGATTTTATGTTCACTGTTAACTGTGCATTGGTTTGGGGTTTGATATGCAAAACCTGAGACTGAGGGACTGTTTTCTTGCCACTGTTTTTCCTCCATCACTCACTGTTACACTGTTTTGCCATGCTTCACTCACTGTTTAATTTCAGAAATCCTTGTGTAGACTCTCTCTCACCCTCTTGACACACTCTCTTGTAATCTCATGCCTAACACACAAGTGCTTTATACACATACCCTCATGCACACCCACACACACTTGGACACATCATGTGTCCCCCTTTCTCTATACATACGTATACATATGTATTTGAGATATATATGTATAGGTATCATGTATAATATGTCTCTGTGTGTGTGCCTACTATTGTATATATTAGATATACATGAATGTGTGACATGTATATAGGTAGCCTATATGCTAGTATATTTCTATGTTGTATTATACAACATATCAAATTGTGTATTATTTTAGATATAGTTAATGTCATGTAGTCATGTGATTTGTGAGTTGGTTTGGTTCATAGGCATGGTATAGCCTATGGCCTATGTGTGTGTCTGCTTGACTAGTGTAGAGTCTAGATAAACTTGTATAGCCTAGTTTGACCTAGAATAGACTTGTTAGACCTAGGTTTGACTTCTTGGTTGATCAGGGTTGACCAAGAGTTGACTTTGACCTAGTTAGACCTAGACTCATGTAGAATACATAGCAGAGCTTCATTTTATCATTTTAGTCTTGTTGTGACTTGTGCTGTTCTGATTAGGAGCCAGACACCACTCCTTGGACGGTACTTTTCATATTGGACACTCAGATACAGGCGAGTACATTCTCTGATCATTTCATATCCTGCTTAGAATTATTTTCCTTCTTTAAATTACTTTACTTGATACTGTCACGTTGGTCACACGGATTGGTACTATATGGATCTTTTCATGAGATGTTATCCCCCTCGGGAGCATCGGATACATTATGTTTTGTGCATTTCACGAACCATCACGTATCTCTATGCTTCCTCTGATTCACGATCCGCCTGTGACACATGTACTCTCATGTTCACAGAGCCCCCATGAATCACCTTCACGTATCACTCATTTTATGAGCCATGTGAAGTTTCACGAATCTTAACATAACTTGAACAGATCTTTGTGTATCGATTGGGGATGGGGGAGTAGAAATAGACATGTGAATATTATCCCAGTAGCTGTAGTCATGAATCACTCTCTTAGCTGTAGTCATGAACCTCCTATGCCATTCACATGTTTATATTTTACTCTGACTCACTAGTCACTATTAGCTCTCTACTTATAGTAGATATTTCTATTACAGTTTTCTCTCTCTGTTTACATACCGCATTTCTTCAGTATCTATATCTTACTTTACTGCATGATTATATTTTCTAACCTGCTATGAACTGTTGAGATGTACTGTACTCGCTCCTGTCCTGACTGGACCTGTTAAAAATATTACAGAGGACGAGGAGGAGGCCTGGGAGGATACCTTCTTCGGATGGCTCTAGCTGAGGATTTCACCCCACTGCCTAGACTAGTTTAGTTAGGCCTTATCTTATTTTCATGTTGTCTTGAGTCTGTTTAGCTAGTCTTTACTTCTGTTCAGTGATGTTGAGTTGTATATAATCTTTCTTTCTGTAAGCTGAGATATGTACTCTGGATATTTACTGGGATATTATCTTAGACTTTTCTATCTTCAGTATTTTCTTGAGTTCTATATCATATCGTGTTTTCTTCTTCCTTAGTTGTGATTGAGTTCTTTTACTGCTTAGTATTATATTGCTAGATGTATGTTGACCTAGGACAGCGTTCTACCGCCGATACTGCGGCGTAGGCTGGGCGTTGTGACGTTCTCGTACCCTCACAGTGGGTGCGGGTCGTGACACGTGTCTTCCAGTATGTATAGTTGGTTCCATCAAATAGTGGAGGTCTATTTGTGGACTGCCCTTCACCAGTAAATATTTATTTTACGACTGTCATATATATATTATAATTATTTTAACAAAACTATTTTATTTAATGAAAGCAGACGGGTTACAAAGCACTAATGGCGAGCAAAAAGGCATACTAGTATGACCAGCAACAGTAAAATAAAACAAGCAAAAGAGCTGTATCCTAGGACCTGAGTTTGACTGATTTGGATCGAGAAGAGGAAGGCCGAAGAGTCATAAGTAACTGAAGAACGACTATGTTAGAGTTTTTAGTCTTCCTGGACTTCGTATCATCAACTTTCTACTTCTCAGTAGAGGAGACGCCTGGTTCGCGATCCGCCAGTAAGTAGAATCGGATGACAGCTCGGAAGGAAGGGATCAGGTGCTCCACTCCAGAATCGAGGATACTGATGAAAGCTCGGGCATAGGAATCCATCCCCTCCAAGCCTGAGTTAAAACTGCTGACCTGCGGAGTAACACTACCCTCTGCACCATCCCTTGACTCGGAAGACACCAAACCACCCTTGGAAGACCTTGCACACAAATCCACAGCTACATCCACCTCATTCGCCTAGTTGAGATAGCCACCAGAACCCGAAGGGGGCTGGATAGCACCAAGGGGGTGTCCCCCGTCACAAGGGTGGAGGTGGACATCTCTGAAGCAGAAGGCACATGAAGGGGTAGCGTAGCCACTGAAAGAGGATCTGGAGGCGCTCGAAATAGGGAAAATGTTGGAGCAGAAGCCAATAGGCCTAGGGAAGACAGCCTGGGAGAAGGGAGGAGTGACACCAACTACCCTTCCGGAGGTGAAGGTGAGGGGGGCAGGATGGGAGTAGGGAGGAAGAGTCGACGGATCGCGAGAAACAGAGTCGAGAGGGGGACTGCTTCCCAGCGGAGTATAGGTCTGTGTGTGCACGAGCTCCCTGGACAGTCTGCTCCGTGGCAACCGCCAGGCTCGAAGAGTCCACAACAGGAACCCCAAATAGGGGAGCTTGGACTATTGGAGCTGAGACGGAAGAGCCTTCTCCCAAAGCCAATGATCTGCCCAATGCATTCCCAGCCGAAGCCTGCCGGTGAAGAAGACCCGTCGAGGAGGCAGAAGTCCTCTGAGGAAGAGCTTCCACCTAGAGACCGAAATCTACAGCTACAATCGGGTCATCCACAAGCTGCTCGATGGCCCCAATCCCAACAATTGGAGGAGCGGAGGACCCACGAGCCTCCTCTATAATCTTTTCTTTTATATATATATATATATATATATATATATATATATATATATATATATATATATATATATATTGAATAACCCATAATTCTGTAATTATTAATATTAATGTTTTAGTAGTGTTATTCGTATTTTTAATTATTATTATTATTATTATTATTATTATTAAATATTTGTGAGTGCAAAAGATTTCGAAAAAAATAATAATAACAAGGATCTTTGATTTCGGACCCAGACCCGAGTCCGAGCCCAGACCCAGGCATGAGCCTAACCCAATCTTTTTTCCATTTTCTTAATTCTGAATTTGGAATTGGTTATTAATAAAATAAAAAAATTAATAATATTTAGTCAGCTGGTCCCGTAGGACCAGCACCCCAACTCACATTTGATTCTTTCTCCTATTCCTACTTTTCCTCCCAAACTCCTCTCTACCACACACGCAAGCACCCCACGTCCCCTTCTCTCCAACGTTCAAACCCACACCTCCCCTTTAATTACTCCCCTCTTTTCCATCTCCCCACAACTCCCAGGAGACTATTAACTCCCAATCTCACCATCTCTCTTCCATAACACTCTCTTTCACTCCTCTCAATTAATTCTCACCAACTCTTTGGAGCAGCTCCTCCAAACCCTCTTCACAAACCCCCAAGCCGAGCTCCACACGACCACCGGAGCCCCTTGCGACAGTGCGCCGCCCTTGCGCGCGCGAGCCCCGCGCCGGAGCCCCAGCTCGCGGCCACCCTCGCGGCGAGCCCCGCTCCCCTGTCCCTTGCGGCCGAGCCGCCCTAGCCCCTCCGGTGACCCTGTCGGCCGCCCGCAGCCCCTTGCGCGGCGTTCCCCGACCGCCTCTGCGAGCGCCCCCGAAGCCCGGCGCCGTTGGCTGCCACCCCGCGCGGCCATCTCCGCCGACCATCGCCCAGCTTCCCTCGCGCGCACGCCCCGCTTCTGGCCAGCACCTCCCCGTGCGACCCACTCCGTCGAGCTTCCCTCGGCAACTACTCTTGTGTGTTCTGGCTCGCTGCCATTTGGCGAGTCTTCACTGTTGGTTCTGTCGTGCCCTAATTTCTGGTTTCTTCGGTATTCTTCGACGTTACAGCAGAGTCAGCGTGGTTTTCGGGAATACGTCGCTGATTTGGAGCTCTTTTCTTTCTATTTATCATCTGAGAGCTCTAGCCGAGCAACCCGAGGTATAACCCCCCTGTTCCGCTATTTTATTATTATTGTCGATGATGAAATGGTCCCAGATTCCCTTTGGGAATTCGGTTTTAGCGACGTCGTAATTTTCTGGGACTTTTGGAAAGGTCCCGTGAATTATTTTGGTTCCCGAAATATTTCGGGAATGGTTTGGTGTGTTTTAGTTCTCCGAAATTTTCCGGGAACGTTCTGTGATTTGTAGAATTGGAATCGGACTTCCGAAATTATTTCGGGTCGCCCGATTATGCTGTGGATTGGCTGTGGATATTTTATATATATAAAATGCGGGTTTTTCCCTGGTTTGGGACTTGCAGGAATTATCGGCGCCATTTTCCCAGTTTTTGGGTTGACCAAAAACAGAGGAGATGCTGCCCGATTTGTTCGTGAATCCTGAATTATTTTCAAAATAAATTTAAAATGATTTTTGGAATTTATTTGATATTTATTTTTGGGTGACGACCGTACCAGTCAATGGACCCGACTAAGTGCAAACGATACCGGCCCCACCCGGACGTTGAGGCAATTAGCCAAAAATGAGGATCAGACCATTATCTGAGACTTACTATTTATCCTTATTTTTATTATTTATTTTCTGTTTATATTTAATTTCTATTTTTCAGTTTAGGACTAACGTCAGTCTTATTCTTATTTTAATTTATGTAAATAAATTGTAATGGGCATAAGCGCAGCTGGCTGGTCTATGACTGTAATAGCTTAGGTTTCCTGTCATTTTTTGGTTTTTCGTGTTTTTATTATTTAACGATTAAAATGATTAAAAGCATTTTCGTACAAAATTAATTAGTATTTTCTCTCTTAAAATTGACGAGTTTAATATTAAATAAAAATCACGTATTTCTCACTAAAATAAGAAAAATTAGTTTTATATTATATTTTATAAAAATTACCAAGTTTTCATAAATAACTTGGCAGCGACGTTGTTTTCCCAAACTCAAAGTTAAAATGATATTTTTCCCTCGTATTAAATCAACGCACATAATAAACGTGTTTTTTTTGTGTTTAGTTAATTAAATAACTAAAATTGGACTAGGACACAAATAGAGATTACAACTAGTATAGTTAAGTTGGTTAACCTGAAAGCTGAGTCTATCTCTCGAATGTAGGAATTCGAGGACAACTCTAAACTTCCCGTCTCGGAGTCGTCCACCTCTCCAGTCATTTTCCTGAGGCAAGTATAGTTTGTGTTAGTTTACAGTTATTTACTTAATCGTTTTACTGCATGTCTGAACCACGACTCAAACACGAAACTCTCACCGAGAGTACTGTACTGTAACTACTGGGGACTGGGGAATAGCGTAATGATTATGACCACAACTGTAACAAAATCCATTATCCCTCATGTAACAAACCCAAGCCGGTCATATGTCATTACCTGTTCAAATTACTGTTTTATACTGTAACAAACCTGTTTTAAAACTGTTTAGAACTGCATGATTCTATTTCTTATTTAACTGCTTAATTAGCATGAATTGTACTTTGCTCCCTCCTGACTGGAGATATATTTTTAGGCGATGTTGAGGATGCTGAGCTGTGTTACAACAGCTATTACGATCCTGAGTTGTACCCCGTTGTGCTGCCAAAGTCCTCGCAGGAGGACGATGGAACTGAGGCTGATAGATAGATTTTCCTTTTTCTGCATTTTGTTTATTTCAAATTCTGTATTTTATTTCAGAACAATTTCATTGTATTTAAATTTCAGTTTAATAAAGTTTATTTCCGAAGTTGAGTTGTGACAATTAGTTGTGTTGTTGTAATGGTTACCTGCTACTGAACAGCTTACTGCTGCCATCTCAACAACGGTGCAGGCTGGGCATGATCCGACTAGACCCAGATTATTCGGATCGGGTCGTGACATGTTTTCAGTGGTGGCCCATGCAGGTCATACAACAACTTAGGAAAACATACCTAGAAACAATTAGAACACTAGAATATTGATTTGTCACGACATAGGGCCGAATTATATAAATAAATATTTTTGTTTGATTATAGACTGGTAGGATACCTTGCTTATGTATGTACCCTAAACCTTCCAGATCATGGCCAAAGGAAAGACTACTAGATCCGGCCCTGCTGACGATGAGGTGTCATCAACTGATCACACCCCTTCTCAAGCACGTCGGGACCTACCTCCCTTGCAGCTGACAGACCGTCCTCATGCTGCACCAGCTCCCCGGCCCGTTTACGCTTCCACAGCGTAAGCGGCAGAACCGGCACATTCCCGGGCTGAGTTGCAGACCCCTACGGTAGTGCCCGCACCAGCTGCTCCACCAGTGTCCGTGGATCCCACTGACCTAGTGGGAATGCTACGAGGAGTGCTTGAAGCACAGAGAGCTCAAGCAGAAGCCCACAGAGAGCAGACTGCTGCCCAAGCTGAAGCCCATCGCGAGAAGACCGCGATTATGAGAGAAGGCATGGAGAATGCCCACAACATGGCTATGGCTGCCCTCGAGAGAGGAGGAACCACTTCATCAGGGCCACGACCTGCCAAGGTAAGCATGATTCAGGAGTTAATTATATTTCTTTAAAGGCCATTCTTTTGATTAGAGGCGTATTATTGCATGAAGGTGGGAGACATAGAAAGTTTTAAGAAGCAAGACCCTCGACCTTTCAAAGGAACCGAGGGTATCATCTACGCCGATGAATGGCTAGACCATATGGAGCGTCTCTTGAGCGTCGCTCGACTCCCGGAGGACCTCAAGGCTGAAGCTGTAGGACTCCAACTACAGGATGTGGCGAACACCTGGTATCGGAATGAACCCCGACTCTAGGACAAGCAGCTCGACTGGGACACCTTCAAGAAGCTGTTCCGCAGGAAGTTTTTCCCGACATCGGAGATACGGGAAATGGAGAGACAATTCCAGAACTTGAAGCAGGGTAACATGACGGTCAGCGAGTATGCGGCAGAGTTCGGCCGACTAAGCCGCTTTGCCCAGAACCTGGTAGCTGACCCCAAGGATCGTGCTGAGCAATTCAGGTATGGCTTACGAGAAGAGATTCGCACCCCTGTGATCGCAGGTGGCGCTAAGACCTATAAGAGGATCCTGATCTGAGCTCAGGACGTGGAGAAGAGCCAACCTTCTCGATCCAAGCGGAAGTACCCTGGAACTAGCAACTTCCAGGGTAATCAGAAGAGGCCCAACAACAACAACAACAACAGGCCCTCGCACCACCAGCAGCATCATCATCAGGCGAGGACCAATGACAGGGCACACTAGAAGCAAATCCCTGTCTACGACTATTACAAGAGGCCGGGCCACCAGTCGAATATCTGCAGGAAGAGGCTAGGATACTGCCTAGTCTGTGGGTCTGCCACCCACCAAGTGAAGGACTGCCCCATGTCAGGCCACCGGCCAGGAACCAACCAGCAGAGAGCTCCCCTACCTACTCAGCAACAACAGTTTGGACAGCACCAGCAGAAGACTGGGCGAGCTTTTGCCCTAGCAGCTGATGAGCAGGAGCCAGAGCAGGAACCTACCGTAGATGTTATCACAGGTTCCATTTATGTGTTTTTACATCCTGCTCTAGCATTATTTGATTCGGGTGCATCACATAGCTTCATATCATCCAAGTTTATATCTGCACACCACATAGATTCGGGACTTAGCAAGGTAATTAGTAGGGTTATGACCGGTGGTGGACCTATACCCATCACTGAGGCTTGTAATTGTCCCATAACCATCTCTGGCCATCAATTCTCAACACCTTTACTAGTGATGCCCCTGCCCAACTATGATGTAGTCCTAGGGATGGACTGGTTAAGTGAACAGCATGCGCTGATAGATTGTCACCGAGGTTGTGTAATCTTAGCCCACCAGGAGAACCGGAGTTTGAAATCTCTCGGGCTCCGGAAGATATGAAGAGTATTTTCTACCCCTCAATCACCGAAGAACCCGGGCCTCCTCACCCTATCATTACGGAATTTATGGATGTCTTTCCAGATAATCTTCCAGGATTGCCGCCAGATCGAGATGTGGAATTCAACATCGATCTAGTACCCGGCTCTTCCCCTATTTCTCGGGGATGCTACAGAGTCAACCCCAAGGAGGCTAAGGAGATGAAGGATCAGATCGACGAGCTGAAGTCGCAAGGATTTATCAGGGACGGAGCTTCACCCTGGGGAGCACTAGTTTTGTTCGTGCCCAAGAAGGATAGAACTGTACGGATGTGCATTGACTACCGGGCGCTGAACAACATCACCATCAAGAACAAATATCCCCTGTCCCGAATCGATGACCTGTTTGATCAACTGAGTGGAGCCAAGGTATTTTCCAAGATAGATCTCAGATCAGGCTACCATCAAATCAAGGTCAGGAAGGAGGATATTCCCAAGACGGCGTTCAACACCAAGTATGGACAATTTGAATTCTTGGTCATGTCGTTTGGACTGACGAATGCTCCTACGGTATTCATGAACCTCATGAACAAGGTTTTCTATGAATATCTGGATCAGTTTGTTGTTGTCTTTATCGAAGACATACTGATCTACTCGAAGACGGAGGAAGAGCACGAAGAGCACTTGAGGAAAGTGCTGAGTACCTTGAGGAAGGAGAAGCTCTATGGTAAGCTATCCAAATGTGAATTCTTTTTAGACAAGGTAGAATTTTTGGGCCATGTTGTCACAGGAAAAGGAATTTCGGTAGATCCAAAGAAGATAGCTGCTATTGAGAAGTGGACTGCACCAAGCTCGGTTGCAGAGATCATGAGCTTTTTGGGACTAACTGGCTACTACCGAAAGTTCGTGAAGGATTTCTCCAAGATTGTGGAGCCAATGACGAAGCTTACCAGGAAGAACGAGGAGTTCATATGGTCTGAAGCGTGCCAGTCAGCTTTTGAGGAACTGAAGAAGAGGCTCACAACTGCGCCGATACTTGCGCTACCCGCAGGTACTGGCAGTTTCTCAATCTATAGTGATGCTTCCGGAAAAGGGCTGGGCTGCGTTCTTCAACAACACGGGGAAAGTGATTTTCTATGCATCTAGACAATTGCGGACTCATGAGAAGAACTACCCCACACATGACTTAGAGCTTGCAGCGGTGATATTTGCTTTGAAGCTATGGAAGCACTACCTGTATGGAGAGAGAGTAGAAATATTTACGGACCACAAAAGTCTGAAATATATTTTCACTCAGAAGGAGCTGAACATGAGACAAAAACGATGGCTGGCGCTAATGAAGGATTTTGATATCAACCTGCAGTACCATCCGGGTAAGGCTAATGTTGTTGCAGATGCACTTAGTCGATACCCAATGGCGATGTTCTTGACCAAGGAACGCCATTTGCTGGAGGATATGGAGAAGCTTGGATTGGAAATTGTACTGCCCGAGGAGGAGATGAAGAAACTTGGAAGAGAAGCCATCGTACCAGAAGATGAGTCATCATTGATGCAGTTGCAAGTACGTTCGAGTCTTATGGACAAGATCAAGGAGACACAATTTCAAGACGAGACGCTTTGCAAACTCAGAGACCAAGTGCTGGCAGGAACACTTGAAGGATTCTCAATCGCCAGCGACGGAAGCATTGAAGAATGGTACGAGGCTGTGTGTACCAACTGGCGAACTGAGGAACGAGCTGATGCAAGAAGCGCACCAGTCGCAGTATTCCATACACCCTGGAGCCAACAAGATGTACCGGGATATGCGGACTATAGTATGGTGGTACGGAATGAAGAAGGACGTATCCAGGTATGTGGCTAGATGTTTAATTTGTCAGCAAGTTAAAGCTAGCAGGCAGAGACCAGCAGGATTATTGCAGCCGCTTGACATTCCGGAGTGGAAATGGGAGCATATCACGATGGATTTTGTATCGGGACTGCCTCGATCCTAAGGAGGGAAGGATGCCATCTGGGTTATAGTGGACCGACTGACGAAGTCAGCTCACTTTATCTCCTTCAAGGTTGGTTTATCCACCGAAAAGTTGGCAGCACTGTACATGCGGCACATCTACCGGATTCATAGAGTTCCGGTAAGTATCGTATCTGACAGAGATACCAGATTTATATCTCATTTTTGGAAGAGTTTGTATGACAGCTTGGGGACCCAACTGAAGTTCAGCACCGTCCTACCACCCTCAGACTGACGGACAATCAGAGAGAACCATCCAGACACTAGAAGATATGCTGAGATCCCGCGTCCTAGAATTTGGAGGGTCTTGGGAAGACCATTTGCACTCGGTAGAGTTCTCTTACAACAACAGCTACCAAGCTAGCATCGGGATGACACCATTCGAGGCACTCTATGGACAGTCAGTTGTCGCACCCCTCTTGCCTGGGACGACGTCGGAGAACGAGTGTTGCTTGGACCTGAGATGGTGACCGAAGCAGCAGAGAAAGTGAGAATGATTAGAGACAAGCTTCCGGATAGCCCAAGACAGACAGAAGCATTGGGCCGATTGCAGCAGACGGCCTTTGGAGTTGAAGCAGGCGACAGTGTATTTGTGAAGATCTCAGCCTACCAGAGGAACAATTCGTTTCGGCAGAGCAGGAAAGTTGAGCCCCATGTATATTGGTCCAATTGAAGTACTTAATAGGATTGGAGAAGTGGCTTATCGGGTGGCTCTACCCCCAAGTCTCGAAGGCGTCCACAACGTCTTCCACGTCTCGCAGCTGAGACGCTACATCCCGGACCCGAGCCATATCTTGGACCATTCAGAGCTGGAGATTGGACCCTAGCCTTACAGTGCCGGAGAAACCAGTGGCAATTTTGGACCGAGACGAGAAGAGAACCAGGAACACCGTGACGCCAATAGTCAGAGTGATGTGGCGACACAACTCACCAGGCGAGTCGACCTGGGAGCGAGAAGACCATATGCGGGAGCAGTACCCGTACCTGTTTGAGACTTGAGGTAATCCCTAACCTTACTTTTAAATTTCGAGGACGAAATTTTCTAATGGAGGGAAGATTGTGAAACCCATAATTCTGTAATTATTAATATTAATGTTTTAGTAGTGTTATTCGTATTTTTAATTATTATTATTATTATTATTATTAAATATTTGTGAGTGCAAAAGATTTTGAAAAAAATAATAATAACAAGGATCTTTGATTTCGGACCCAGACTCGAGTCCGAGCCCAGACCCTAGGCATGAGCCTAACCCAATCTTTTTCCCATTTTCTTAATTCTGAATTTGGAATTGGTTATTAATAAAATAAAAAAATTAATAATATTTAGTCAGCTGGTCCCGTAGGACCAGCACCCCAACTCACATTTGATTCTTTCTCCCATTCCTACTTTTCCTCCCAAACTCCTCTCTACCACACACGCAAGCACCCCACGTCCCCTTCTCTCCAACGTTCAAACCCACACCTCCCCTTTAATTACTCCCCTCTTTTCCTATCTCCCCACAACTCCCAGGAGACTATTAACTCCCAATCTCACCATCTCTCTTCCATAACACTCTCTTTCACTCCTCTCAATTAATTCTCACCAACTCTTTGGAGTAGCTCCTCCAAACCCTCTTCACAAACCCCCAAGCCGAGCTCCACCTGACCACCGGAGCCCTTCGCGACAGTGCGCCGCCCTTGCGTGCGCGAGCCCCGCGCCGGAAGCCCTAGCTCGCGGCCACCCTCGCGGCGAGCCCCGCTCCCCATGTCCCTTGCGGTCGAGCCGCCCTAGCCCCTCCGGCGACCCTGTCGGCCGCCCGCAGCCCCTTGCGCGGCGTTCCCCGACCGCCTCCGCGAGCGCCCCCGAAGCCCGGCGCCGTTGGCTGCCACCCCGCGCGGCCATCTCCGCCGATCAGCGCCGAGCTTCCCTCGCGCGCACGCCCCGCTTCTGGCCAGCGCCTCCCCGTGCGACCACACTCCGCCGAGCTTCCCTCGGCAACTACTCTTGTGTGTTCTGGCTCGCTGCCATTTGGCGAGTCTTCACTGTTGGTTCTGTCGTGCCCTAATTTCTGGTTTCTTCGGTATTCTTCGACGTTACTGCGGATTCAGCATGGTTTTCGGGAATACGTCGCTGATTTGGAGCTCTTTTCTTTCTATTTATCATCTGAGAGCTCTAGTCGAGCAACCCGAGGTATAACCCCCTGTCCCGCTATTTTATTATTATTGTCGATGATGAAATGGTCCCCGATTCCCTTTGGCAATTCGGTTTTAGCGACGTCGTAATTTTTTGGGACTTTCGGAAAGGTCCCGTGAATTATTTTGGATTCCCGAAATATTTAGGGAATGGTTTTGGTGTGTTTTAGTTCTCCGAAATTTTTCGGGAACGTTCTGTGATTTGTAGAATTGGAATCGGACTTTCGAAATTATTTCGGGTCGCCCGATTATGCTGTGGATTGGCTGTGGATATTTTATATATATAAAATGCGGGTTTTTCTCTGGTTTGGGACTTGCAGGAATTATCGGCGCCATTTTCCAGTCTTTGGGTTGACCAAAAACAGAGGAGATGCTGTCCGATTTTTCCGTAAATCCTGAATTATTTTCAAAATGAATTTAAAATGATTTTCGGAATTTATTTGATATTTATTTTTGGGTGACGACCGTACCGGTCAATGGACCCGGCTAAGTGCAAACGATACCGGCCCCGTCCGGACGTTGAGGCAATTAGCCAAAAATGAGGATCGGACCATTATCTGAGACTTACTATTTATCCTTATTTTTATTATTTATTTTCTGTTTATATTTAATTTCTATTTTTCAGTTTAGGACTAACGTCAGTCTTATTCTTATTTCAATTTATGTAAATAAATTGTAATGGGCATAAGCCCAGCTGGCTGCTCTGTGACTGTAATAGCTTAGGTTTCCTGTCATTTTCTGGTTTTTCGTGTTTTTATTATTTAACGATTAAAATGATTAAAAGTATTTTCGTACAAAATTAATTAGTATTTTTCTCACTTAAAATTGACGAGTTTAATATTAAATAAAAATCACGTATTTCTCACTAAAATAAGAAAAATTAGTTTTATATTATATTTTATAAAAATTACCAAGTTTTCATAAATAACTTGGCAGCGACGTTGTTTTTCCAAACTCAAAGTTAAAATGATATTTTTCTCGTATTAAATCAACGCACATAATAAACGTGTTTTTCTGTGTTTAGTTAATTAAATAACTAAAATTGGACTAGGACACAAATAGAGATTACAACTAGTATAGTTAAGTTGGTTAACCTGAAAGCTGAGTCTATCTCTCGAATGTAGGAATTCGAGGACAACTCTAAACTTCCCGTCTCGGAGTCGTCCACCTCTCCAGTCATTTTTCTTAGGCAAGTATAGTTTGTGTTAGTTTACAGTTATTTACTTAATCGTTTTACTGCATGTCTGAACCACGACTCAAACACGAAATTCTCACCGAGAGTACTGTACTGTAACTACTGGGGACTGGAAAATAGCGTAATGATTATGACCACTACTGTAACAAAACCCATTATCCCTCCTGTAACAAATCCAAGCCGGTCATATGTCATTACCTGCTCAAATCACTGTTTTATACTGTAACAAACATGTTTTAAAACTGTTTAGAACTGCATGATTCTATTTCTTATTTAACTGCTTAATTAGCATGAATTGTACTTTGCGCCCTCCTGACTGGAGATATATTTTTAGGCGATGTTGAGGATGCTGAGCTGTGTTACAACAGCTATTACGATCCTGAGTTGTACCCCGTTGTACTGCCAAAGTCCCCGCAGGAGGACGATGGAACTGAGGCTGATAGATAGATTTTTCCTTTTCTGCATTTTGTTTATTTCAAATTCTGTATTTCATTTCAGAACAATTTCATTTGTATTTAAATTTCAGTTTAATAAAGTTTATTTCCGAAGTTGAGTTTTGACAATTAGTTGTGTTGTTGTAATGGTTACCTGCTACTGAACAGCTTACTGCCGCCGTCTCAACAACGGTGCAGGCTGGGCATGATCCGACTAGACCCAGATTATTGGGATCGGGTCGTGACATATATATATATATATATATATATATATATATATATATATATATATATATATAAACTTTAGAGTGTTATATTTGTATATAACCTGTTTTGATACCAATTGTGAGAAATTGGAATCAGAGTATAATAACTGATAATAAGGATCTACTCTAAGAATGTTAAGCCAAATAATAGAGTCCTTGCTCTGATACCAATTGTGGAAAATTGGAATCATAACACCTCTAAAGTATTATATAACATAACCCGCTCTGATACCAATTGTAGGACCGTTGAGAACCTCTAGAGGGGGATGAATAGAGTGTCTGCGTGCAGCAGAATATAAATCACCACTAAAATTTATATGACAGTAATCAA
Source organism: Iris pallida (assembly GCA_029216955.1). Taxonomy (NCBI): domain Eukaryota; kingdom Viridiplantae; phylum Streptophyta; class Magnoliopsida; order Asparagales; family Iridaceae; genus Iris; species Iris pallida. The sequence goes on along the minus strand of JANAVB010021796.1, from coordinate 22,539,292 downwards.
ACTAATATGAAGCAAGCAGTTTATAAGTAAATGCGTAAAGTAAGAAGATCAGAAAGAGCAAACTCAAACACCAGGGTTTATATCAGTTTTCCTCTGAGAAGACTAGTCCAGTCTCGAGTACTCTAGCTCGATGTTGAATTCAGCTTTGAATCCGAAGTGCTTGCAACTCCTTACAACACGTGCTTTTAATCCGAAGAGCACTACTTCAACCCTCGAGCCTTTGATCTGAAGGACTTACCGACTTTACAACTACAAGCTTTTGATCCAAAGAGCCTGTCGACTTCACACTTGGTTGATAACAAAAGTGTTTCCTAAGCTATTTACAACTAGAACCAACTTCTAAATCAAGACCGCACTGACATATAGTTGGTTGTGGGTTGTAAACTTAGTAGATAGAAGTAGATAGAAAGGTTAAAGCTAAGGTAGAGCTCTTGAATATATAGAAGAAGAAAGAATGACGAATGGGGTTTTCTTCTTTATTTATAAGGGTTTTGGGGACCGAACTCAATCCGAGTTCGGTCCCCTAACGTTCCAAAAATCGAATATTTGAGCCGATTTTGCAGGAAAACCTAATCCAAAGGAATACTGGTTCAGGGTGACCGAGTTCGGTCCGTGTTCAGTCTGAGTTCGGTCGTCCTTTGACTAGTAAGGTCAGAAGTTTGAGTAGGCTTTTGGGCTCTTTTTGAATGGGCTGACTTTTTGGTTTGTAGACTAAACAAATAGGTAGGCTTTTTGGTAGTGGGGTATAGGAAGCCAATCAAGTGCCAGCACGACCCAATGCACATATTGTCCTATAAAAGAAAGATAAAATATAAAAACATGAGCACTTTGATGACGTCTTTCTCCTGATATTTGAGCAGACTTGAAGACGCCTTTTTCTTGACGGCAGTTGTCCAAAAATAAATAGATCTGAAAATCTGAATACCTTTCGGGGGCTTCGCTCTCGAACCCCCACGGGAGGCGCTGCTCCCCCAACCCATGTCCGCTGACTGGACATCAAAACCCTTGAGTGTGTGGTCCCGAATAGGTCATTGGACGGTTCAGAAAAATATTCTTGTATAAAGCCGTCATTGGCCCATCATTAATTTTTCATTGCATATATCCTGCTTTGATTATGCTTACTGCTTGTACAAGTACATCTTAAGCGAACAAAGCAGTATAGTAGTCTGATAAATTTAATGAACAGTAGGACAATGCTAAGTTTAAGTATCAATATGATAGTGATTACATGAATATTAGTGACATTATTATGTTAAACTTAATTGATTAACCATATTCAAAAATATGATTTAATTATCTGGCTACCAGGTCTGCCGCTAAACGTCGCTAATTTAGCGGCGTACGAACGACGCCCTTTCTTATGTTGGTACAATGACTATTTGCGACGGTTTTACTATCAGCGACTAGCTAAAACACGACCCACAAAAAATGTCGCCAAATACGTCGCTAATATGTTCTAGCGACACAATTATATGGTTAGCAATAATTTCATGTGTCGCTAATTTGACTTATTTTGGTAGTCCAATTTGCTGGTAGTTTAATCTACTTTAACAATCACAAGACCAGAAATTGCATATTATGTTTGTCATCTCTCAGTTTATGCCAAGTCCAAGAACTCCACATCTAGATGCTGCCAAAAGAATCTTAAGTTATGTAACCTCTTGATTATGGGCTCTTGTACAATAAAGGTAATTATTTTTGTTGTTGAGAGGATTTACTGATGTAGACTGGACAGGTAATGCAGACGATCCTCGTTCAACTTCAGGGTACTACTTTAGTACTGGTTCAGCTGTTGTTTCATGGTGCAGCAAGAAGCAGTATATTGTTGCCTCTTCTAAAACTGAAGCGGAATATATGACGGCAACAGTGGATGCACAAGAATACATTTTGGTTGAAGTGTTTGATGAAAGACATCTTTGGTAAGGTTGATTATGCTGTGCAGATTCAATGTGACAATGAAAGTGTCATACGACTTTCTTCTTCGAATCCAATCTTTCATAGGCGAACAAAACATATTGAAGTTCGTCACCACTTGGTTCCACAGAAAGTGCTGAATCAAACAGTTGAGTTGAAAGGAACTCATACTAGTGAACAAGTTGGAGACATATTTACAAAGGCTTAGCTAAGCCTATATTTGATAGTTTTAGAGCTGCTCACGGACTTATTAATCGTAATGCAGCAAGGGTTTTTTTTTGTTCAATTATAAATTAGTACATCTAACTATGTCAACTTCCTGTCACTTTTCTTATTATTGACTAAATCAAATTTCTGTTATGGACCAAGTAGAAACAACTTTTTCCATGGTACTGATAAAACAATCTTGCTTCTCTAAATAGTGGCATTTCTGAGTAGCTTCCAGTTCCGTACATAAAAAGGGCCACTAATATCAGATTTTGACCAGGCAACTTTACATCCCAAATTCGAAATATAAGGTACAAATCAAACCACATACATTGCGTAATCATCTTCCAAACAAGTCGATAGCTTCCAACCAGCACATCCCATCCCCTCTGGTAGGCGCCTCCACCATGGCAAAAACCCTCATTCTAAGAACAATGTAGATCGAGAAAAATGACTAGATCAGGTTAGCAATTGAATCTGATCTGCCATTCCCATGGTGGCGGACTAAGATACAAAGTTGATTTAACATTTGAGTTTTCTCAATAAAGTTCCTACCAAACAAATCTGATATAATTAAGTCACAACACAAATAGAACATTAATGATGCCACTAATTACATTTCCTCTGGATAACAATGTTAGACTTCGTTTCATAACATAACCTTCCATAACATTACTTAATTCTGGACATGGTAAGAAACAAGTGAAACAATGCCGCTCCAAGATGCCTAAAATCCGGACTCTTAAGAGCCTGTAGCCTCTATTATGCCTATCACTTATACAGCAAGGCTACCAGGAACAGGAGCTCCTGCAGCCACAGGAGCCTTTGGCTTTGGCTTCTCGACCACAATGGCCTGTGTCGTCAAGACCATTCCAGCTACCGATGCAGCATTTTGCAGTGCACATCTGGTTACCTTTGCAGGATCAATCACACCGGACTCTACAAGATTCTCGTACTTGTCATTCATCGCATTGTACCCAACCTCCCAATCGCTGTCTTTGATCTTCTCCACAACCACTTCTCCCTCCACTCCTGCATTGCGGGCAATCAAAGATGCGGGAGCTACCAGAGCCTGTCATATCCATAAACATTAATGTTATTAAAGTTCATAGGGATATGTATGGGTAGAGGAAGTTGATAGGGATATGGATAGAGATTAATGTTACTCTAGATTAGTTGATAACAGAAAAGCATGGGTAGAGAAATGAGTAACCCACATAAATTATTGCAATCATGGGCAAAGAGAACTCACCTTCTGTATGATATCAGCACCAAGGCGCTCATCTGCATCTTCAAGCTTCTCCTTGATAGCAGGAACACATGCAGACAAGTGGACATAGGCAGCACCACCACCAGGTACAATACCTTCCTCTATAGCAGCAAAAGTCGCATTCTTCGCATCCTCAATACGTAGCTTGCGGTCTTCAAGCTCTGTCTCGGTAGCAGCACCAACCTTTATAACTGCCACACCACCAGAAAGCTTTGCGATTCTCTCAGCTAGCTTCTCAGAATCATAAACTGAGTCAGTCTCTGCAAGCTCTTTCTTGATTTGAGCAATTCTGGCCTGAATCTCATCCTTGGTTGCTGCATCAGCAATGATGGTGGTAGAGCTCTGGGAGATGGTGACCTTCCTTGCTGTGCCAAGCTGCTCCACTGTTGCATTCTCTATCAGAAGGCCTAAATCTTTGGCTTGGAATTCGGCTCCTACAAATACAAAATAGATTCAATGGTTATTTACAGAAAGAACAGCATAAAACAGAGATGTTCAACAAATATAAACCTGCAGAAACAAGAAGTAATAATACCATAAGTGCCCATGATTTAATTAAACCTGGAAGGAAAAATGGAAAACCTCGAAAAATGATCTAAAAGTTTATGCAACCCAAACCTCGTTGCAACATAATGATTCAAAGATCTAAATATTCGCTAAGAATGGCGAATTGATAGCGCTAGAGAACCCATAATAACAGTTTCAGATACAGAAGGATAGAAACAGATAATAGATGAACATGAATCCATAACATAAATTCTGTGTGAGGAATAGCCTTCCAGTCACCTGTCATAATAGCAATATCTTGCAGAAGAGCCTTCCGTCTCTCACCAAAACCAGGTGCTTTGATAGCAGCAACATTGAGAATACCCCGCAGTTTATTCACCACAAGCGTGGCCAAAGCCTCGCCAGTTACATCCTCAGCAATAATCAGTAGGGGGGCTCTTAGTTGTGTGGTCTTCTCCAATAAAGGAATGATTTCCTTTATGGTTGAAATCTTCTGGTCGGTCACGAGAACTTTAGCATTCTCAAATTCCACAAGCAACTTTTCAGGATTGGTCACAAACTGTGGTGAGACATAACCTCGATCAATCTGCAAAATAATTTGGAAGGAAATTAGCACCACAGAAACAAATACAACAAATAGTCCACTAGAACAAGAATGTGGGACGAGGCAAGAAGTTCGAAACAACAAACCTCCATTCCTTCCTCAACATCAACAGTTGTCTCAAATGATGACGAGGATTCAATAGAAAGAACACCATCAGGACCTACTTTTTCAATAGCATCAGCAATCATGTCTCCAATGAACTCATCATTTCCCGCAGAAATTGATGCAACAGCTGCAAAAAATAAAAATTCAAATAATTCTCTGCTTGGTTATTGTTCAAAGATAATTTACTTCCAACAGGTACATTTAGGAGTTTCAAGCTTTTATATTCATTTCCAGTTTTCATTTCAAAAATGAGCAACACACTTGCAGTTTGAAATGTTTAAATGTTCTCTGGGCATAGGTTTTGTGTACTATTGGTTTTGTTAGTATCCCTTTTTCACATCAAGATAATTGAACTAGTGTTATAAAATTCTTCCAGTTTGGTGCTTAGTTGCAGGTGTTCCATGCTAAGTACTGGCATATTCTGGAAATCAACTTTTTTAAAGTGAGGCTCATATACTTGAAATAGCTTCCAGAAATTGGATGGCTCAATCTTTGTAGATAATATATCAGCAGCAAACACGATAAAAATATCATGTGAAGCATATATCTTGCACAAGCAAAGTACAACCAATCCAGTAGGGTTAAGTTAATGGCACCTTTAATATCACCACGACCCTTAACTGGCCGAGCTTTCTTTTCAAGCTCCTCCACTAAGCCTTGTACAGTCTTGTCAATTCCTTTCTTGATGTTTACAGGATTGGCACCAGAGGTAACATTTAGCAAACCCAGCTTGATGATTTCACGTGCAAGAACAGATGCAGTCGTGGTTCCATCACCAGCAGAATCATTTGTCTTACTAGCAACCTTCCACACATTCAAAAGGAATACGAGTCATTATAAAATTAGATTTGTAATTCACCGGAGCATAAACAAGCCATAACACAAAAGACATGGGAAATATAAGTTCTATGGAACACACTATGTACCTCTCTTATCAAGGCCGCACCAGCATTCTCCATAGGATCAGACAACTCGATAGCCCGAGCAATAGTTACCCCATCATTGACCACTTTAGGGTTTCCAAACTCATCCAACACAACATTCCTCCCTTCAAAATAAATAGACAAAGTAAACCTAACTGCAAACTAATATATAAACTTATCCTGCACTAAGCTTGTACACACTCGGTTGGTTTCATGAATGTGAGGGAAAGGAAAAGAACAGAAGACATCGCATGAAAACAGGGGAATTGAAGAGAGTACTCAAATGAAAGGTTTAATAAACATAGGTCAATTTTTGTCAAAATGCATATCTCGTGCAAGGGAGATAGAGTTTAATAGCTTTTCATTGAAATTTAACCAGAGGAAATCCTTATAAGAAGCAGACATGTTTGTGTCGAGGTCAGTAGGCATAACCTTCAAAACACCCATGTCTCACTAGTTATAAAATAGGCAAATATTTTTACAAATAGATAGTCATTTGCTCAGTCAAAAAAAAAAAATAGCCAACTACCAAAGCACATATAGAACAGGATAAATCAATATTAAATTAGCACCAAATTATATGGAAACAAGAGAGCCAAGAATGAAACAAATCACTTATCCACCATGACAGTGGGCTACATGGTCAACAAGTTATCCTCCTGATCAATGAAACACAGGCATCCACAACAACTGGAAATTCTTGTACAAGACAGCACTCTTCTGAATAATTTTTTTAACAAATTCTTCAATACAGATACTCGGATAGTACTGATAATTATTGTTGTTTTAAAAGTAAACAACTACAAAGCAAGAGAGTACGATCTATTAGAGCCCAAGCTTTTCAAATTAGCAGGACAAACCTAATATTATTTTTGATGTATTAAATTAAAATTTAGAAGTAAACAACTACAAACAAGAGTAAGATCCATTAGAGCCCAGGCTTTTCCAATTAGCAGGACAAACCTAATTCCATATTATTGTTGTTTTAAAAGTAAACTACTACGAAGCAAGCAAGAGTAAGAACTATTAGAGCCCAACCTTTTCCAATTAGCAGGACAAACCTATTTCAATGTGTTGTTTGTGTTGTTTTAAAGGTGAACAACTACAAAGCAAAAGTAAAATCTATCAGAACCCAAGCTTTTCCAATTAGCAAGACAAAAATCATGCAACATCTAAACCTGATTTTGCTTGAATAAGCATTATTTTTACTAAAGTACACAAGAAGGTTATAAGTCGACCAAATGGCTGAACCTAAAAACTCTATCAACTAGGGCTGCAAAACTTGGAAAGGTCAGTGGTGCAACATTGAAAACACATAATTTTGATACCATTACTCAATGTAACTTTCACAACACTAAAACTTGCAACATCTTTTATTGCACTCATTTTTTTGTAATCACTCGGAATAGCAGATTTACACACCATTAGCAGCCACAGTGATACATCATCCATAAGAACTGATCTGCTAAATATACAAGAAGCCTGTATACACTATAACATAGGAAGCACCAGGGGCGGACCCATGTTGGGTCATGTGGGGTCAAGTGACCCCACTGGATTTAAAAAAAAAAATTAAGTCTAATTTGGTAGCAGTGTTAGCAACCAACAGTATATAGTATCTGTGCCCCCCCTAGTTTATAGGGTCCAGTTGCTTCAGCCCATTCCTAAGGACAATGGAACAAGAGCACACAATAGTCTTTAAGAAGTAGTGCAGCAGTACCAGTACTAGACTACTAGTAGAAGACGTATAACAGTGCTGGTACACACTGCACAGTATGATGAAGAAAGGTGCACACTGCAAAATTTGATGTCCAGACAAGACAATATACAAATCATTTTCTCTTAAAGTGTGTGGTGAAAAAAAGGTGATTAATATTTATAATCTTTAATTGTGTGGCAATTCTGGTGAAGAAAGAAAAGGGAGCTCAGACATCTGAGTTTATATGAATGTTATATCCATTGTTTATAACCATTTTAGTAAATAATCGTTGTTTATTAAATAACCATTGTTTAAATGAAGATTTAAGTATTCATTGTTATTAAACTGCAACAAGGTCTTGTCTTACAATGAAAAAGAACACTTTTAGTAAATAACAATTATTTTGTCTATATCATTATATGAATATTTAAGTAAGAAAGTTGAGTACATCCCCAAAATCTGGACTATATAAGGAGCTCAGATGTTGCATGTTTACCAAACGATCATTCAAAATTACCCATATATGTATATAAAGTAATTAAAATACTCTACAGAGGCAAAGTTGAGAAATTGTGTCTTTGAATATTTTGTCTTAGAATATTTTGTTGGTTCGGTTTAGTAATTGTCAATATTTTTTCTTTATATGATCTATGTTTATAAATTAATTAAAAATATTCCATTTTCTAAGATAAAAATAGAAAATAAATATATTTATGCTATTTTTTCATATGTGATTTTATTTTTGGACTTTCTGTTTAAGGTCGACCGCCCTCTCTTAAATTTCTGCGTCCGCCCCTGGGAAGCACGGCACTCACAAAAGTACACCGTGCCATCAGACACACATCGGACACAACACAGACACCCAAAAATACACTCCCATGTCCTATCCTAGCTAACTTCTCAAGATCTAGGGATACCCCAAGTAGAAAGTTATAAACTATTTCTTATTATTTTATTAAGTACATATACAAACTCAAGGGGAAAGGACGAATCTATGTCCAAATTCCAAATCTTCCAATTACCAAAAATTCCTCAGCAAAAGGCTACATGCAACAAGCCTTCACTTATCTTTCCTCTTTTTAGCAAGCACAAATAGGAAATTGAACTGAACTTGAACCATATTTATGCAACATTGGGGAAAAAAGTAGCTTTGTTAAAGCGACATAATAATCCATTTAACAAGAAGCAAGAACAAAGATGATGTACATAGCAAAGTTCTAAGTATCACAATAATTCTCTAACAAAAGTCAACTTTGAAATAGAGTCCGTCCATCCTCAATAGGTCCAAGCAAAGCAAAAGTGCGCAACAAAAGTCACCCCGAGAAATTCTCAGAAATTCTCTGGCAAAGTACATAACAATGTTCCCCATGTCTACTACACACACTCTCAAAAATCTATAACATTTTCTAACTTACGAAATTCTCAGCATCTCAAGATCAAACATGCTAACTATCGCCATTCATTCAAAACAGTAGCCAATGACAAAAAGGAATAAAAAAAAGTTTTTCCAAATGTAACCTTTCTAAAGGGGAAAAAAAGCTTCCCAAATGTGACATCTTTCTATTCCAGCTAACGAAATTAATCAAATTCGAATGTACATGGGAAAAGGGATTCGGTACCTCGAGGGCCGAGAGTGACGCCGACGGCGTCGGCGAGCTTGTCGGCGCCGGCCTGGAGGGCGGACCTGGACTTCTGGTCGAAAGCCACGTCCTTAGCCGCCGCCCTAACCGCCATCCTCCTGTAGCCGACAGCCGCGCTCGGCCCCGTCGTCGTCGTCCTCCTCCTCCCCAAGCTCCCCTGCAAATCTAAAAGAGACCGTCAGGACCCGACGAAACCCTTATCGGAAGAAGAAGAAGAAGAGGCTCCGACCTGGCGGGGAGAGCAGAGCATGGAGGCTGTGGAGATTGCGTTGGCGGAAGCCATTCCTTTGAGGAATTGTAGGATTAGGGTTTTTCTCTTCTTCTTGAGAGTGGGAGAGGGATGAGGAGGATAAGGAAATGGAAGGGGGGTTTTGTAGTGAGGGCCGGAGTTTTCCAGAAATTTCTCAAAAACACTCGCGCGACAGAGAAATTAGGGTTTTAGGGCTAGTCCCTGGCTACCCTTAGGCCTGTCAATGGTAGACCGAAAATCCGTATCCGATCCATATTCAAACCGAAAATATCCGAAATTTCGGATACGGATACGGATTCGGATATCATATCGGATATTTATCGGATATCGGATGCGGATACGGTAAGTGTCATATCCGAACCAATAATATTTAAATTATTTAATAAATTTAAAATGATATTTACTACAAATTATGTTTTTCAACCAAAACTTATTGGAAAGTGTAGATACTTCAAACTATATTTTTCAGCCACTTTAAGTGGTTTAGATCGGTACCATAGGGTTGAACTTAAATTTCCAGCAACGTATATACTATGATATATTTGACATATCATATCTAAAGAGTTCAAATGTTTTGGTTGTCACCTTGCAAGCGGCTGAAAAACATAGTTTGAAGTATCTACCCGATCTAAACCAGCAAGGTGACAACCAAAACGTTTTAACTCATTTTTTTTAATATTTTTTTTAGTAATCTTATTGGTTCGGATATTATCCGATATCCGTTAAAATTATTGGTAACGGGTATGGTAGCCAAAAATTATATCCGATCGGATATCGGATAGTTATCGTATATATCCGATAGTTAATGGTTCGGATATGGTAATGCCAATATCCGACCAATAAGCTACCATTGACAGGCCTAGCTACCCTTGTCGAGTCCAAACGTAATGATGAACTAATTGTTGGAGTCCAAATGCAAGGGACCACTCGTTTGACTAACCATTTCAGGTTCCATTTATCATGATCCGATTCGTGCAAATTAATAAGTTATTGGACGTGATATTGTATAAGTCTAATTTATAATTGTACACAAAATAAACATGCACATTAAATAAATTACTTCAAAAATAAAGTTAAAGCAACAAAATTAAGCCAAAAAAAATTGATATACATATATATATATGAATGATGATTCTTTTATTAATAATTTGCAATGGAAATATATGGACTCTTAATAGCCATTTGAAAATACGTCAGGCTTGGCTTACAACTCATAAATAAAATAAAAAATTATTATTATTATTATTATGTTCCATATATCATGTCATTTATTACACTGAAAATAAAACCTTAAAACGAAAAAAAAGCTTCAAATTGCAGGAAAAGCTTCGAACGCCTTTGGACGTCTACTTGATTTCCAACACATGCAAGGATGAGGGTTAACACATTAGAGAATACATTGGTGAGTGTTACCAATCCAACTCACCTAAATCAGCACAGTAAAATGTGAAGCATGCACAATTATTATTTGATCTTTCTAATTCTCTAGTTTGAGATAGCAATTCATAATAAGGAACATAAAATAAATGTACATCTTAGCCAAGTGTTATTGACTACATAACATGGATTAGAATGCATCTTCCTACAAAATAATCATTAGCATGTGACATATCTATATGATAGTCCATTGATGACTCTCCATAATTAGACATAGCCTTACACCACAATAATAAGGGCGACGCACAACACAAACTCTCCAGTCTGGGTAACGAGCCTAACTATAGAGTCTTGTACAACCTTGCGCAATCTTCCTCTTTCGAAGATTTGTCATGTCTTAGTCCCAAAATGCGTAAGATCAAGACACGTGGCAATAACCAGATACGTATCAAGTGGACTCTAGCACAGCTCGAATACATATATGTTGTCTAGAATCGGGTCAAGTTATCTATAAGTCTATATAATTACATCTAGGTCTCAATCCATAAGAATATGAAATATAAGAATGAACAATATATACAACTGTGTGCACCTCATACTATACTTGTTTGAATAAATTCGAGAGAAACAGTGTGAGTCTACAAATACTAGGCTATCCAGTAGAGTAAAAAAATAATAGGGTCATATGTACTTATGGAAGATAATTGATCAATCTGAAACAATAAGCACCATCAATCCACCCAAAAAAATGTATGCACAATCAAGATGAATAACCTGGAAAGAAATCAGAACCTCGAAGAGACGTAGCAAGATACATAATATACATGCCAAAATGAAGACAATAATAAACATGCAAAGATAGAAACATGTAATATATATACAACTATCTTGCAGTAGGGAATAACTGATACACAGACCATGTGATATGCAATTGAGAACTAATACATACACATTAACTGCATGTCAAGACCCGCACCCGTTTTTTCGGATACGAGACGTGTCCAAGCCAGCCTACGCCGTAGAGTCGGCGGTAGAACGCTGTCAAGCCCATAAGAAATAAATGCTCAAAATATAAACTTTATTGCTCATTCACATTTCTAAATTTATTACAACAATTACAATATTTAAAATTAAAGAGAATACAAAGTTTCCACAATTAATGAAAATGAAAACTAGTTCCACTATCTAGGTCGGCCTCAGCATACCCATGTCTTCCTAGTGCTGAGAGTGATCGCGGCTAAACCTGAAAAATGTTAGTTTTCAGTCATGAATGGAACAAGTACACA